>CM040748.1:39227772-39325864 GCA_022829145.1 Albula goreensis | reverse complement strand
TATTTTGTTTAATGTTGACTGAGATTCTGAAAAAGAATGGAGAGTTTATGTCAAAGACGTGCTTCAGTCAGCAGGGAAGCCATGAGACACAGAAGCTTTATTGATTGACATCTGGTTAATTGCTTTATGAAATTCATCCAGTGATAGAGGTGTGTCTACTTCATTTGATAGCTTCTTGTTAGTTGAGGGAGGTCTATACTGTGAAGGAAGGAGTTGATATCTGTTAAATTTGGTTCCTGGTCCGGGGTGTATAGTTTGGTGTAAAATAACCACAATGTGTTACAGGAGGTCCTTGGGTTACGTCGGTCTCGAGTTACGTTGTTTTGTGGTTACAATGCACTCCCATAAATTACTTAAAAAACCTAGTTTCAACATAAGTGGTTTGGTTTGTAAATACGACCACAGAAATAAAAGTAAGGAAATGTTCTCTCTTTTTTTATTACTGTTTCATTTAATTACTGTAGTTTACATGTCCCTCATGTGTTGTGTGTACAGAGTGAGTGACTTAAGGTGTTAACTTAGGTATAATTTAGGTATAAATTCCGACTTATGTCGAAAATTGCCTTACAACACGTCGTACGAACAGAACTCATTCGTAAGTCGAGGACCCCCTGTATTTATTTCTGTAGGTGTCTGCATGGGCTCCCCTGCTGGCATTTTCCATACCTTTCATTAAGTTATTAGAGTTTTGGGTCCAGATTCCAGCTCTTCATGCTGATGTTCTTTTTATTTTCTAGGTGATGAGTATGATATGATTTCTTCCTCTCAGTACTACCTTTGCGGTTTCCCAAAGTTTATGTCTGTGAAAGATGCCCATTCTTCAGTGAAGAAAGAGCTCAAATTCAGCATCTTTAAGCAGTGATACATTGAAACCTGAAATTGCATCTGGACACAGGTTGTTTTAATTGTGTAGTTTTAAGACTGAAGGACACAGGGGCATGGTCACTAACTGTGATGGGATGGATTTTACAGTCTGAAATATTGGATATAACTGAATTACTGGTATGGAAAAATCTATGCGAAACAATGATTTATGAACTGGATAGAAAAATGTGTATTCTGGTGGTTGGGTTTTTTAAACGCCAGCTATCGACAAGATCAAAATCACTCGTGCTGCTTTAGTGTTTCAGTGGAGTGGCAGTTTGCAGAATTGCCAGTGATGCTCAACTTAAAATGAGATTGATGACAGTGTTAAGGTCATGTCCGATTATTGCTGTTGAGTCTGAGATGTCATTTAATGAGGGGAAAAATGTATGGAATACAGTGGGATCATCTTTTTGGGGTCTTATATGTTTGCAATAGCGATATTAAAGCTGTAAATGGCAGCGTTGATGATCACATGTGGTCCTTCAGAATCGGTGATAGTGTGCATTAACGGTATTCTTTTGTTCATTAGAATGCCCCCTCTTTAATTTGAGACGAAGGTTGATGAAAATACTTGGTTAAATTCTGAATTTTGTCTGAGAGTCTTCCTCTGTAAGGTGGGTTTCTTGTATTTTATGTTTATATTATATATGTTTGTCTGTAATTTGATTAAGTAGTTTAAAATTGTAATTCTCTTTGCCTGTGAAGTAATCCAATAGATGTTCCAGGTTATGGATTTAAGTCACATATTCAACATATGTGGCAGTAAGTGAATTGAGTGACATATTTAATATATGTAGTAATGTGTGCGTTAGACCTATGACATAGCAACAGTACAAAAAAGTAGAAATTTGACATGGTTGGTGTGACACATCTGCATTACTTATAAAAATCTTAACCGCATTTTGCAATCAAAAATAAATGAGCAACTTCACTATAATCATCACAACACAACAATGTATCTTCCTGCAAAAGAAATCAGTTGAGTTTCCCCGACAGTTTCTCTTTCACTTCCAGTTTTTAAACAAAAATTGATATACACACACAGAGACAAACATTAGATGACAATTAAAAAGAAGCAGGCTGCTAGGTCAAATAATTTTTTTAAAAAGGAGAAAGGCCAAGCCACCCTCCTTATATATTTTTCTTAATTCAAACAGTAGGAGGCCTGAGAGGTTTACAGAGCAGAGGAGGCATAGGTTGCGCTCCAATCCGAAAAAAATGCTTGCTTCTTCGTGTTCACTCACCCTCCAATGAAGGCGGGAATGCCCAAAAAGTCCCGGATGTAAGATGGTTGCCGTAAGAGGGGTGTTTCCATTCCACTTAAAACGAGTGGAAGAAGGATTTTCATTTGCTCAAGCCCTCTGTTTTCCTCCCTCCAACAGAGCCAACAAAAATCATCCCTTCCAGCAGTGATTTTGCCCAGAATGCACAGGGATGCTTGCTTGCTTGCTTGCCCACATGTTAAACTTTATTTGAATGTCATTCTTTCGACCAAAGAACTAGTGAATTTAAAAACAACGTTTACAAAGTTCAAAGACCTCCGCTACCAATTGATTATACAATCCGTTCGCTAAAACACCACATTGTTGTTGCCCAACACTCACTTAATAACTACTTATCAAGTTAACGGATGAATTAATCAGCAGTCCAAAAACACAAGATGTTTTGGCCACGACGTTTTAACCATGTTTCAGCTCTCATGAGCTGGTGGAGGCATTGTAGCCATATCTATGCATTTTGTTAAGAATAGCCTACATTTCCTGAATCTTGAAATGTTACAACTACTAACCTTAGCTTCAATCATCCACACTGCATGAAATAGAATTTTCTGTTGAGCATGTATTTTTTTAAATTGCCATTTAAACATACCGGTATAATTGCCTATAGCAGGGGTCGGGAACCTTTTTGGCTGGGAGAGTCATAAAAGCCAAATATTTGAAAATTATTTCCATGAGAGCCATACGGATTGTTGTCGGGGGGACTCGTTCGTACCGGCTGTCAAGCTCTCTCCTCCTCCATGTTCACGGCTGAATTTGTCACATCGGCTGCATTCCAATACTCAAATTTGTCTCCTCCTTTTCTCCGTGCCCCGAACAGTAAACAGTCATCCGGTAATTTACAGTAATGGGAAAACTGTTGTTTTGCGCTTTCAAACATATCCACATTGACAAGATATATTCACGTTTTTGATTTGGAATGGTAATTTTAACAATGTAAAATTGAGCGAGTTTATGTTGCCGTAAGTTTATTTATTCCTTATACATATTTTTATGTTACATCAAAGAGGGGAGGAAAGGAGGAGACAAATGTGAGTATTGGAACGCAGCCATCGATGTATCCTACCACAGAAGTAAGCGGCGGGAGGCAAAAATTTTTCTTCATTGCTTACCGTGTTAAGAATTGTCGGCTAAAATTTATCGTTACTGATTTTATCAATTATATTGTCTATTCGAAGCACTGAAGGATGCATCCTGCTCAAAAGGTGCTACACAAGTAATTATGGTGACTATTGTTTTGATTAATAATAGCCTAAACTAATAATCATAAAGTGTGCATACAAGTAAGTGGCTTCAAGCGGAAAAACCTTGGTAACATTATTGAAAACAACATCACATCAATTAATAGTAGATAAAAACATTGATTTAAAATTATTTTATGGTCATGGAAAATGTAAGGATTTTGGCATGGGTAATTAACATGTGTAAAGCTAACATGCATCTTCATTGACTGAATATATTGCTGGTTAAGTTACATAATGCAGCCTAGAGAGAAGAACTCTTTCCATCTTTACATTAGTTATGTGGTGGAGTGTTGAACTGGAACAGGTACTGCAGCCCACATCAATACATTAAGCTGTCTCCATGGTCTACTTCCGTTTTGCTACAATCCAGTCCTTCTGAAGGAATGCAAAGTGAGGAAGAACCACAAGTTTGTTCCAATTCGAACAGCCACAACTGCTCCCCTCCATTGCTTCCCCTCGCATGATACGTCACTAGAGGGCTCACTCGATTAGAGGGAAGAAGTGAAGGGAGCGTTTTATTTTAGATCGGAACGCAGCCATAGATAGAAGGGTCAGAGCCGGGACTTGAATGCCGGTCTCCCAGGAATCAACATACGGATGAGACTGCTGCTCAGTGAACTGAGCGATCCGGTCTCCCACCAAAATACATTTTAGCAATGGCAGATTGCAGTGTCGCTGACCTGAAATAAATGACCATCAATCTACAGCTTGTCCACCACAAACACGCTTGACCGATTCTCATTGTATTTTTTAAAAGATTGTCCACAAAACTTCATGCTGTAAATTAATTTCCTGAGGGAAGTGGTCCGTTTGACTGAACTTGGTGCCTCTCAATTGCCTTCCTTTGTTTTTAACAATATTGTTGTGTTTGTAATGTTCAAATTTGACAAAGCATGGGGACCTTGATCTTTCCGTGTGCCGAGGTGTTGGAACGCTATCTTGATTATTTTTTCCAGTTTTAGTTTCTCATTGCATGAACTCTCTTTTGAGAAATTCACGATTATCTGGTGTGCTTTCTGGAACCCCAGAGAATATAAGGTTGTCACGCATACTTCTGGTTTGAATGTGCAAGATTGTTTGTCTCATAGTCTTACTCTCTTTCAAGACAGAGTTTTCCCTGTGGTTTTAGAATTATGTGTTTGAGCATGTCAGTCTCATGATGGGTGAATTCCAGGCTAGCACATGTAGCTTATTACTTGATGCAATAAGCTGAGGTCTTCAAGTTTTATATTAACAGACGTGAGTACACTGACCATCACTATCGGTGGTGGTGAGATCATCAATTGGGGATCCTGAAGTCTAGTTGCTAAGGTACATGACTGGGGTCCCCTGAGGTTGGTGGTTCGAGCCCGTCTAGCCATAGCAAGAACACCATTGTTCCATTGCTGTTGGGCCCTTGAGCATGGCCCTTAACCCCACATTGCTCCCAGAGGGGATTAACCCTTGGTTAACTCATCAACAGTAACTCGCTTTGGATAAAAGCATCAGTTAAAAATGACAACAATGATAATAATAATGTAATGTAATAAGGTAATCCATTCTTGTAGCGGAGTCTGGCGCCTTCCTCTTCACCAGGTTGGTGGTTTGTGTCACCGAGTTGTTGATAAAACTCTCCAGGCCCTCTATGGTGGGATTTGTGTATTTGTAATCCTTTCAGGAAGATTTTGTGAATTAGGGGTGACCGCAAATAGTCGACTATTCTACGATTCGATGTTAAAGAATCTGATTAGACTGCCAATCACACAGTCAAATCCTTGCAAAATGTGTTTAAGAAACAAGGATCATTCCATTCCGGCTATATGGGGGTGTTGAATGTCTGATTTTACATTGAATTGCTTGGTTTCTCCCAATAATATATGATATATAGTCTGTTTTGGTAATGTCAGCCTCTTAATAATACTGTTAATAAAAATTTGAAAATAACTCATGTACATTTAATCAATCTCCTTAGTGTGTTTATTGTCAGCAAAGCAAGGAGCGCACTTCTCCCTTTTCACACAATTTGAAAAGAATCAAGCATTGTTTAATGCATGGGCTTCTGTTTGTTTTGAAAAGTGCTGGGGACAATGACGGTTTTGACATGTATGGGCTTCCTAAAAGTGGTGGGGTAGAAATGGGCCATTACAAAATAGTGGTGGGGACATGTCCCCAGCGTAAATGATGCCTGTGTTTTAACAAATTATGTTTATTCCATATTGCTTTTAATTTATAGTGTGTAGGGATTCACCTTAACTTAAAAAGATGAAATTCCAAGGCATGTGTTAGCCTGTTATTTAAACCTTTATTTTGTTATGGTCATTTTTTCATATGCCACTTTGTTTGATGCATCATTTGTTTGATGTTTGATACATTTGATGATGGCCTTGTTTCAATTTTTAGTCATTTCATTATCAAGTTGCTTCTGTGCGGAAAAAAAGTGTATACTTACCTACTCGTTTCTTTTTTACTGTAAGCTATGTGCGTTCTATATTCTAAATGGGCATAGTTATTATCGTTATAAGGTCACCATAACGATAGATGCAGACTTTTCAAATAATACATGAGAAAAAGGATGGAACATGTCCTATTATAAAATAAATTCTTATGCCAAGTCAAGAAGACAAATTGTTTAATTGGGTGTTTCTGCTCTTTTGTCTGGTGTTGAAAAAATGGGAGCCGATGTCACAAATGAGAACATGGATGGATGAGCAAAAAAAAAAGAAAAACATGATTCGACGATCAGTCGACGATAAGCAAAACTTTGACCAATCAGATTCGACTACGTAAATTCGTAGTCAGGGACACTTCAAGTGTGAATTAAGCTTTTTTATGTATATAATAAAGGCTTGCATGGGTTTGACTGTCCTTAGGGGTTTGAAGACTTTGATAAGGTCCTCTGCCAGTTTCCCATCGCTGTCAGACAGTGTTACAGCGTCCTTGGCGTTCTCCATCATGGGTTTGTCCTAGTTTACCATAAATGTCAAACAGTGTTACAGTGTCCATGGCATTCTGCATCATGGGTTTGTCTTTCAGCATAGCACACAGAGCAGCCTGCTGCTCAACACATTGCTCAGTCATGTCATGGTGCCATCTAGTCGTGACATCATGGATGAGGGTATGCACTGGAAGATTCAACAGCTCCTGTCGGGTCATCTTTTGAATTTACAATGTTTCTGGCATTATCTGACGTCCGGGGTAGTTACACGACCCTTTTCAGCTGCCATACTACCACTGTCTCTCAGCACTACTCCTGTATTATTACCAAAGACACTCTCAAAGGGGTGTGTCTCCCACTCCAGAGTACTGTAATGGACACTTATAATCCTGTAGCTCTCAGGGCTTCAGATCTCCCACTCCAGCGTTCTGTAATGGACACTTATAATCAGGTAGCTCTCAGGGCTGTAGATCTCCCACTCCAGAGTACTGTAATGGACACTTATAATCAGGTAGCTCTCAGGGCTTTAGATCTCCACTCCAGAGTTCTGTAATGGACACTTATAATCCTGTAGCTCTCAGGGCTTCAGATCTCCCACTCCAGAGTACTGTAATGGACACTTATAATCAGGTAGCACTCAGGGCTTCAGATCTCCCATTCCAGAGTACTGTAAGGGACACTTATAATCAGGTAGCTATCAGGTCTTTAGATCTCCCACTCCAGAGTACTGTAATGGACACTTATAATCAGGTAGCACTCAGGGCTGTAGATCTCCCACCCCAGAGTACTGTAATGGACACTTATAATCAGGTAGCACTCAGGGCTGTAGATCTCCCACTCCAGAGTACTGTAATGGGCGCTTATAGTCAGGTAGCTCTCAGGGCTTTAGATCTCCCACCCCAGAGTTCTGCAATGCACACTTATAATCAGGTAGCACTCAGGGCTTTAGATCTCCCACCCCAGAGTACTGTAATGGACACTTATAAGCAGGTAGCACTCAGGGCTTTAGATCTCCCACCCCAGAGTTCTGTAATGGACACTTATAAGCAGGTAGCACTCAGGGCTTTAGATCTCCCACCCCAGAGTTCTGTAATGGACACTTATAAGCAGGTAGCACTCAGGGCTTTAGATCTCCCACCCCAGAGTTCTGTAATGGACACTTATAATCAGGTAGCACTCAGGGCTTTAGATCTCCCACTCCAGAGTACTGTAATGGACACTTATAATCAGGTAGCACTCAGGGCTTTAGATCTCCCACCCCAGAGTACTGTAATGGACACTTATAATCAGGTAGGTCTCAGGGCTTTAGATCTCCCACCCCAGAGTACTGTAATGGACACCCCAGAGTACTGTATAACTTATAATCAGGTAGCACTCAGGGGCTTTAGATCTCCCACCCAGAGTACTGTAATGGACACTTATAATCAAGACACTCAGGGCTTTAGATCTCCCACCCCCAGAACTGTAATGGACACTATAATCAGATAGCACTCAGGGCTTAGATCCTCCCACCCCAGAGTACTGTAATGGACACTTATAATCAGGTAGCTCTCAGGGCTTTAGATCTCCCACCCCAGAGTACTGTAATGGACACTTATAATCAGGCAGCTCTCAGGGCTTTAGATCTCCCACTCCACCGTACTGTAATGCACAGTCATAATGAGGCAGCCATGGTAGACACCAACTGTCTTGGAGAGTTCACCAGCTATAAGGGCTTGTGTTTGTTTGTACAGGGTGGGAACCAACTGTTATTATTACTTTCATTACTTAAGTATGACAATCTAATGTGTGTTTAATGTGTGTATGCATTCATTGTGAATTCTTGAGCATATCCATGTGTTTGTCTGAGTGTTTATTCTGTAATTTATTATTTTGTGTGTTTACAGGTCTGTTTGATCTGAATCAGAGCCCTCTCATGGTCAGATCTGGTCAGACGTTTTCCAGGCTTCTGTGACAGGGGCACTGCTTCTAAAATGAATCTCTCTGGGGAGCCGGAGACCAGTGGATGGGCTGGGACATTCAGCTCTCACAGCAAGAGGTATGAATACATGAATAAGCTTTTTTACATTACGACTGTGGCACCAGGAGAGGTGGAGGGAGGAGCAAGCTCTTCAGCTCCTCCCAATATACTGCTGTCATTCTCCTGGTTTCCTCCCTCAGCCTGGAGAAGTAACTGGAGCTGCAACAGCAGAGGCCTCACAAACAGGTAGGCTCACCTGAGAGTGATTTCTAATCATCTCGGCTATGAGCACTTGCCTTCAATTAGGCAATTTATTTAACCACAGCCTAAGAGGCTGAAGGGATTCTTTTTTGGGTTTTTGTGTGCTGTTTTTGCGTTTTGATCCTGTTTTGTGTTAATTCCTTTTTTTGTGTTTCCTTTTTCCCCAAAAGGGGTAAATAAATGGCCTTTGGCCCTTTTTTGTTGAACTTTTGTTGTGTTTCCGCTTCGGCTCACCACCCGGCCCGGTGGCCACACCTGCCACGGCATCACACTGCATTATACATGAGTTAGAGCTGCAATAAAAGGATGAGGATGGTAAAGGAAAACTTGCAGATAGTGCTCACCTGTATTTGACTTGAGAGTGTACACCCATAAATCTCCAAATGAATGGAGGGAGATCACAGAAGCTGTGTGGTGCTCTCTCTGGCAGTAACATAAACACTTCTGTGTACGTTCAGGAAGATAGTCTAAAATTAAGAAGTCTAACAGTTATATCAGAAATTAGAAAAAAAGCTTGAACTAGCCCAAATTTGACAAGAGCACGGGGGCCTTGATCTTTCCATGCATCGAGGTGTTGGAACGCAATCCTGATTATTTTATCTTCTCCACCTTCAGTTTCTCATCATATGAACTCTCTTTCGAGCAATTCCAGGTTATCTGGTGTGCTTTCTGGAACCCCAGAGAATATTAGGTTGCAACGGATACTTCTGGTTTGAACATACAAGATGGTTTGTCTCAGTCTTACTCTCTTTCAAGACAACATCCATCGGGTTGGTGAGAGTTTTCCCTGTGGTTTGAAGTGAAGAATTATGTGTTTGAGCTCTCTCTGGCACGAACATAAACACTGCCGTGTACTTTCAAGAAGAAAGTCTAAAATGAAGCTGTCTAAAAATTATATTTAAAAAATTGAAAAAAAAAAGCTTGAACAAGCCATTTAAACGCATATAATGCTATCAAATTTAAACAAGATAACATTCATGCTAACAATCATACAGTACCTATCCTAATTCATTAATGATTTTGTTGCACAACTTCATGCTGTTCACTTGTTAAAAGGGAATTGATAAAGGACCGCAACAGTACATTTGCTTTGAATGGTTTGCCACATCTTCCATTTCCTCAGAATTCTGTTAAAAAGAAGATAAACTGAGTTCAAGATCATGTCTGATTTATTGTGTTAACTGGAAGATCTGTCTCCATGTGTTGTTTGCTAGAGCTGCAGTAAGAGGATGAGGTCAACTGGAAGCTCTGCCTCCATGTTTGTTTGCTAGAGCTGTAGTAAGAGGATGAGGTTAACTGGAAGTTCTGTCTCCATGTGCTGTTTGTTAGAGCTGCAGTAAGACGATGAGTTTAACTGGAAATCTGTCTCCATGTGCTGTGATTTTGAGCTGCAGGAAGAGGATGAGTTTAACTGGAAGCTCTGTCTCCATGTGCTGTGAGTTAGAGCTGCAGTAAGAGGATGAGTTTAACTGGAAGCTCTGTCTCCATGTGCTGTGAGTTAGAGCTGCAGTAAGAGGATGAGTTTAACTGGAAGCTCTGTCTCCATGTGCTGTGAGTTTGAGCTGCAGAAAGAGGATGAGGTTAACTGGAAGCTCTGTCTCCATGTGTTGGTTGCTAGAGCTGTAGAAAGAGGACAAGGTTAACTGGAAGCTCTGTCTCCATGTGCTGAGAATTAGAGCTGCAGTAAGAGGATGAGGTTAACTGGAAGCTCTGTCTCCATGTTTTGTTCACAGGGTCCTGGTGAGGAGAGCAGGTTCACCTGTACCAAGCTGTGTCTCAGTGAAGAGTGACTGGTCAATGGACCCTCCACCTTTCCTGAAAGGAGAATCCACCCCTGATCCAAGGTAATTAAACATGCCATTATTTACATGACCATTTCATTATAGCTTACTTTCACTGGGTAAAGTGTGATGTACGTGGGGCAGGAGCACAGCTTTTCGCTTTAGGTCTGTCGTGGTCTGGGAAGGTGGCTCAAATCTCAGATCTTAGGAAGCCTTAGCTATTTGGATGACTTTGAAATTTCATTCAATGCTTTATCATGTACCAAATTGTTGACACATCAAAAGACTTCAGTTTTGTCAAAATCTTCATTGTGTACCACTGTTTGAGAAATGTTTTGACGTAAAACAAGCTGTGACCGTAGTTGGCATCAACTAACATAAATGGGATATTTTCAATATTGCATCTCCACATCCTGTTGTGAATGTAAGAATCAGTTTCTTCATTTGCTATGTAACACAGCTGCAATTACAAGGATGAGGTTAACTGGAAACTCTGTCTCCATGTGCTGTGAATTAGAGCTGCAGTAGGAGGACGAGGTTAACTGGAAGCTCTGCCTCCATGTGCTGTGAGTTAGAGCTGCAGTAAGAGGATGAGATTAACTGGAAGCTCTGTCTCCATGTGCTGAGAGTTAGAGCTGCAGGAAGAGGATGAGGTTAACTGGAAGGTCCGTCTCCATGTGTTGTTTGCTACACCTGTTGTAAGAGGATGAAGTTAACTGGAAGCTCTGTCTCCATGTGCTGTGAGTTAGAACTGCAGGAAGAGGATGATGTTCACTGGTGGCTCTGTGTCCGTGTGCTGTGAGTTAGAGCTGCAGTAAGAGGATGAGGTTAACTGGAAGCGCTGTCTCCATGTGTTATGAGTTAGAGCTGCAGTAAGAGGATAAGATTAACTGGAAGCTCTGTCTCCATGTGCTGAGAGTTTGAGCTTCAGTAAGAGGATGAGGTTAACTGGAAGCTCTGTCTCCATGTGCTGTGAGTTAGAACAGCAGGAAGAAGATGAGGTTAACTGGAAGCTCCGTCTCCATGTGTTGTTTGCTACAGCTGTTGTAAGAGGATGAGGTTAACTGGAAATTGTCTCCAAATGTTGTGATTTTGAGGTACAATAAGAGTGTGAGGTTAATTGGAAGCTCTGTCTCCATGTGCTGTTTTTTAGAGCTGCAGTATGAGGATGAGGTTAACTGGAAGCGCTGTCTCCATGTGTTGGTTGCTAGAGCTGCAGAAAGAGGATGAGGTTAACTGGAAGATCTGTCTCCATGTGTTTTTTGCTAGAGCAGTAGAAAGAGGACAAGGTTAACTGGAAGCTCTGTCTCCATGTGTTGTTTGGTAGAGCTGCAGTAAGAGGATGAGGTTAACTGGAAGCGCTCTCTCCATGTGTTGGTTGCTAGAGCTGCAGAAAGAGGATGAGGTTAACTGGAAGATCTGTCTCCATGTGCTGTGAGTTAGAGCTGCAGTAAGAGGATGAGTTTAACTGGAAGCTCTGTCTCCATGTGCTGTGAGTTAGAGCTGCAGGAAGAGGATGAGTTTAACTGGAAGCTCTGTCTCCATGTGCTGTGAGTTAGAGCTGCAGAAAGAGGATGAGGTTAACTGGAAGCTCTGTCTCCATGTGTTGGTTGCTAGAGCTGTAGAAAGAGGACAAGGTTAACTGGAAGTTCTGTCTCCATGTCCTGTTAGTTAGATTTTCAGAAAGAGGACAAGGTTAATTGGAAGCTCTGTCTCCATGTGTTGTTTGGTAGAGCTGCAGTAAGAGGATGAGGTTAACTGGAAGCTCTGTCTCCATGTTTTGTTCACAGGGTCCTGGTGAGGAGAGCAGGTTCACCTGTACCAAGCTCTGTCTCAGTGAAGAGTGACTGGTCAATGGACCCTCCACCTTTCCTGAAAGGAGAATCCACCCCTGATCCAAGGTAATTAAACATGCCATTATTTACATGACCATTTCATGATAGCTTACTTTCACTGGGTGAAGTGTGATGTAGGTGGGGCAGGAGCACAGGTTTTCGCTTTAGGTCTGTCGTGGTCTGGGAAGGTGGCTCAAATCTCAGATCTTTGAAAGCCTTAGGTATTTGGATGACTTTGACATTTCATTCAATGCTTTATCATGTACCAAATTGTTGACACATCAAAAGACTTCAGTTTTGTCAAAATCTTCATTGTGTACCACTGTTTGAGAAATGTTTTGACGTAAAACAAGCTGTGACCGTAGTTGGCATCAACTAACATAAATGGGATATTTTCAATATTGCATCTCCACATCCTGTTGTGAATGTAAGAATCAGTTTCTTCATTTGCTATGTAACACAGCTGCAATTACAAGGATGAGGTTAACTGGAAACTCTGTCTCCATGTGCTGTGAATTAGAGCTGCAGTAGGAGGACGAGGTTAACTGGAAGCTCTGCCTCCATGTGCTGTGAGTTAGAGCTGTTGGAAGAGGATGAGATTAACTGGAAGCTCTGTCTCCATATGCTGTGAGTTAGAGCTGCAGGAAGAGGATGAGGTTAACTGGAAGCTCCGTCTCCATGTGTTGTTTGCTACAGCTGTTGTAAGAGGATGAGGTTAACTGGAAGCTCTGTGTCCATGTGCTGTGAGTAAGAGCTGCAGTAAGAGGATGAGGTTAACTGGAAGCTCTGTCTCCATGTGCTGAGAGTTAGAGCTGCAGGAAGAGGATGAGGTTAACTGGAAGGTCCGTCTCCATGTGTTGTTTGCTACACCTGTTGTAAGAGGATGAAGTTAACTGGAAGCTCTGTCTCCATGTGCTGTGAGTTAGAACTGCAGGAAGAGGATGATGTTCACTGGTGGCTCTGTGTCCATGTGCTGTGAGTTAGAGCTGCAGTAAGAGGATGAGGTTAACTGGAAGCGCTGTCTCCATGTGTTATGAGTTAGAGCTGCAGTAAGAGGATGAGATTAACTGGAAGCTCTGTCTCCATGTGCTGAGAGTTTGAGCTTCAGTAAGAGGATGAGGTTAACTGGAAGCTCTGTCTCCATGTGCTGTGAGTTAGAACAGCAGGAAGAAGATGAGGTTAACTGGAAGCTCCGTCTCCATGTGTTGTTTGCTACAGCTGTTGTAAGAGGATGAGGTTAACTGGAAATCGTCTCCAAATGTTGTGATTTTGAGGTACAATAAGAGTGTGAGGTTAATTGGAAGCTCTGTGTCCATGTGCTGTTTTTTAGAGCTGCAGTATGAGGATGAGGTTAACTGGAAGCGCTGTCTCCATGTGTTATGAGTTAGAGCTGCAGTAAGAGGATGAGGTTAACTGGAAGCTCTGTCTCCATGTGTTGGTTGCTAGAGCTGCAGAAAGAGGATGAGGTTAACTGGAAGCTCTGTCTCCATGTGTTGTTTGCTAGAGCAGTAGAAAGAGGACAAGGTTAACTGGAAGATCTGTCTCCGTGTGTTGTTTGCTAGAGCTGCAGTAAGAGGATGAGGTTAACTGGAAGCTCTGCCTCCATGTGTTGTTTGCTAGAGCTGTAGTAAGAGGACGAGGTTAACTGGAAGCTCTGTCTCCATGTGCTGTGAGTTAGAGCTGCAGTAAGAGGATGACGTTAAGTGAAACTTCTGTCTCCATGTGCTGTGAGTTAGAGCTGCAGAAAGAGGATGAGGTTAACTGGAAGCTCTGTCTCCATGTGTCGGTTGCTTGAGCTGTAGAAAGAGGACAAGGTTAACTGAAAGCTCTGTCTCCATGTTTTGTTTGCTAGAGCTGCAGTACGAGGATGAGGTTAACTGGAAGCTCTGTCTCCATGTCCTGTGAGTTAGATTTGCAGAAAGAGGACAAGGTTAATTGGAAGCTCTGTCTCCGTGTGCTGAGAGTTAGAGCTGAAGTAAGAGGATGAGGTTAACTGGAAGCTCTTTCTCCATGTTTTGTTCACAGGGTCCTGGTGAGGAGAGCAGGTTCACCTGTACCAAGCTGTGTCTCAGTGAAGAGTGACTGGTCAATGGACCCTCCACCTTTCCTGAAAGGAGAATCCACCCCTGATCCAAGGTAATTAAACATGCCATTATTTACATGACCATTTCATTATAGCTTACTTTCACTGGGTAAAGTGTGATGTACGTGGGGCAGGAGCACAGCTTTTCGCTTTAGGTCTGTCGTGGTCTGGGAAGGTGGCTCAAATCTCAGATCTTAGGAAGCCTTAGCTATTTGGATGACTTTGAAATTTCATTCAATGCTTTATCATGTACCAAATTGTTGACACATCAAAAGACTTCAGTTTTGTCAAAATCTTCATTGTGTACCACTGTTTGAGAAATGTTTTGACGTAAAACAAGCTGTGACCGTAGTTGGCATCAACTAACATAAATGGGATATTTTCAGTATTGCATCTCCACATCCTGTTGTGAATGTAAGAATCAGTTTCTTCATTTGCTGTGTAACACAGCTGCAATTACAAGGATGAGGTTAACTGGAAGCTCTGTCTCCATGTGCTGTGAATTAGAGCTGCAGTAGGAGGACGAGGTTAACTGGAAGCTCTGTCTCCATGTGCTGAGAGTTAGAGCTGCAGGAAGAGGATGAGGTTAACTTGAAGCTCCGTCTTTATGTGTTGTTTGCTAGAGCTGTAGTAAGTGGATGAGCATAACTGGAAGTTGTCTCCAAATGTTGTGATTTTGAGCTGCCATAAGAGGATGAGGTTAACTGGAAGTTCCGTCTCCATGTGTTGTTTCCTAAAGCTGTTGGAAGAGGATGAGGATAACTGGAAATTGTCTCCAAATGTTGTGATTTTGAGGTGCAATAAGAGCGTGAGGTTTATTGGAAGCTCTGTCTCCATGTGCTCTTTTTTACAGCTACAGTATGAGGATGAGGTTAACTGGAAGCGCTGTCTCCATGTGCTGTGAGTTAGAGCTTCAGTCAGAGGATGAGGTTAACTGGAAGCTCTGTCTCCATGTGCTGTGAGTTAGAACTGCAGGAAGAGGATGAGGTTAACTGGAAGCTCCGTCTCCATGTGTTGTTTGCTAAAGCTGTTGGAAGAGGATGAGGATAACTGGAAATTGTCTCCAAATGTTGTGATTTTGAGGTACAATAAGAGCGTGAGGTTAATTGGAAGCTCTGTCTCCATGTGCTGTTTTTTAGAGCTGCAGTATGAGGATGAGGTTAACTGGAAGCGCTGTCTCCATGTGTTGGTTGCTAGAGTTGCAGAAAGAGGATGAGGTTAACTGGAAGATCTGTCTCCATGTGTTTTTTGCTAGAGCAGTAGAAAGAGGACAAGGTTAACTGGAAGCTCTGTCTCCATGTGTTGTTTGGTAGAGCTGCAGTAAGAGGATGAGGTTAACTGGAAGCGCTCTCTCCATGTGTTGGTTGCTAGAGCTGCAGAAAGAGGATGAGGTTAACTGGAATATCTGTCTCCATGTGCTGTGAGTTAGAGCTGCAGTAAGAGGATGAGTTTAACTGGAAGCTCTGTCTCCATGTGCTGTGAGTTAGAGCTGCAGAAAGAGGATGAGGTTAACTGGAAGCTCTGTCTCCATGTGTTGGTTGCTAGAGCTGTAGAAAGAGGACAAGGTTAACTGGAAGTTCTGTCTCCATGTCCTGTTAGTTAGATTTGCAGAAAGAGGACAAGGTTAATTGGAAGCTCTGTCTCCATGTGTTGTTTGGTAGAGCTGCAGTAAGAGGATGAGGTTAACTGGAAGCTCTGTCTCCATGTTTTGTTCACAGGGTCCTGGTGAGGAGAGCAGGTTCACCTGTACCAAGCTCTGTCTCAGTGAAGAGTGACTGGTCAATGGACCCTCCACCTTTCCTGAAAGGAGAATCCACCCCTGATCCAAGGTAATTAAACATGCCATTATTTACATGACCATTTCATGATAGCTTACTTTCACTGGGTGAAGTGTGATGTAGGTGGGGCAGGAGCACAGCTTTTCGCTTTAGGTCTGTCGTGGTCTGGGAAGGTGGCTCAAATCTCAGATCTTTGAAAGCCTTAGGTATTTGGATGACTTTGAAATTTCATTCAATGCTTTATCATGTACCAAATTGTTGACACATCAAAAGACTTCAGTTTTGTCAAAATCTTCATTGTGTACCACTGTTTGAGAAATGTTTTGACGTAAAACAAGCTGTGACCGTAGTTGGCATCAACTAACATAAATGGGATATTTTCAATATTGCATCTCCACATCCTGTTGTGAATGTAAGAATCAGTTTCTTCATTTGCTATGTAACACAGCTGCAATTACAAGGATGAGGTTAACTGGAAACTCTGTCTCCATGTGCTGTGAATTAGACCTGCAGTAGGAGGACGAGGTTAACTGGAAGCTCTGCCTCCATGTGCTGTGAGTTAGAGCTGCAGGAAGAGGATGAGGTTAAGTGGAAGCTCCGTCTCCATGTGTTGTTTGCTACAGCTGTTGTAAGAGGATGAGGTTAACTGGAAGCTCTGTGTCCATGTGCTGTGAGTTAGAGCTGCAGTAAGAGGATGAGGTTAACTGGAAGCTCTGTGTCCATGTGCTGAGAGTTACAGCTGCAGGAAGAGGATGAGGTTAACTGGAAGCTCCGTCTCCATGTGTTGTTTGCTACAGTTGTAGTAAGAGGATGAGCATAACTGGAAGTTGTCTCCAAATGTTGTGATTTTGAGCTGCCATAAGAGGATGAGGTTAACTGGAAGTTCTGTCTCCATGTGTTGTTTGCTAGAGCTGAAGTAAGACGATGAGGATGACTGAAAATTGTCTCCAGATGTTGTGATTTTGAGCTGCAATAAGAGGGTGAGGTTGACTGGAAGCTCTGTCTCCATGTGCTGTGAATTAGAGCTGCAGTAGGAGGACGAGGTTAACTGGAAGCTCTGCCTCCATGTGCTGTGAGTTAGAGCTGCAGTAAGAGGATGAGATTAACTGGAAGCTCTGTCTCCATGTGCTGAGAGTTAGAGCTGCAGGAAGAGGATGAGGTTAACTGGAAGCTCCGTCTCCATGTGTTGTTTGCTACAGTTGTAGTAAGAGGATGAGCATAACTGGAAGTTGTCTCCAAATGTTGTGATTTTGAGCTGCCATAAGAGGATGAGGTTAACTGGAAGTTCTGTCTCCATGTGTTGTTTGCTAGAGCTGAAGTAAGACGATGAGGATGACTGAAAATTGTCTCCAAATGTTGTGATTTTGAGCTGCAATAAGAGGGTGAGGTTTACTGGAAGCTCTGTCTCCATGTGCTGTGAGTTAGAGCTGCAGTATGAGGTTGAGGTTAACTGGAAGCTCTGTCTCCATGTGCTGTGAGTTAGAGCTGCAGTAAGAGGATGACGTTAACCGGAAGATCTTTCTCCATGTGTTATGAGTTTGAGCTGCAGTAAGAGGATGAGGTTAACTGGAAGCTCTGTCTCCATCAGTGACGTGCGGTCAGGGGAGGCAGGTGAGGCAGTGCCTCACCAGCCATCATGGAAAGAAAGAAAATATATAATAATAAAATAATTAAAATTGTTATATTCATCCGGTGGTTTGTACTAAAAAATATTTATTTTTCATTTAGCTTCACCAATTTCGATTATTCTTTCTTCAAAATCGCTGAATTTTCTTAATTTCCCATTCAAATGCTTGAAGCGATGCCGGTGAGGCAGCAGCGAGCTCAGCCTCACCTTGGATTGCGCAACCCTGGCTAACTGCGCTGGCTGCTAAGCGGAGAGAGCATGTTGCTGTACGGCGTCAATAAAATGGTTTAAACACATTTAATATGTAAACTGATTTTCAATAATTTAGCTTATGTATATAATGTACAGTGCTTTTTGTCACCAACTGTGTTTGTGTAACGTGTTTCGTGTGCTGAGCGATTATAAACGGCAGAGAACAGGTTGGAGGTGAGGCAGGCAGTTCTCTTGCCTCATGGCAGGGGCCGCTCAAGATCCCAGACATTCGTCTTGTCACTCCACAACTGCAGAGTAAGTGACAGCGAGCTAGGCTAAACGATACGGTAAGCAAGTCAAGTGCAGCGATAGATTATTAGAGATAGAGATTATTTTTTTCCTCTCGCCTATCCCGACTTTCAACATGCATGACTACATTTCGACACTAAAACAGTTTTCTCAAGTGGACTTTCAATCGAAGCAGGAGATAATAACTAAAGGAAGACCAACGCCGGAGCTGAAAGGATTGCTTGTATGTGTAAAGGATGCAGAAGTGAAACATAACCTGTAAACTGCTGTCAATCTATGCATCTATTTGCAAATCTGATTCTGATGACGTCAGTGCCTCACCAGCTATGAACCTCACCGCACGTCACTGGTCTCCATGTGCTGTGAGTTAGAGCTGCAGTAAGAGGATGAAGTTAACTGGAAGCTCTGTGTCCATGTGCTGTGAGTTAGAGCTGCAGTAAGAGGATGAGGTTAACTGGAAACTCCGTCTCCATGTGTTGTTTGCTACAGCTGTTGTAAGAGGATGAGGTTAACTGGAAGCTCTGTGTCCATGTGCTGTGAGTTAGAGCTGCAGTAAGAGGATGAGGTTAACTGGAAGCTCTGTGTCCATGTGCTGAGAGTTACAGCTGCAGGAAGAGGATGAGGTTAACTGGAAGCTCCGTCTCCATGTGTTGTTTGCTACAGTTGTAGTAAGAGGATGAGCATAACTGGAAGTTGTCTCCAAATGTTGTGATTTTGAGCTGCCATAAGAGGATGAGGTTAACTGGAAGTTCTGTCTCCATGTGTTGTTTGCTAGAGCTGAAGTAAGACGATGAGGATGACTGAAAATTGTCTCCAGATGTTGTGATTTTGAGCTGCAATAAGAGGGTGAGGTTGACTGGAAGCTCTGTCTCCATGTGCTGTGAATTAGAGCTGCAGTAGGAGGACGAGGTTAACTGGAAGCTCTGCCTCCATGTGCTGTGAGTTAGAGCTGCAGTAAGAGGATGAGATTAACTGGAAGCTCTGTCTCCATGTGCTGAGAGTTAGAGCTGCAGGAAGAGGATGAGGTTAACTGGAAGCTCCGTCTCCATGTGTTGTTTGCTACAGTTGTAGTAAGAGGATGAGCATAACTGGAAGTTGTCTCCAAATGTTGTGATTTTGAGCTGCCATAAGAGGATGAGGTTAACTGGAAGTTCTGTCTCCATGTGTTGTTTGCTAGAGCTGAAGTAAGACGATGAGGATGACTGAAAATTGTCTCCAAATGTTGTGATTTTGAGCTGCAATAAGAGGGTGAGGTTTACTGGAAGCTCTGTCTCCATGTGCTGTGAGTTAGAGCTGCAGTATGAGGTTGAGGTTAACTGGAAGCTCTGTCTCCATGTGCTGTGAGTTAGAGCTGCAGTAAGAGGATGACGTTAACCGGAAGATCTTTCTCCATTTGTTATGAGTTTGAGCTGCAGTAAGAGGATGAGGTTAACTGGAAGCTCTGTCTCCATCAGTGACGTGCGGTCAGGGGAGGCAGGTGAGGCAGTGCCTCACCAGCCATCATGGAAAGAAAGAAAATATATAATAATAAAATAATTAAAATTGTTATATTCATCCGGTGGTTTGTACTAAAAATATTTATTTTTCATTTAGCTTCACCAATTTCGATTATTTTTTCTTCAAAATCGCTGAATTTTCTTAATTTCCCATTCAAATGCTTGGAAGCGATGCCGGTGAGGCAGCAGCGAGCTCAGCCTCACCTTGGATTGCGCAACCCCTGGCTAACTGCGCTGGCTGCTAAGCGGAGAGAGCATGTTGCTGTACGGCGTCAATAAAATGGTTTAAACACATTTAATATGTAAACTGATTTTCAATAATTTAGCTTATGTATATAATGTACAGTGCTTTTGTCACCAACTGTGTTTGTGTAACGTGTTTCGTGTGCTGAGCGATTATAAACGGCAGAGAACAGGTTGGAGGTGAGGCAGGCAGTTCTCTTGCCTCATGGCAGGGGCCGCTCAAGATCCCAGACATTCGTCTTGTCACTCCACAACTGCAGAGTAAGTGACAGCGAGCTAGGCTAAACGATACGGTAAGCAAGTCAAGTGCAGCGATAGATTATTAGAGATAGAGATTATTTTTTTCCTCTCGCCTATCCCGACTTTCAACATGCATGACTACATTTCGACACTAAAACAGTTTTCTCAAGTGGACTTTCAATCGAAGCAGGAGATAATAACTAAAGGAAGACCAACGCCGGAGCTGAAAGGATTGCTTGTATGTGTAAAGGATGCAGAAGTGAAACATAACCTGTAAACTGCTGTCAATCTATGCATCTATTTGCAAATCTGATTCTGATGACGTCAGTGCCTCACCAGCTATGAACCTCACCGCACGTCACTGGTCTCCATGTGCTGTGAGTTAGAGCTGCAGTAAGAGGATGAAGTTAACTGGAAGCTCTGTCTCCATGTGCTGAGTTAGAGCTTCAGTAAGAGGATGAGGTTAACTGGAAGCTCTGTCTCCATGTGCTGTGAGTTAGAACTGCAGGAAGAGGATGAGGTTAACTGGAAGCTCCGTCTCCATGTGTTGTTTGCTAAAGCTGTTGGAAGAGGATGAGGATAACTGGAAATTGTCTCCAAATGTTGTGATTTTGAGGTGCAATAAGAGCGTGAGGTTAATTGGAAGCTCTGTCTCCATGTGCTGTTTTTTAGAGCTACAGTATGAGGATGAGGTTAACTGGAAGCGCTGTCTCCATGTGCTGTGAGTTAGAGCTTCAGTAAGAGGATGAGGTTAACTGGAAGCTCTGTCTCCATGTGCTGAGTTAGAGCTTCAGTAAGAGGATGAGGTTAACTGGAAGCTCTGTCTCCATGTCCTGTGAGTTAGAACTGCAGGAAGAGGATGAGGTTAACTGGAAGCTCCGTCTCCATGTGTTGTTTGCTAAAGCTGTTGGAAGAGGATGAGGATAACTGGAAATTGTCTCCAAATGTTGTGATTTTGAGGTGCAATAAGAGCGTGAGGTTAATTGGAAGCTCTGTCTCCATGTGCTGTTTTTTAGAGCTACAGTATGAGGATGAGGTTAACTGGAAGCGCTGTCTCCATGTGCTGTGAGTTAGAGCTTCAGTAAGAGGATGAGGTTAACTGGAAGCTCTGTCTCCATGTGCTGTTTTTTAGAGCTGCAGTATGAGGAAGAGGTTAACTGGAAGCTCTGCCTCCATGTGTTGTTTGCTAGAGCTGTAGTAAGAGGACGAGGTTAACTGGAAGCTCTGTCTCCATGTGCTGTGAGTTAGAGCTGCATTAAGAGAATGAGGTTAACTGGAAGCTCTGTCTCCATGTGCTGTGAGTTAGAGCTGCAGTAAGAGGATGAGGTTAACTGGTGGCTCTGTGTCCATGTGCTGTGAGTTACAGCTTCAGTAAGAGGATGAGGTTAACTGGAAGCTCTGTCTCCATGTGCTGTGAGTTAGAACTGCAGGAAGAGGATGAGGTTGACTGGAAGCTCCGTCTCCATGTGTTGTTTGCTAAAGCTGTTGGAAGAGGATGAGGATAACTGGAAATTGTCTCCAAATGTTGTGATTTTGAGGTGCAATAAGAGCGTGAGGTTAATTGGAAGCTCTGTCTCCATGTGCTGTTTTTTAGAGCTGCAGTATGAGGATGAGGTTAACTGGAAGCTCTGTCTCCATGTGCTGTGAGTTAGAACTGCAGGAAGAGGATGAGGTTAACTGGAAGCTCCGTCTCCATGTGTTGTTTGCTAAAGCTGTTGGAAGAGGATGAGGATCACTGGAAATTGTCTCCAAATGTTGTGATTTTGAGGTGCAATTAGAGCGTGAGGTTAATTGGAAGCTCTGTCTCCATGTGCTGTTTTTTAGAGCTACAGTATGAGGATGAGGTTAACTGGAAGCGCTGTGTCCATGTGCTGTGAGTTAGAGCTTCAGTATGAGGATGAGGTTAACTGGAAGCGCTGTCTCCATGTGTTGGTTGCTAGAGCTGCAGAAAGAGGATGAGGTTAACTGGAAGATCTGTCTCCATGTGTTGTTTGCTAGAGCAGTACAAAGAGGACAAGGTTAAGTGGAAGCTCTGTCTCCATGTGTTGTTTGGTAGAGCTGCAGTAAGAGGATGAGGTTAACTGGAAGCTCTGCCTCCATGTGTTGTTTGGTAGAGCTGTAGAAAGAGGACGAGGTTAACTGGAAGCTCTGTCTCCATGTGCTGTGAGTTAGAGCTGCATTAAGAGGATGAGTTTAACTGGAAGCTCTGTCTCCATGTCCTGTGAGTTAGAACTGCAGGAAGAGGATGAGGTTAACTGGAAGCTCCGTCTCCATGTGCTGTGAGTTCGAGCTGCAGAAAGAGGATGAGGTTAACTTGAAGCTCGGTCTCCATGTGCTGTTTGTTAGAGCTGCAGTAAGAGAATGAGGTTAACTGGAAGCTCTGTCTCCATGTGCTGTTTTTTAGAGATGCAGTAAGAGGATGAGATTAACTGGAAGCTCTGTCTCCATGCGTTGTGAGTTAGAGCTGCAGTAAGAGAATGAGGTTAACTGGAAGCTCTGTCTCCATGTGCTGTTTTGTAGAGCTGCAGTAAGAGGATGAGGTTAACTGGAAGCTGTCTCCATGTGCTGTTTTTTAGAGCTGCAGTAAGAGGATGAGGTTAACTGGAAGCTCGGTCTCCATGTGCTGTGAGTTAGAGCTGTAGTAAGAGGATGAGGTAAACTGGAAGCTCTGTCTCCATGTGCTGTGAGTTAAAGCTGTAGTAAGAGGATGAGGTTAACTGGAACCTCTGTCTCCATGTGCTGTCAGTTAGAACTGTAGTAAGAGGATGAGGTTAACTGGAAGCTCTGTCTCCATGTGCTGTGAGTTAGAGCTGTAGTAAGAGGATGAGGTTAACTGTAAGCTCTGTCTCCATGTGCTGTGAGTTAGAGCTGCAGGAAGAGGATGAGGTTAACTGGAAGTTCTCTCTGCATGTTTTATTCACAGGGTCCAGATGAAGAGATCAGGGTCTCCTTCACCCAGCTTTCTGCCAAAGAAGAAGTACAGGTCCATGGATGCACCTATCCAGTTCAGACAAGAATCCACAACTGATCCATGGTAAATTAACAGATTGATATTTAAATGACTGTTTCATTGTACCTCACTCTCACTGTAAACAGGGTGGTGTTTGTGTGGCAGGGGCACCGCTGGGGGGGTTGAAGGCTGCACTGGGTCTGGCAGGCGGCCCCAGCCTCAGGCCTTATCGCTGAATTTTAATACATTACAAAGGAATTACATACAAATCTTTTTCATGTTCTAAATACAAGAGAAGTTAATATTTCTCTTCTATTTCATGTAAACTTATATTTAACTGTTATTTAAATGTTCTCAGTTTTGAAACTGCATATGCAGTTGTAAACTGTGCTTTGAATTATAGCTATATTAAGAGGATGAGGTTAACTAGAATCACTGTTTTCACTTTGTCCTTGTAGGGTCCGAGAGTCATGTGAAGTAAAAGAAAAGACTCCACACATGGTGAGATTATATGTAATACTGTTCATTTTTAATGTGTTTTAATACTTTATTTTCCTTGTTTTAATTCATTTTGCTATTCCTTGGTTGTTGGTTTCTGTAAGTTTTGTCGTTTGAGAGTGAAAGACAATAGGATTTTGTATTTTTTGCACTTGCACTTATTGGCTACCAGTCTGCCAAAAATTTGTTTTTATATTTGTGTACATTCGTTAACAGGACTGTTTTATTTTTGTGTGAAAACAGTTTATCAAACATTGCCTAAATGTATGTTGCCTAATGGGAAGTTTTTATTCCAGCAAAGAGGAACTACACACATAGAAAGTAGACTACAATAGTAAAACTGCGTAGAATATTTGATGGTCAGGGTAAGCAGTGGAGGGAAGAGTCTGTAACTGTGTAAATGAAGCATGTTATTGCAGGTGGGATGAAGGAGAACTTCAGTCTGTGGCTCTCAGCCCATGGCTGCCTAAATCTGCAGCCTGAGGGGAGTGTCTCAAACTCCTCATACAGAGGATGATCTCAGATAGCATCATCTGGGCCTGATAGCAGGAGCTTTGCACCAGACCCACTGAGCACAGGCAGCACTGAGGGTGGTGGAGTGCCACTGATCTTACTGGCCACCTTTACTATGCTATTTAGGGGGGTTTGTTTGTTTTGTTGTGAATAAATTGGTTTTCTAGACAGGACAACCTTAGAGAAGGTCAGGATTGGCTCAGTGAAAGACCTGTAAGACAGTGACATCATTGTTGTATTTACACACAAAACATTTAAATTCTTTAGAAAGTGAAGCCTCTGTTAACCTTTCATTTACATGGTGTCAGTATTCTCTTCAAAATGAATTTTTGTAACTCTCCAGATTCAGTGCTGTGGTCCTGAAGAAGAGTTTCAGATGGTGGTTGGGATTTTCTCCTGAAATCGATCACCATTGCCCGTTGTTTTAGACACATTAATTGGGGATGGGAATCGCCAGGAACCTCCCAATATGATTTTATCACGATATGTAGATGCAGACTCGATTTGTATTGCGATTCTTTAAGTATCTCGATTCTATAAATATCTTTTTTTTGGTTATAATTTGAAATCCTTTAACCATGTAAAAAAGTTGAGTTATACCTCTAAAGCTTTATGCCTTGCACACCTGAACAGAGCAGAGAGAGCTAAAATAGCATACTTTTGTAAGGATTCCCAGTCCTTAGTGGGTCTTGAACCCTGGCCTTTCAATAGGAAGACCACTGCACTAACCACAGCACAGAATCCAAGCAGTATCCAGAGAGAAATCCAAAAACCAGTCCAAATCAACACAAAGAGCAGTCCGTCACGAGGCAAACAAATCCAAAGGGAGAATCCAAAAAAGGGTAAATCCTAAAAAGAGCAATACAGTCAAAGCCAGGCAAACAGAGAAAAACAAAAACAACAAAGTAAGCTTAGGACAAAGGGCTACACAGAAACTGGTAGTACTAACAAAGACTACTAAGCAATAACAGAGACAATGACGAGGGTTTAAATACACTAACCAATAAGGAAACAATACACATGACACGTGGCAAATGAGACACAGGTGGGGCAATCAACAGAATGGGTGTAACACAATTTTGAAGCACAGTCTCTGGTGACCCCTGGTGAAGAAAGAAAAAAGTCCTACAACTCCTTTTGCATTCTTTTTCCCCCTCAAAAACCAAGGGCAGCATTTAATAGGTATGGGAATTGCTGGAGACCTCCCTTTTCAATATTACAATGATATTTGGTTTCTGATTGTATAAGTATTACCATTCAATATTCCAGTATATTTTGGCAAGAAAGTCTGCATCTAAATGCTTCAGACAATGACAGCGCTCAGTACGAAAAGGACTAACCAGCAGAGGATGACAGCATCTTAAAGAAGACAGACAATCATGTCCGAGTACACAGTAAATAGATACAGTTAAGGTCAAAATTATTAGCCCCCTTATGAAATCAAATAATACTCTTTCCTTCCAATGACATGGGCCATAACTTTAAGTGTTTATAGTTTGTGTGTGTCCGCAAGAACAAAGACAACATCTGCATAAGGTCAAATCAACATTTTTATTGGTTTGCTGAACTTAAACAAGAAAAAAGCAAAAAATGCAATGGTCAAAATTATTAGCCCTCTGACAACTAATAGTCAATAGTGTAGCCTTTCTGATCCACAACTGACAACAACCTCTTCTGGTAGTTTCTAATTAAGTTGGCACATGTCTCCTGAGGGATTTTAGCCCATTCTTCCTTGGCAAATTGTTCAAGATCATGCAAATTTCTTGGTCTCCAAGCATGGACCCGAACCTTGAGCTCGCTCCACAGATTCTCGATGGGATTGAGATCAGGGCTCTGAGAGGGCCACTCCAGAACCTTGATTTTGGTGTCTTTCAAAAAGATTTTGACTAACTTTGATGTATGTTTCGGGTCATTGTCTTGTTGGAAGACCCAGCGATGACCTAACCCTAGACTGGCTGCAGATGTCTTGATGTTAGCCTTCAAAATATCCACATAATCCTCTTTTTTCATGGTCCCATGCACCTGAACAAGGTTTCCCATCCCTGAGGCAGCAAAACGGCCCCACAGCATTATGTTGACACCACCGTGCTTCACTGTGGGGACAGTATTTTTAGGGTTGAAGGCCTCGCCCTCGCCAAACAAAAGCAGCATCCATATGCCCAAACAGCTCAAGTTTGGTTTCATCAGACCAAAGGACAGACTTCCAAAACTCACCCTTATGTTTCAGATTGTCTCTGGCAAACTTCAGTCTGGCTTTAATGTGCCGCGGTGAAACCAATGGGGTTTTTCTTGCACGATGACCACGAAGTCCACCACGATGAAGAACCCTCACAACAGTCTTGCGTGAAACATCAAGTCCAGAGGAAGCCAGTTCAGCAACAATCATCTTTGCAGAGGTGTGGGGATTCTTGTTGACATCTCTGATAATTTTTTGCTGCAAAGTTTTAGAAATCTTGTGTTTTCTACCTTATTTTTAGCAGACTTTGTTTCTTTGTGCTTTGCAATGATGCAATGCACAGCTGTTCTAGAAACCATGAAACGCTTGGAAATGGCAGTATATCCTTCCCCCTGAAGATGAAGATCCACTATCTTCTGTCTGAGGTCCAGACTGATTTCTTTGCTTTTTGGCATGATGATATTGCTTCTTACGAAGATTATAGAGCAACCCTGGAGTATCCCTTTCATTCAAGTGGTCACATGATACTAACTCTGCTTCTTGAAGTCACTTAAATAGGGTTCAGTGCTAATTGATTGCTCAGGTGTGTTTTCAAACCTAATTGACTGCTCAGGTGTGGTTTCAAACCCAGTTAATTTGTTTTGAAAGCACAAAATCACATGGGGGCTAATAATTTTGACCATTGCATTTTTTGCTTTTTTCTTGTTTCAGTTAAGCAAACCAATAAAAATGTTTATTTGACCTTATGCAGATGTTGTCTTTGTTCTTGCAGACACACACAAACTATAAACACTTAAGGTTATGGCCCATGTCATTGGAAGGATAAGGGTTTCATTTGATTTCATAAGGGGGGCTAATAATCTTGACCTTAACTGTAGATAGATAGATAGATAGATAGATAGATAGATAGGGAAAAACATTTTTTGAACTGTAAAGCGAGACTGTGCGTTTATGGACGGTTTAGATTTAAAACGAGAACCGTTACACCCCTACTGTGCTCATGTCCGTTCACTTTGTGAAATCCAAAGTGAGTCCATATTTTAGGTTTAAACTTAGAGGGTGTGGCATGAATCTGAGGACATGCGTGTTCACTGCGTTCAGTCATGTTTTCTAATCAACAACAATGCATTCTGTCAAAAAATCTGCCCATGTGCAGCTAGGCAGAAAAACATAGGCTGGCTATTATTGTTTTAGCATAATGACCCTAGTGCAAATAGATGCAAGGGTTTTTAAATTAATGGATCGATATTACATTGTGCCATGATTTCAGTCTCATTTGTCACAAGAATCGGGATTTGTAACTTAATTGATTTTCAGTTGTTGCCGAAAGTATGTGGCTGTACTGTGTTGAAAGCAGAAGAAAAATCAACAAATCAAGCTAGAGGTGCATTCAAATTCGGCAAACTGAGGCGAATGTTCCAGGCGAAGGGGTTTTGTTTGAACTTTTGAATTTGAATGTTTTTGTGCAAACATTCCAAATGTTGCTTTGGTTGTATGTGATGTATGCGAGTTTGCTTAAACTAACGACGACAGAGAGCAGTGCAATCACTTGGGTAATGCTAAGGATTGATAACAATAGCATACAAAAAAGAGGCTTTCAGAAAATGTAACTGACAGTTGGACAAGTTAACCACCTGAATTATTGTAATAAGATTAAATAAAATCGAACAATTATGTACATTTTCTGGGATAACTCCCATCTCTGCACACATCTCCCTTAGTAAAGCATCCATGTTTGTTCGCGAGAACTACCTCCTCAGACCGTTTGTTTGTGTTCACAAACGTTCACAGTGAACTTAAAGCTAAAAAAAAAAATGTTTGCCTTTGTTTGCTGTTTTTAACGCACCACTGGTATGCACCTATGCCCTGTGTAGTAGATAAAAATCAGTAAAAGTAGTATGTAAGTTTAGTGTGTCCAATATTTCAAACCAGCTGAATCAGTATGTGAGCGTTACCTGGATGGAGTACTGCTTCCGTCAAAATTCTGCAGTGTGCCACGACTGCACACTGTGCTATTCCACAAGGCCGTTGGGTGGATAGATACCATAGAAGGAGATGGCAGAGTTCTGTGAAGTTTGCTGATGGGTGTACATCAGTTGTAAACTTCTGGCCATCAGACTGAAGAAAATAGCGATCGTAGTATGTCTGAAAACGTGTGTACTGTGCTCTGGTGGTAGGCATTATGTTGACGTAAGAGTAGTACACTTTTGTTTGAATTTAGTAGGCACTGATTAGTATGCGATTTCAGACACAGAGCATGAGGATGCTTGTGTAGGAAGCTGAGTAGGGTAACTGTGGCAAATTCCACCCCTGTCTTAACCCTTTAGGCAAACTGCATGGGGTGTAGTGAGCCCTCCACCATAACCAGCATCAGTACTAGAGTCCTTTAACACTGACCAATCAGCAGAGGAAAACAACCCTGCAATTCCTGAACAAAGTCATCAGTCCAAACCTTCACTTCTCCTGATTGGGCCTTTTCCCTCTGCAGTATTGACCTGTAAACAGGGATAAGATGAATGGTGCTGTGATCTGATGAGCCAATCAGAGGCAGTGCTGTAGATTTATAGGCCTCTGCCACGTATCTATACCAAAAGCCCAAAGCAGTGATGCTCATTCCAGGTCCTGGAGAGCCACAGTATATGCAAATTTTTAATTTCAGCTGTCAACAGTGTAATCAGCTGTGTGATTAGTCAGTAAGTGCTGAGGAACTACAAAAACCAGAAAACCCTTCAGCTTTCCAGGAAGGAGTGAGTATCCTTGGGAAATAGTCTTACTGTACCTATTTGGGCAGGTAATGAACTGGTAAAATTTGCTCAGAGCACAGTGATTAAACCTCAAGCGACCAACTGGTTGCTTACAGACAATTTCTTAAAAACACTCTCAAACACACCTCGCACTCAACACAAACAACACAAACATGCCACACACCTGCTGCTGGTCAGAGCAAAGTGCCCCCTTTGAGAAAAACAAAAGAAATAAAATAACGGGTAGCTAGTTGAGTAAAGAGGGACTTAATCCAATATTAGAATCAGCAGCATCATTACACCTTTTCAGTGGTTTCAAAAGTGTGAGTGGGTCAGTGAAAGTGTAAAACTGCTTAGCCGAATAGCATGTGATCATTTGATATTGGATAATTATAGAAGGAAGCTTAATTGCAGTGGTTCTCAAATTCAAACACAAGGAACCCCTGTGTGTGCTGGTTTTATCTCTGCCAATAGCTTGATAAAATTCAGATTGTTGAACATGTACTGAAGTTCTATTCTCATTTTATTCCATAAATTAATTTTAACCCAATGCAGGTTTGGCTCATTGTCATTTGTTTCTCATGAATTCATGAGAAACAAACTCATTTTGTAACAAATAGTTTATTTTCAGTGATCAGGTGCCCACACTTTCACTTATTCAGATTCCATTGGTCCACATGTCTGTGTGTAGTTTAATCGATTAAAATATGCCCTGTTTTTAAAGAAAGCATTCTCCTTACAGCATAATAAGAATGGAGAATGAAAACATTCAGTTACCTTACGGTTTACTATCCTAGGATGCAAAATATGGGTCTATTTCTGACAGAACATGGTTTAACAGGGTAAATCATCCCTCACCACATTAAAACTGTCTAGTTAAGAAGACTTAACAGCTCATCACAATTCAGGGATAAAACTGTGATTGGAACAAACACCAGCATACACATGGGTCCCCCAGGAGAGTGTCTGAGTCTGTTCCACTGCCTTATTGGAATAATATTGGCCTGATGCACCCTTCTTCAGCACAGAACTAGTTTAAGGGCCCTGACAGTGCCACTGGATCTGAGCAACATGATGTTCACTTCATAGTGTGCTCCTAATGATCCATTTATGCTCCCTTTCCTTATTAGTTTAAGATTAACCAGATACACCATTCTTCAGCACAGAACTAGATGAAGGGCCCAGAAAGTATCACTCAGTGCCACTGGAACTGAGCAACATTAATGATGTTCACTTCATAGTGTGCTCCTAACGATCCATTTATGCTCCCTTTCCTCATTAGTTTAAGATTGACCAGATACACCCTTCTTCAGCACAGAACTAGATGAAGGGCCCTGACAGTGCCACTGGAACTGAGCAACATTAATGATGTTCACTTCATAGTGTGCTTCTAGTGATCCATTTATGCTCCCTTTCCTTATTAGTTTAAGATTAACCAGATGCACCCTTCTTCAGCACAGAACTAGATGAAGGGCCCTGAACTGATCATTCAGTGTCATTGGATCTGAGCAGCTTGTGCTCCCTTTCCCTTTCAGCACTTCACTGACCTCATTTGTGCTGCTCCCGCCCACACATTAAAAGTTTTGCCCAGCTCCCGCCTGCAGAAATTACCCTAGAAATCAAAATTCTAACAAATTATAACATGTTGTTAAAGATATATTTGGATATTAAAGATTTTATTTATTGTTCATATCAATCACTGATACAGCACACCTCTTCATGTGCTTATTTCAGTCACTCTGATACAACACACCTCTTCATGTGTTTATTTCAGTCTCTCTGATACAGCACACCTCTTCATGTGTTTATTTCAGTCTCTTTGATACAGCACACCTCTTCATGAGTTTATTTCAGTCTCTTTGATACAGCACACCTCTTCATGAGTTTATTTCAGTCTCTCTGATACAGCACACCTCTTCATGTGCTTATTTCAGTCTCTCTGATACAGCACACCTCTTCATGTGTTTATTTCAGTCACTCTGATACAGCACACTTATTCATGTGTTTATTTCATTCTCTCTGATACAGCACACCTCTTCATGTGTTTATTTAAGTCACTCTGATACAGCACACCTCTTCATGTGCTTATTTCAGTCACTCTGATACAGCACACCTCTTCATGTGTTTATTTCAGTTTCTCCAGTGCACTCTGATGAAGCTGAAGAAAGAGGAGTTGAAAGAGTTTCAGACATATCTGAGTCAGGATTACCCAGAATTCACTAGGAGCCAACAGGAGGAGGTTGAGGATGAGGTTGAGGCCCTGCACATAGTCAAGAAGATGCTGGAGACCTGTGGCAGTGAGAGATCTCTGAAGATCACACTCCACATCCTGAGGAACATGGAGCAGAAGGATCTCGCTGACTCACTGGGGAGAGATGAGCAGAAGAGTAAGAGTTCTCTCTCATTGCTACCCTATCGTCCTTTTCAATGCTGAATTACTATATTCTAATTACACATGCTAAAATTAGCCAGGTAGTTCTGATACACCCTCAAAAGCAAGAGTCATCTGTATCTCACATGCAAGTATAAGCAGCATTGAGAATGAAAATGGAAGGTCCGCAAAATATTTCTGTACCTTTATATAATAGCCTGCAACTGGACTGAGAGTATGTGACCTGCAACTGGACTGACACTGAGAGTCATGCATAACACACAGGGTCCTATTTTAAGAATATAAATTTTGGGAAAAGCTTGTTAATTCAGATGAAAAAAAAAACAGTGGCAGAAGCAGTGAAGTATTTAGAAAAGAACATAGAAAGAACAGTACACATCAAAGCACTGTTTTGAAGCTTTGTACATTGCACATTCAGGATGTTTTCCACATTCCTTTTAAATGAGAGGATGCATCACGTGTCCATATTTTTCCATGTTTGCTTTCTGCCTCTTCTTTTCTGTGTTTGTTATGCCCTTATTTTTTTGTTAAATGTCCACCACAGCTAGGTGAAGTTCTTCATAAAATGGCTGTTGTGCTCATTTAACACCAGACTCATGGATACATTAGGTTGTAAGGTTGTAAGAGAGCATTTGCAAGTTAATACAGAAAAATATGAATGTGTCAAACAGTCAACCTGTTCAAATATCAGAAATGCATTCAGAGCATTTTAGACATCTGAGGAATTACACAGCATACCATCAACAGCCACAGAATGAAAACTAACTTACTTACTCTTTATGACATTATTAATGTTACTAAGATAACAGAATTGTGTGCTCATGACTGTAGTGTTATTTGTCTGTACATGTTCACTTAATCTCATGGGTTTCTCCTTATTCATGGGCACTTCAGTTTGGTAAGACCTTAAGCTCTATCATTCCCTTACCTCTGCTGTGTCTTCAGGAACAGGGCAGAATAATTTTCTGTTCAGTAATTGTGCAGATTGTTGGAGTGGGGTGTAACACACTGTGTGACAGAGTTGTGTAAAATATTGCATCAAACAAAGGCAATCATATTATAATCATATTATAATCATTATAATCATATTTTCAACTAATTTACCTAATGTAAAACTTATGTTTCCTCCTCTCAGAAAAACTCACAAGAGCCCAACAGACACTGAAAGCTGATCTGAAGAAGAAGTATGAATGCATATTTGAAGGATTGGTACAGCAGGGCCACCCAACCCTCCTCAATGAGATCTATACAGAGCTCTACATCACAGAGGGGGGAGGTGGGGGGGTCAATGATGAACATGAGGTCAGACAGATTGAGGCAGCATCAAAGAGACAAACCACACAGGAGACTGCAATCCTCTGCAATGACATCTTTAAACCTTTACCTGGTCAAGAGAAACACATCAGAATTGTGCTTACAAAGGGCATCGCTGGCATTGGGAAAACTGTCTCTGTGCAGAAGTTCATTCTTGACTGGGCAGAAGGAAAAGCCAATCAGGACATTAATTTAATCTTCACTCTTCCTTTCCGAGATCTGAACTTAAAGAAGGAGAGAGAATTCAGTCTGATGCAACTCCTCCAGCACTACTTTCCACAGCTGAAAGAGATTGAAAGTGTTGAACATGATGAAGTCAAAGTTCTGTTCATCTTTGATGGTCTGGATGAGTGTCGACTTCCTCTAGATTTCCAGAACAATGAGATCTGCCGTGATGTAACAGAGTCAGCATCAGTGGACGTGCTGCTGACCAACCTCATGAAGGGGAATCTGCTTCCCTCTGCTCTCCTCTGGATCACCTCCCGACCAGCAGCAGCCAATCAGATCCCTCCTGAGTGTGTCCACCAGGTGACAGAGGTACGAGGGTTCAATGACCCACAGAAGGAGGAGTACTTCAGGAAGAGAATCAGAGATCAGAAGCTGGCCAGCACAATTATCTCACACATCAAGTCAACCAGGAGTCTCTACATCATGTGTCACATTCCAGTCTTCTGCTGGATTTCTGCTGCAGTTCTGGAGACATTGTTGGGTAAAGCAGACAGAGGAGAACTGCCCAGAACTCTGACTGAAATGTACACACACTTCCTGCTCATTCAGACCAATGTGAAGAATCAGAAGTATCATGGCACCAGTGAGGCAAACCAAAAGAGTTCAGCATCAGATGCAGAAATGATCCTGAAACTGGGGAAGCTGGCTTTTCTACAGCTGGAAAAGGGCAATCTGATATTCTATGAAGATGACCTGAGAGAGAGTGGCATTGATGTCAGTGAAGCTTCAGTGAACTCTGGGGTGTGCACAGAAATCTTTAAAGAGGAGTCTGGGTTGCATCAGGAGAAAGTCTACTGCTTTGTGCATCTGAGCATTCAGGAGTTTCTGGCTGCCTTGGTTGTGTTTCATTCATTTGTCCATGAAAACAGAAGTGTACCAGTGGAAGAAGGAGATGCTGCTGATGATGATGATGCTGATGATGATGATGATGATGATGCAACTGGTGATGCTGATGATGATGATGCTACTGGTGATGCTGATGATGATGATGATGCAACTGGTGATGCTGATGATGATGATGCTACTTGTGATGCTGATGATGATGATGATGATGCTTCTGGTGATGCTGATGATGATGATGCTGATGATGATGCTGATGACGATGATGATGACGAAGTATATAACAGTTATAGCAGAGAAACACAACTGTCTGAGTTACACAGGTGTGCAGTGGATCAGGCCTTACAGAGTAAGAATGGACACCTGGACCTTTTCCTCCGATTCCTACTGGGCCTCTCACTGGACTCCACTCAGACTCTCTTAGGAGGAGTACTGACACAGACAGCAAATAGATCACTTGTACCAGACCCAATGACCCAGACAGGAAGTAGATCACCTGGACCAGACACACAGCAACAGATGGAAAGCAGATCAGAGTGCATAACGAAAACAGTCCAGTACATTAAGCAGAAGATAAGAGAAGAGTCTTCAGCAGAGAGGACCATCAATCTGTTCCACTGTCTGAATGAACTGAATGACAACTCTCTAGTGGAGGAAATCCAGACTTCCCTGAGATCAGGAAGACTTTCTGAAAAAGAGCTGGAACCACACCAATGCTCAGCTCTGGCCTTTGTGTTACTGATGTCAGAGGAGGTCCTGGATGAGTTTGACGTGAAAACGTACAACACATCAGCAGCAGGTCATCAGAGACTGGTACCAGTAGTGAGGAACTGCAGGAAGGCTAAGTGAGTACTGTTATGTCATTCATAATGCAGATGATTGTCTCTGATATTTGCATAAACAGTTTATAATTGTGTGAGAATAAAGTGCATGAATCTGACTGAATCTCACTCTGCCTACTGCAGAGGGGTGGGGTTTGACCTGGCCCAGCCATTTCCTGGCCCCTGTACAAACTCTGCCCTCTTCTAGGACCCTCCTGGTGTCACGTTTGAACTAAACACACCATGTTACAGCACTGAGGTCCTATACGGCTTCCTTATAGTGCTGCACAGTGACCAGTTTGTTCTCCATCTCAGACAGGGGCTCAGTGGTGAAATTACTGAGGGACTCTTATCCTTCCCCTCTCTATGGGGGTTCCAGAACCTCTCCAGGGCATTAGCATTTTAAAGCTAACCTCAAAGTGAGGCCTGGAACCTTCACCTCCAAACAGGTCATGCTGGGCATTTTGGTCTCTGTCTGTGGAGGATGGGTGGGGTGTTGTGCCATCCTTATTGTTCTGTCCACTGGCTCTGTCATGCCAAATTTGATCCGCCTGGGAAGTTTAATCCGGCCTGACACAACAATGGGTTCTGAACAGCTGATATAGCGAAAAATTAAAAACTAAAAGGAAAATACATATTTTACAAAGGAGCATGGTTTGTAAGTATTAATGGTTAAAGTCTCTGGTGAAATTATAGTGGAAAGCAAACAATGGTGGTGAACATTAAGATTCAACCTGGTGGGCGTACAAATTCATGCATCAAATTACTGGTCGCTCCTGAATGCTGGCCAGGGTGCATATACTTACACAAACATAAACATTAAATGCAGCGATCTGACCAGCTGTCCTGTGGTCATCTTTATTACGAAAGCCAAATAGTCCAATCTTACAGTGAAAACAATCATTCTGTCCATTGAAAACACACTGTGATCCAGTGGTGTTCTCTAGCTCTCTAGAAAAATTAAACTTACTAGCAATAATGCAGGCCAGGCAACGCTGTCAGGCACAACTTCGTAACTTGTCAGACAGTCATATTAGATGTCAGCTTCAGTGCAGTTACCATCATCTTCAATACATCCTCATAAATAGTAAAAATCTCAAAACTGCACAAAAATTCTTTAACTCCACTCTCTACGTGACGTTGCGTCAATTCCTCTGAGGTAAGGTCTTGCAAAACTGAGAACGATTTAATTTCCTAGCATTCTAAATGTTAGATCATCCCTGCGTTGTTATAACAACGGACGCTATATCAGCTGTTCAGAACTCTTTGCTGTTTCAGGCCGGATCAAATTTCCTGATCAAATTTCACATGACAGCTCCTCTGTTGTTTGCTGGATGCCCGGTGCTCCTTGCAGCTCTTTCAGTGGTGGTTGTGGAGTTGGACTTGGCAGCGATGCCATCTTCCTCCCCAGGTCCTCATGAGATGAACAGTGTTGATATCTGCAGGAGACTCAAGTACAATCTAAACACAGCTTGCAAAAACAAGATTATTACGTCTTTCACCACGAGGAGTAAGCAAAGGGTCTTTGCTATTCTGGCTAAAAGGACACTTAATCTAAAACTGTGACTCACAGTGGAGATAGTGATGGCATATTCTGTTATGCAGTCCTGTCTTTAAATACAATTGCATCGTGTGAAGCTGTTCTCTACACACAGAATGTATCTGATGCTCAGTCATTTGATTGAGTTAGGAACTCACTTAAATCACTCACACTGTACACACAACATATGAGGGACATATAAAATACAGTAATTAAATGAAATAGTAATAAAAAAAGAGAACAATTTCTTACCTATTTCTGTGGTATATTTACGAACCAAACCACTTAGGTTTGATTTGTGGTAGTGCGTCGTAACCACGAAACAACGTAACTCAAGACTGTCGTAACCCGAGGGCCTCCTGTAATTAATTATATTGTCTTACAGAATAACAGAAAATTGCATTACATGCATGATATTTGCCCAGCAGTAGAAATAAATTCAGAATAAAGTTCTGTGATAGGTCTTGATCATAGTGGTCAAACATCACAGATTGAGGGTTAAAACATTACTCTGACTTTTATAACTAACTGGCCACTTAGTTTCAACCAGAAACATTATGAAATAATTGTAATCATAACAATATTACTTGATATATTTTATTTGATGATCATTTTCCACAATCCATTTAATAATATTAACATTAACATAAAAAGTGACAGTACGTTAATGTATTGTGTAAAAAGTGACAGAAGGTTTATGTATTGTGTAAAAAGTGACAGTAGGTGTTGCTGAATTGTGTTAAAAGCAGACCTGTCCTCAACACCTCTAGGCAAATTGCACTGGGTCTAGTAAACCCTCCGCATTGCTATGTAGCTTTTACTTGACCAATCTCTCAAATGATTTCATGACCAATGAGGTCAGTGCCACTGGCCTCAATGCCACTGAGTTCTTTGGGGGTTTTGTTCTTTGCTATGGGTAACAATAATTGACTCTTTGTAGAGTTTTGGTACTCTCTTATCATTCTATGGATAGGTTAAACTCATAGGAGAAAATGTCACACAGCTGTAATGCACATATTTTAAGTAGTGTTCCAGTAATCCTATTTGGCCCAGGGCTTTTCCCAGTTTTCCATTTTCTATGTTTCTATCCATGCGTCAGTTTTTCTATCCATGCGCTATAAGCAGTTATATGGCACTGTCTTCCAGAATGTAGGCAGCCAGGATGATGCCAGGCGCCAAAATTTAGCTTCCTGTCATTTTACAATTAAATTTACAATTTTGTTTTTTTTCCGTGTGAATCGTCCATGCTGTTGTTTTGCGCGTATTGACTGTGGGGGGTCCAAGGTGATGAGTTCTGTGTGCTGATGTATTTTCATTTCGGAGGTGTAAAGATTATGGTCTGAATGCAGTGTGCGAACTTGTAGGCCTACTTATCATCAAACCTCCACATGGGAATCGAAACCAAAAATCACAGTATGATATGACCAACTAAAGCAGGGCACACATATCTACTACTATACAGCTGCAGAGTGATGTACTATAATCAATAGCTTGGCATCAAGCTAACATTTGCGGTAGAAGATACCTCTGGCTCTGGTTGGTCCTCAGAGATGATTGACGTAGATTTTTTGGTAAATGCAAAATTTGTGAGTAAGCTTCCTTGTTTTCTTTTTGACATATCTGTATGCTGACTACAAAACAGGGAAATGAATAAGGGCGATTTGGCATGCAAACTGAGTGGGACGAAGGGAGTTTGTTTTTTTCTGATCTTTGAGTTAAAGTGAATGAAGTTTATAAAATTGTGCCGCCACGCTTTGATGGTGATGGCAAGAATAGCATGCATGTCGGTATCTTTATTAAAGTGAATTAGTGATGAATCACCCTCATGCATAAATCATACATCAGTAATAGCCTAATTTTACACATGATCCATGATGATGAACATACAGAAAAATAGAAATGCATGGCAAAAATAGCATATTGGCAATATTTTAGAGCCCCCCCAAAATTTCACAAATCATGGTTTCAGTGGAGCTCATGTATTATAAAGACGAGCCAAGCTCCCCCTGGCTCCCCTGCCTGAATGACCAGGTACTGTTTAGTAAAATTACTTGCCAACCTTTGACATTTCCGTGTGTTTTTTTTTTTTTTTGTAATCAAGATACCATTTAAATGTAGTTCAGCCTTTATGTTGTTCCAATTTTAAAAAGTAATTACAATATGTTCACCTTCATCCAGCCATTTACAGCTTGTCCTTATGAAACTCCTTTGGCTTTATAGATGTACTGTTGACTCACCTTGCTTTTCAAATGAGCTTATTTAGTTCAATTTTCTTCTGATTTATATACATTGTATGTACCTCAAAATGCAATAATATTTATGATTAATTCATTTTACTCCCTTTTTTCAAAACCTGATTTCGTTGCTAGGGTTTTGTATCTCAAATTTTAGAAGGTCTCTGTTAAGATCATATAATGTTTCTTGCTTTGCTTTATCCTGACAAATTTAATACATGCTATATTTTGATATCTAGTAGGCTCAAGTCCAAACAAAGAGGTATTATGTTTCCAGCAAAAGTGTCTTCTTTTTGGATGAACATCATAAGTACTAAAAGCTATTACAATAGTGTTATGGTCCAACAGTGGTGTTGGAACAACCTCTACTTTTACAATGTTAGGGCATAATGAATGTGATATAAACCATCAGTATGTCCTAGATTTAGATGGGCCAGTTTTATTACTCCAAGCAACCATTTGATCAGGGATCTTGACTCTTAAAATGCTGGTTGGGTCAAACATAGACATCATATTGGTTAAGGAGGTGTGATTACAGTTTTGTTGGGGCCTGTGAGGTCATAAATCCATGTAATTTAGGGCTGGTTTAAAATCCCCACGTATTTAAATGTTCAGATTAGGATTGATTTGTGTAGTACATCACAAATCAGACACACACACTGAAAGCAAAACATACAAGCCCACTATCATCATGTTCCACTACCCCTTCTGGTTGTCTTCATTCATTCACACACATCACATACACATTCACACTTTTGCATCAGACTTTGACTACAACTTTTAGGGTTTTTTGAGGAGAGGCTAAGTACTGCTTTGGCCTGGGCAGAAACACACTACTCTCAGTCGCAACTAATACTGATAGTCAGCAGACTTTTATGAAAAAGGCTCTGCTTACCTTGTTGCCACCTAGAGTGTCTGGCAGTGAATAACATACAAGACAGACTGACCCCTAGGGTGTCTATTAAGTTACTACATCCAGGTTGGGTTGGCTCCATTATTTCTATGACTGTATTTTACTTGTATCACAGCATGCATCATTTTAAGTACATCTGCCTGTGTTATGTTAGTTCAAAGGTAGGCCTGATCTTACAAATTATACTTCTACAGATTTCTCAGAATTCATTATGAATTGCATATAGTAAACAATTATCTCATTTATTTTGGCCGTAACCATAAATATCCCCAGGCAAATAAATAATTCCATAACTGACCATCTGTAGTGACAACTGCTAAGTCATAATGACCTGCAGGGTTGAGATGAGACAAAATAACTTACATTTATGTTTTAAAAAAGAAGTCTAGTTGAGTACTCAATTCTTTCAATAATTCATCGACCATCTCTTGACTGTTGGAGAGATTCTCCGATAATTCATCCAAGTACGTTTTCAGATGATCCAGCCAATTGTTACAGACAGGCCATTTCTTACTGAGATCTAATGTTGTCCCTTTAAGAATGCCAGGAGATTGTATTCGTCCAAAATAAGCCTGTCATGATGCTGTATATGTTTTTCTTAAAATAATTAATTTTAGATATTATTTAATCATCTTAGACTTACTGAGTCCCTTAAAAGCACTTCGGCTTGTTTGCATACAGTGTTTCACGAGGTTTGACACTGTTTATTTATCGAGAGACTGGTTTGACTCTGACCCGGAGAGTGATTCGTCTCCTCCTTTCCTCCCCTCCTTTCCTCCGTGCCCCGGAAGCTGATTATGTGTCCTCCTTCCCTCCGCTGTTCCAAAACAAAATCTCGCCTCCTCCTTTCCTCCTTCCTCCTTTCCTCCAAACGTAGGAAACATCGATGTATCCTACCGCGGAAGTCTTTTCACATTTCTGCGTGACATCACTGTGCTCACGACCAGTCAGATTAAATAACCATACCACAGAATATTTCACCATCGAAAAGTTCTAAAACATGACAAGGAATTTACCAACACCTAAATATTAGTGCCAGAACAATAAACAGTAATCGGGAAATTTACATTCATGAGAAAACTTTTGTTTTGTGTTTTCGAACATAACCACTTTGATGTGATATATTCATGTTTTTCAGATACAAATGGTAATTTTCCCAATGTAAAATTGTGCCAGTTTATGTTGTGGTAAGTTTATTTATTCCTTGTAGAAATGCTTATGTTACATCATGAGCAGAATGCGAGAAACTGACATTCATATTTTAATGCAGGAACAGGGCTGGTGGCCTTAGAGAAGCGTGATTGGCTTTGGTTTCCTCCGAGTCGTTCGAAATTATTACTTCATCAATAGCCGCTGTCAACTTTGATGACGGGTGAATCGGATTAGCTGTTCCAATTTTCGATTCATGTCCTCCTTTCCTGCACTCGTTTCCTCCCCTCCTTTTCTCCACATATTTCCAACATATTTCCGGCATATATCCGGGGTAGGAAAGGAGGGGAGGAAAGGAGGAGACGAGAAAAAGTATTGGAACGCAGCCGCTATTTCCAGTGAGGTTTGTGCGTGCATTACGGCGGTGTCTGGTAAATCCTGGAAGTGGATCTCCCAAAACTCGTCCACTCAACTCGAACACTGTTTTTTCCGCACAGTTTTCTTTTCCTTGTTCATCCTTAACCAACTAAACTTTGCGACAACGTGACGCTCAGCCCAGGCTGTTGGGAGCTTTTAGAAAACGCTGAACAAACCGAATGCTGGGGGCAGCGAACTGTTGCCTTCGCAATTCCACGACCGTGCTGTCTGTCCCCGGCGACAAGAGCGAGCTGGCCGCGAAATGAGAAGCTCCGGCGTTGGGTACAAGCAGCGGAGGCAACGTCAGTCCCCTTTTCTTTCTTATTGTATTTACACAAGCGGAATGTATCAGCCACACGCCATTAAACTCAGCAACCTTATAGCTAGCACTGACGAATTTAAAGACAACCAGAGTAAGGTCAGGCATGCAGTATCTGCCCAGGGAGATGTGCCGTGACACTATCAAGCTAGGAATATGTATCTTGTTTTTCCACAAATATTTTGGAATCCACATCAATTGTAAGTTATTTTTTCATCATCTTTTCTGATTGGAATGCCGGGCTTCTTTCTTTTGGCGAGGAAAAGTTTGTTGGAGCTCTCAGTCCAGCAGGCTCCACTCGGACATTGTAGGCGATCACTCCAGTAAAAGTGGAACGCGCAGACTTGACTACTTGGTGGAAGTCTCTCGTCAAATGGATGTCTTAGAGCACAACTGGTAGGCTAACGACTTGGTTACAGTATGAAAAATTGACTGCATACCGAATTTAAAGATTTTTTTTTTTGATTTTTCTACTTTATTTGACAGTTGCAGTGGAGAGGCAGATAGGAAATGCAGGGGAGAGAGAGTGGGGAGGAAATGCAGCAAAGGGCCCTGGCCGGATTTGAGCTTGGGTCACTGCGGTAGGGTCTCACCCTTATGTGGCATGCGCTCTACCGGATGAGCTACCGGGGCACACCTGCATGCTGAATTTAAATATGATTATCAAACCTTCTTTACTGCTGTCTCATATGACCATCTATGATTGACTTTAATTTGTAAAGGTACCAGAGTCAGACATGGCGGTGCCATTATGAGTGCCTATAGATTCACAATTCTAGCTCTGTGGTAACCCCTCATCACTACATGTGGGACACAGCAACATATTTTACTCGCAGTTACATTTATCCTAGTTACATAAATTCATGTTATGGAACTTGACAAGTCGGTAAGAGACAATCAAGTCACAACTGAAGTCAACGTAGGCTATGTGTCAGTTGGCTAAATTATGGCGACTACAAGATTATAAAGTGAGACCTGTACAAAAACTATGTGAACTCAAAGCAAGGTTTTTAATTAAAACCTGACATCGCCAACAGCCAAGTTGATTGGCAATTATGCTCAAACAAGCAGTGGAGCTTGCTTCTCCTGCCACAACAAGAGACTCAACAGAGAAGTTTTTCTGCCAGAGATTGAGAGGGAGGCTATGTACCAGCTACCAAGCAAACTTATTCTATTGGCGAGGTACTAGCTCGGCTACCCACAAGGTATATGTTGAATATTCTGTTCTGTTTTACACCAAATTGGTGACTTTGACAGATGAAAGTTTTAATTTGGATGCCATAAGTGGCTTGTGAATTTGAGCGACACAAACAGCACACAGCCATAAGCTAGCAGTACCTCTGCAACACAGCGCTTCATTATTATATCCTCGCAATAGTTTTGGCGTGAATGTGTCGCAGCCTGTTTTCTGTGGAGGGATGACAGCGCTCTCTAGTGGACTCATTTAGTAACTGCAGCAGAGCTTAGAGAGGAGCCAAAGCATTTAGATACAGCAAAACTATTCGAATAAGGGCCCCAGTGGATCTAGCTTTGTGTTTTATTTCATATCTGGTTTTATGCAACCGGTTCATGCTACAGCTGTGTTGATTTTCTTGTAAAACTGAGTATTATTTTTGAAGAGGTTCATTATTTTCAGTTACACCAAAGACAAGTAAACAACAAAAGATGGAAAAATGATGGACAGCCAAAATATTTTACTTCCTTCTAACCCTAATCACAAAAGTTTGATGATTCAGACCTTGTGTTAAATATTCAACTGATATCGGGTTAACTGATATAGAATTTTGCGGTACAGTGCCACAGAAATAAATTTGTGCTGGATGTATAATATTGACAGTGTGAGTTTAACGATACTTCAAATTCCAAAATGTGGGTATTTATAGAGACTACACTGGGGTATCAAAGCCTTCCAGGTACTGGGAAAAATCACTCAATTCCAAAGAATTACTGAGCACTTTCCATCCAGCATATTGTGAGAGTTTGAGTCCTTTCCTCAACATATTTCCGGCATATTTCCGGGGTAGCAAAGGAGGGAAGAAATGAGTGGAGGAAAGGAGGAGACGAGAAAAAGTATTGGAATGCAGCCAACCGAATGCTGGGGGCAGCGAACTGTTGCCTTCGCAATTCCACGACCGTGCTGTCTGTCCCCGGCGACAAGAGCGAGCTGGCCGCGAAATGAGAAGCTCCGGCGTTAGGTACAAGCAGCGGAGGCAACGTCAGTCCCCTTTTCTTTCTTATTGTATTTACACAAGCGGAATGTATCAGCCACACGCCATTAAACTCAGCAACCTGTATAGCTACTTTACGAATTTAAAGACAACCAGAGTAAGGTCAGGCATGCAGTATCTGCCCAGGGAGATGTGCCGTGACACTATCAAGCTAGGAATATGTATCTTGTTTTTCCACAAATATTTTGGAATCCACATCAATTGTAAGTTATTTTTCATCATCTTTTCTGATTGGAATGCCGGGCTTCTTTCTTTTGGCGAGGAAAAGTTTGTTGGAGCTCTCAGTCCAGCAGGCTCCACTCCGGACATTGTGGCGATCACTCCAGTAAAAGTGGAGCGCGCAGACTTGACTACTTGGTGGAAGTCTCGTCAAATGGATGTCTTAGAGCACAACTGGTAGGCTAACGACTTGGTTACAGTATGAAAAATTGACTGCATACCGAATTTAAAGATTTTTTTTTTTTTTTGATTTTCTACTTTATTTGACAGTTGCAGTGGAGAGGCAGATAGGAAATGCAGGGGAGAGAGAGTGGGAGGAAATGCAGCAAAGGGCCCTGGCCGGTTTGAGCTTGGGTCACTGCGGTAGGGTCTCACCCTTATGTGGCATGCGCTCTACCGGATGAGCTACCGGGGCACACCTGCATGCTGAATTTAAATATGATTATCAAACCTTCTTTACTGCTGTCTCATATGACCATCTATGATTGACTTTAATTTGTAAAGGTACCAGAGTCAGACATGGCGGTGCCATTATGAGTGCCTATAGATTCACAATTCTAGCTCTGTGGTAACCCCTCATCACTACATGTGGGACACAGCAACATATTTTACTCGCAGTTACATTTATCCTAGTTACATAAATTCATGTTATGGAACTTGACAAGTCGGTAAGAGACAATCAAGTCACAACTGAAGTCAACGTAGGCTATGTGTCAGTTGGCTAAATTATGGCGACTACAAGATTATAAAGTGAGACCTGTACAAAAACTATGAACTCAAAGCAAGGTTTTTAATTAAAACCTGACATCGCCAACAGCCAAGTTGATTGGCAATTATGCTCAAACAAGCAGTGGAGCTTGCTTCTCCTGCCACAACAAGAGACTCAACAGAGAAGTTTTTCTGCCAGAGATTGAGAGGGAGGCTATGTACCAGCTACCAAGCAAACTTATTCTATTGGCGAGGTACTAGCTCGGCTACCCACAAGGTATATGTTGAATATTCTGTTCTGTTTTACACCAAATTGGTGACTTTGACAGATGAAAGTTTTAATTTGGATGCCATAAGTGGCTTGTGAATTTGAGCGACACAAACAGCACACAGCCATAAGCTAGCAGTACCTCTGCAACACAGCGCTTCATTATTATATCCTCGCAATAGTTTTGGCGTGAATGTGTCGCAGCCTGTTTTCTGTGGAGGGATGACAGCGCTCTCTAGTGGACTCATTTAGTAACTGCAGCAGAGCTTAGAGAGGAGCCAAAGCATTTAGATACAGCAAAACTATTCGGAATAAGGGCCCCAGTGGATCTAGCTTTGTGTTTTATTTCATATCTGGTTTTATGCAACCGGTTCATGCTACAGCTGTGTTGATTTTCTTGTAAAACTGAGTATTATTTTTGAAGAGGTTCATTATTTTCAGTTACACCAAAGACAAGTAAACAACAAAAGATGGAAAAATGATGGACAGCCAAAATATTTTACTTCCTTCTAACCCTAATCACAAAAGTTTGATGATTCAGACCTTGTGTTAAATATTCAACTGATATCGGGTTAACTGATATAGAATTTTGCGGTACAGTGCCACAGAAATAAATTTGTGCTGGATGTATAATATTGACAGTGTGAGTTTAACGATACTTCAAATTCCAAAATGTGGGTATTTATAGAGACTACACTGGGGTATCAAAGCCTTCCAGGTACTGGGAAAAATCACTCAATTCCAAAGAATTACTGAGCACTTTCCATCCAGCATATTGTGAGAGTTTGAGTCCTTTCCTCAACATATTTCCGGCATATTTCCGGGGTAGCAAAGGAGGGGAAGAAATGAGTGGAGGAAAGGAGGAGACGAGAAAAAGTATTGGAATGCAGCCCTCACCTCCTCCTTTCTTTTTTTCCTGTTTCCTCCTTTCTTCCAAACAAAGGATACATCGATGTATCCTACCACGGTAGTCTTATAACATTTCTGGGTGACATCATTGTGCTCACGACCAGTCAGATTAAAAGACCATCCCACTGAATATTTCTCCATTGAAAAGTTCTAAAACATGACATGGGATTTACCAATACTGAAGGATAAGTGCCAGAAAAGTAAACAGTAATCTGGTGATTTACAATAATGGGAAAACTGTTGTCGACATATCCACATTGACGCAATATATTCACGTTTTTCAGATACGAATGGTAATTTCACCAATGTAAAATTGAGCGAGTTTATGTTGTTGTTAGGTTATTTATTCCTTGTACAAACGTTCATGTTGCATCATGAGAAGAATATGAGAAACTAACATTTGTATTTTAATGCATGAAAATGGCTGGCTGCATTTGAGAAGAGTGATTGGCTTTGGTATCCTCGGCGTCAGATGAAATTGTTACTTCATCAATAGCCAACGTCAACTTTAATGACGGGCGAATTGGATTAGCTGTTCCAATTTTTGATTCATGTCTTCCTTTCCTCCACTCATATCCTCCCCTCCTTTCATCCACATACTTCCGTAGGAAAGGAGGGGAGGAAATGGGTGGAGGAAAGGAGGAGACGAGAAAAAGTATTGGAACGCAGCCTGTGATACCTTTGGATGCTGATCTCATTGACCCAGAACCTGGTAAATGCTGGACTGTGATGCCAGTACAGGAGCAGGAGATGCCTGGGCCAGTTGAAGGCCGCAAAGTGAACACAGAATTTGGGAATACATTGGTTTCACACTAAGTGTATCATTATCATTCATACAACTAAGTACTAAAATAAGGACCACAATAAAATTGAAAATTGAAGACCTTTTCTAGCTGTTGCAACTTTGAGAAATGAGTAATGCACTGATTTACAAGAACTAAAGAAAAAAATGAGCATGTTTTAAGATGCATAAAGTGCAATAAAATAATTTTGTTTCCTGAATTAGACTGATAATTGTGATTCAAAATTTGAATCACCAATTTACCAAAATAATTGGGATTATAATTTTAACCATAATCATTCAGTTCTGAATTTCAGGCCAGTAAGTTGAACAGAAGCAACTGTGAATGTTCTGAAATGCAGATCTGATTATAAACAAGCTCTGAAACTGACTGAAGCCTGAAAACAGGGAAAGCAGACTGTAGTAGCCTAGAATATTGATTGCTTTTTGGTTCTGTTATTTGGACTTTAATTTTTTTCAGAGAATGGCAGTTAAGTATCAGAGAGTAAATATTTTTGTTTATCTGAGCACCTTAATTGTATTTAGTTAAACAACATTAAAAAATGATTTTAGTTTCCTGCTGATGGCTCAGTGATGTGCACTGTTTTGACATTGGTGTTCCTACATTGGGGTTTTTTGGTAAAATGTGTAAAACCAATAACTATAAAAAAGTTTGGTCACAGGTCATTGAGAATTTGATCACCATCAGAACAGACACACTGCACTGCTGATCAGATGTGAACTAAAAACCCCCTTGCCTTCCTGTGACTACTCCTGTGAACCTTTAGCTGTGTGATAATTTCTGCTTTTTTACTCTCATTGGAAGGAAATACAAACTTCTCGCAACTTGTCAAGCTAACCCACTATTCACTCTAAAGGCTGGAATTTGCTTTAATAATGAAATACAGTATAAAAGGATCTGATAACTCCATCCTTAGCCCTGCTGTCCATACTTGGCTCCAGGGCAGGAGTAGGGCCATGAGTGAGGCTTAAAGCCCAGAGTTAGCCTGAAAAAGACTGTGGAAAAGGTAGCTGGGCCATGAGCCCTAAATTCTGACAGAACTGAATAGAGGAAAAGGGGTTATTTGGGTCAGAACCACAGCTGTAGAACTGTCAGACTTGAGCATCTTATTCTCAGGTGTAAAGTGCTGCAGTTGGAGAGTGTAGCACAGACATCTCCCTCAGAGCATTGTAGATCTTACAATCCTCATTATTACTCTTTATCAGTGAGCACTATCAATACTACATTTAAAATATTAAGTGTTAAATTTTAACACATCACCTCTTTCTTTCAGACTCGACAGCTGTGGTCTTACAGGGCAGTCCTGTGACATTGTGGCCTCAGCTCTCCAGTCATCAAACTCATCCCTGAGAGAGCTGGACCTCAGCTATAATTACCTGGGAGATTCAGGAGTGAAGCTGCTCTGTGCTGCACTGAAGAGTCCAAACTGTAAACTACAGACACTGGGGTGAGTAGTGCTGTGTACTTTGTGACCTTTATTAAATAGAGTTAGTGATTATGGCTCCATACAGAGAAATGTTAAACAGCTACTTCTCTCAATTTACTTCTCTCTCCAGCCTTCCTTCCTTTGTCCACATTGGTCCCATCCCTCTCTTCTTACTCCTCTATCACAGCAAAGTAAAGCAGGATAAAACCCCATGAGTCTTAGGGTTGCCAGCTATGTGGTTCCTGACCAGAATTATCTTGTGTTGAAGTTCAGTGTGAAAGTGGGATTATGTGTGTGTGTTCTATCCATAGACTAGTGTCGAGACAGCAACATGCATTTTATGGTTATTTACCCTGCTCCCTTCTTTTATGGTCCCTTGCCATGCAGCCAGACATGGCCTGAGAGGGACAAATTGACTCCACCCCCTGGTAAATACCCCTGAATCAGTGACCAAAAAGGCAGCAGGCTTTTCAAGCATGGCAAGGAGCAGAGCTTTACTCAGAAACTAAAATGAAACACTTATGACAGCCAAAATGGATGTACATTTGGGGTTACCAGTTAAAAGCAGAATTGGGCGTGGTACGACCCTCTTTGTTGTTGGTAAGCCATTAGATGCCCCCAAATGTAGAATCCTTTCTTAAACATGCCCAACCACAGGGGGCTATCACCTGTCTCTCTCTCCCTCTGGCTCCTTCCCCTTCTGGAGCACGTGTGTGTCTGTGTGTGCGCCTGTGTGTAAATGTGAGCAAACAGGTTTATTTAAACTATCCTGGAGTTACTTGTGAGAACACCTGCAGAGCCTGCAGAATGTAGGTAGGAGATAGTTTGTCAGATGTGGCGTGCCCTTTTCTTGGTGATCGCATCAGCGCTGCAGCTCTACCAATTTGCCATTGGTTTAGGTGAATGTTGAATGAGTGGACTACTTTTTTTACAAGTTTATCGTCTTATAAATTTACTTTCAACTCATTGAATTAGTTTATTATTTATATTTTTTCTGTGTTGGAGTGGAGAGTAGTTATCGTGTGAGAGTGTCTGAGTTTTCCTGCATGTGAGGATAAATGTAGGAGTAAGAGCTGGGAGAGTAAGAGAGGGAACAATGGGTTGTTCCTAGTTTTATAACTTTCATTGCCCATTGCGTGTTTCTGGGGATACAGAATTAGCTTACTGTAACTGAGGATGTCAGGCTGGGGTGGTGCTATAAACATCACTGGTGTTTCCTGTGGAGTGTGTGGAAATGTAGTTCCATTGTCCCTGCACCCCCCTTTGGTCTCAGGATGCGGCTTAAGCCAATACAGGGGGTCCTCAGGTTACGATGGTCTCGAGTTATGTTGTTTTGTGGTTACGACACACTCCCATAAATTACTTAAAAAGCAGTTTGGTTCGTAAATACGACCACAGAAATAAAGGTAAGGAATTGTTCTCTCTTTTTTTTTATTACTGTTTCATTTAATTACTGTATTTGTCCTTCATGTGTTATGTGTACAGTGTGAGTGACGTAAGGTGTTAATTTAGGTATAATTTAGGTATAAACTTCGACTTACGTCGAAAATCGGCTTACAACACGTCATAGGAACAGAACTTGTTCGTAAGTCGAGGACCCCCTGTATTCCTTTTGAGCGCAAAAGTCATTCAACATTCCACAGATCCTCAAGTTATTTTGACAGTTCATGTCAGTTTGGCAAATCTGTGCAGTTCATACACAGCTGTAGACATCTGGGCAGTTATGTGTAACATTTAACCAATCATGAATAACATCAAAAGAGAACACTGTTAACAGTCAAGGACTGACTATTAAGGTACACTCATATCTACTAACAAACTCAATAAAACATAATAGAAAATAAGAACATTTTATTCATAAAATTAGCAACACCTGCAAGGTTCATGCTTAAAGTGGTCAGGAGTGTTCGTGAGGTAGAGTATGAGTTGTCAGTGATCCAGTCATGAGAAGTCTGAGGGGGGTGCCCTATGGATCAAATGAACTTTTGAGAGAGTAAGGGTTGCTGTTGTAACAGGCAAACCAAGCTGAGTAAAAATGAGCCCCCTTTGGTAAGGTGGAGTTGTACAAAGAGAGAAGAGAGTGATGGAGGAGGAGAGGTACTCTGTTTGCAGGTTTCCTTTTTCTGATTTCCATGATATGAGAACTTGTGTTCCTTTCTAAGCAGTGCAGCTACTGTAAAACTATTCTGAGCTTCCTTACCCATCTGTGTCTGTACCTGTGGGTCTACCTGAATTATCTTCTCTCCAATTTTTGCTGTCATTGGATTGAGAAAAACAACAACAGTAAAATTTTGGGCAAAAGGTTCTCTTAATGTGTTTTTGGGGCTCTTGCTCGGGACCTTCTGGTCAACCTCAGTTTTTTCATTTGTGGCATGATACACAGGGTAGCCCAAATGCTCTGGGCTTTCCTTTTAATCTCATGCATTGATTAATTATCTGTTGAGGACAAAACAACATGAGTATGAATACAGGGGTGGAAGTTAGGGTGTAAGAAGAGAGATTTGAAAGTTTGACTCTTTTATACCTGATTTGTCTCTTCCTAGTATTTAGACATACTGTAGCTACATATATTGTGTTTTTGCAATTGACCATGATGAAGTTCTCGTGCATCATGTCCACTCCATGCTGCGGAAGATGTTTCGATTATTGTTTTTCCAGTCTTGCCTGGGTTTGTTTTGTGGTTGCAATCTTTTGTGATGTTGTGTGTTTTTGTAAAATGAAGCCAGGCTTTCTGCTGTTTCTGTGGCATAGTGAATGCACTTCAGGGTGAACAAACGAGCTGAAGGCCGATCTGAGCCAGTCAGATTTCACCTTACATTTTTACAAAACTGAGAGTGATGGCATGCAGATTGTTATGATGGATGTAATTTCTTGGATAAAAATTAAAGTATGGAAAGTTGGTGCTGAATTTTTGTACATATCCCGTTAGTATAGGCAATAAAATCAATGATGTTGGGAAACAACATGTGTCTTTTTCATGCTGTAAGTTGCTGTTTACATAAGACCTATTAAACGCTAGGGCAGATCATTAGCATAATGTCATTTTGGGGTGCTAAGAGAGCAGGGGAGAAGGGTGCGAAGATCATTTCCCAGCTTCAATACAGATCCGGTCCTCTGTGTTGATGGGGGTCTTGCGTGAATAGGAAAGATATTCATGGTGTCAACAACCTACTATCTGGTCTCAGCCATTTGCCAACAATTCAGAGCTGGGTGTTGGGTTTAAATGTCTGTGTGACGAGATAGTTGGTGTCTTTTTTGTCTCTGTACTTGGAGAGGAGACCCACGAGTTTCTCTATCATCATAAATGTATCTTTCGTCACCAAAACAAAGACTTTAGTCTGGATTTTTTGCATTAACTCACAAAGGTATGAGGACCATATTTCCAAAAGGATCTTTTCTTTTTTTACAAATGACAGTTCTGTTCTGAAGAGTTGTGTTTTTTCTCCTCTAAATTACTAAAAGTATTGATGATGGTGTCAATGTTGTCTCAGATAGTTCAACAGCATCAGTAAGGTATCAATAAGATCTTAATGATACCCATCCCGAGTGAGAGGTAACTGTAGTGAAACACAGTTTGTGTTCCCTGTGTGGAGGGGGATAAATCATACGGTTGTCAGAAGATTTGTGCTGAGATCTTCTGGTCCCCTCTTTGGAAGGGTGCAGGGTTAAAGACCTGAATAGACCAAAAGGTTTTGGTTAGAGGAAGTAGAAGAATGATGCTCAGAGCAGCACGAGTCACATGTAGACCCCCTTTCCCCTTTTCACTGTGTGAAGAGTGAGATATCAGCACATAGTCTGATGTGGTTTCCACGGAAACACTGCTCAGTGAATTAGAGTGGGACCTTAGGTCGGCTAGACTGAAAATGTTGGAATGCCAGTAAAATCACCAAAGGGACCATTATTATAATGATGCAGAGTTACTCGTAATGATTGGACATAATCAATTAAAATTGTCTCTTAAAATGATTTTAATTGTTAACAGTGATTACTAATACCATTAATGAATAACAATGTTTGTGTGGAATTGTCAATGTGTTACCAAGGGGAATTCACAACCACATTGTGAGCTTGCCTGCTGCTACTTGATTAAACTGCAGTAGACAGCATGTTCCCCATCTAGTGGTCAATATGGGAAGTGCATTGATTTAAGTCAAAAGCTGCTTGAATGTTCTTCTGCTAATATTCCAAAATTGAGTAGCATTTTTCTTTCTCACAAAAACATTAAATAGATTCAAATGACATCATCACAAAACTTTGAATATGCCAAAATCTATCATCACACACGAGGGGACCATAAAACGTATCGGAAATGTACTATTCACCTCTGGGGAACCAGAAAATATGAGGATAATGCTATTCCTCACAAAGGCTCCAGTTAAATGCAGGTGAAGTGTATGTAGTGCAAGAACAAACAGATAACACAATATGTTCATCTTAACAGTCCCAGCAGTAATCAATTTCTTAAAATTACGAAAGCCTTATCCTTTAATTTAAAAATGTATTAGAAGTATAATATTAATGGCAAACCAACAGGAATTACCATACCCTTTTAACAATACAATTATTGATAATTAGTATTGGGAATGTAACTGATTTCTTAAGGCTTGGAATAGAGTGGCAGTAAATGTTTAAGTGATAACAACACAGACAACCAGTTATAAATACAAAGGCATAAGTATTCACAATGATAAAAATATGATATGTACAAAACTGAATCGGAGTGTGTGTAGATGACTGTGCATGTGTGTGTGTTTTCTCTCCAAAGGCTGGGTTGGTGTATTTTTAGTGAGTGTGTTCTTTCCACAGGCTGGGTTGGTGCATATTTATACCCCCTTGCCTTCCTGTGAATACTCCTGTGAACCTTTAGATGTGTGATAATTTCTGCTTTTTACTCTCATTGGAAGGAAATACAAACTTCTCACAGCTTGTCAGTCTAACTCACTATTCACTCTAAAGGCTGGAATTTGCTTTAATACTGAAATACAGTATAAAAGGATCTGATAACTCCATCCTTAGCCCTGCTGTCCACAGGAACAGGGGGAAAGGGGGTATTTGGGTCAGAACCACAGCTGTAGAACTGCCAGACTTGAGCAGGACATCTTATTCTCAGGTGTAAAGAGCTGCAGTTGGAGAGTGTAGCACAGACATCTTGTAGATCTTACAATCCTCATTATCACTCTTTATCAGTGAGCACTATCAATACTGCATTTAAAATATTAAGTGTTAAGCATTAACACATCACCTCTTTCTTTCAGACTAGGCAGCTGTGGTCTTACAGAGGAGTCCTGTGAAATTGTGGCCTCGGCTCTCCAGACATCAAACTCACCCCTGAGAGAGCTGGACCTAAGCAACAATTACCTGGGAGATTCAGGAGTGAAGCTGCTCTGTGCTGGACTGAAGAGTCCAAACTGTAAACTACAGACACTGGACCTCAGCTACAATAACGTGGGAGATTCAGGAGTGAAGCTGCTCTGTGCTGGATTTAAGAGTCCTAATTGTAAACTACAGACACTGGGGTGAGTAGTGCTGTGTACTTTGTGACCTTTAGTAAATAGTTAGTGATTATGGCTCCATACAGAGAAACATTAAAGAACTCCTTCTCTCATTTTAATCCTCTCTCCCCAGCCTTTCTTCCTTTGTCCACATTGGTCACATCCCTCTCTTCTTACTCTTCTATCACAGCAAAGTGAAGCAGGATAAATCCCTCGAAAGCAACATGCATTTTATGGTTATTTACCCTGCTCCCTTCTTTTATGGTCCCATGCCATGCAGCCAGACACGGCCTGAGAGGGACAAATGGACTCCACACCCTGGTAAATACCCCTGAATCAGTGACCAAAGAGGCAGCAGGCTTTTCAAGTATGGCAAAGAGCAGAGCTTTACTCAGAAACTAAAATGAAACACTTATGACAGCCAAAATGGATGCACATTTGGGGTTACCAGTTAAAAGCAGAAGTGGGCGTGGTACGACACTCTTTGTTGTTGGCAAGCCATTAGATGCCCCCAAATGTAGAATCCTTTCTTAAACATGCCCAACCACAGGGGGCTTTCACCTGTTTCTCTCCCTGTGGCTCCTTCCCCTTCTGGGGCGTGGGCGTGCACGTGTGTGTGTGTGTGTGTGTGTGTGTGTGTGTGTGTGTGTGTGTGTGTGTGTGTGTGTGTGTGTCTCTGTGTGTGTCTCTGTGTGTGTATATGTGTGTGCGTGCGTGCTTGCATGGGAGCGAATAGGTTTACTTAAACTATTATAACAAAGTAATTGGAAGTCCCCCAATCAGTGTTACAATAAACAGGACTAACACTGTATTGACCTGGGAGGTACACAACACACGGTTTCTTTTTTAACCCAGTGAACCAATGTATTCAGTCTTAAGTGGAATCCACACTCCCCATCCATACACATCACACATATTTTCCAATATTTACAATGGCCACAATGTACAGAAAAGCTGGCAACAACAAATATGAAATATCAAACAAACACAGTCTCCAAGCATAGGAAAAAACCTTAGGAAAAACCAAAAATCCAAAAAAAAGAGTCAATTAAAGGAGTGGATCTCACCCACGATGCCGAAGCCTCCACAGTTGTGGGCCCTGTCCATTAGGGTATGTGTCCCAAGTGAGCTGACCTTCTTTTTCCTTTTTTGGCTTGTGTGCAATTATCCTTATTTTTTCTTATTCCACACCGCCCAGCGCTGCTGAATAGGGTCTGAATAGGTAATTATCACCCTTGTAGTCCCCTTGGTCCACTGGTAGGAGCTGGCTGGTGCATCCAAGCAGGAAAGTCCACACTCATCACACAACCCAAAACCTTTTTTTCCTCCTTTTTTGTCCTCTTCTTCCTCTCTGCCCAGGAAGTAAAACTCCATCTCTACCATCAGGCTGCCTCTTAAAGGGGCAACGCCATATACAATAAGTAGCCTTTCATTTTTTAACCAGTTAATTTTAAAACATTTGCTCAGTGTGGGAAAAAAAGAAAAAGAAGAAAAAGAAAAGTCCTTCAAATCTCCCAACCCATTTTGAAAGGTTCACCTAGCAAGGATTTCATTAAAAAACCATACATTTTTTTGGTTTGGGCAGAAACATAAAAACAACCAACCTTACTTACTTTGTGGCAGTGTCACACTATCCTGGAGTTACTCGTAAGAACACTTGCAGAGCCTGCAGCATGCAGGTAGGAGATAGCTTGTCGGACGTGGTGTGCCCTTTTCTTGGTGATTGCATCAGCACTGAAGCTGTAATAATTTGCAGAGCTTTACATGGGGAGAGGGAGAGTAGACCCTGATTAGATAGCTATTCTATCATTCCCTGATGAGTATCTTTGTGAATTTTCCCATTTTCTAAACAATCGATAATTAATTTGATCAACATTCTCCAGGTTCATATTTCAAACATTAAGCTACACATCATTTCAAGGTGCTTTATTGGCATGACATGGGCTGTGTTGCCAAAGCAAATGGTACAGTTAACACAATAACAGAACAATTAACACAAATGATAACGGGGAAAAAAAGGAACAAACATGAATGCATACAATGAATGACTATTAACTAATATTTATACACTTATTATATTCATGCACTGGTGACAGGTTGTTACATATAGAGCAGCCAGGGAGGCTGTGTGTCCTTCACCCAGTAGGATTGGTAATTGTCTCTCCACAGGGAGTGTTTCAAAATTTGGATACAGTCTTTTACATTTTTCAAAGAAGTCTTTGTGAATTTTTGTGTAATTTGTGCAGTATAGGAGGAAGTGTAGCTCTGTCTCAGCCTCACCTGTCTCACAGTGATCAAATATCCTCTCCTCTTTGGGGCGCCAGGTTTGCTTGTGTCTGCCTGTTTCAATGGCCAGGCTGTGATCACTTAGTCTGTATTTGGTTTGGATCTGTCTCTGCTTTATATCTCTGACAGTGGAGAGATATTCTGGCAGTTTGTAATTTCTGTCTGTCATAGTGTAGCAACTTAATTTGCTTTGTGGTTTTGTTGTTTTCTTCCAATGTTCCAAATCAGAATCTTTTATTTATTAATTGGCTGATTTTAAATGAAGCAGTGCTGGTCTGAAACATGTCATAATTAGTATTGTTAGTTGTTATTTGGTTTGTTAGTTTAATGAATTTGGTTTGCTTTTATTTTAGATGAATCCAGAATTTTAATGCTATTTTCTGAATGATAATAATCAAAGGGTAACAGCTTAATTCTGCCCTACATGCATTGTTTGGTATGTTTTGGTGGACTTGGAGTATATTTTTGTAAAATTCAGCATGCAGGATTTCCACTGGGTCTTTGTCCCATTGTGAGTAGTCTGGATGGCTAAGTGGACCCCATACCTCACAGTACAGCACAATAATGCTGTCAGTTATTTTCAGCCAGATTTTTATGAGTAATTTAATATTATAAAATTTTGTTTTTATGGCAGAGAAAGCTCTTTTTGTATTTTAGTGCATTCACTGCTAAGTTAAAGCTCCCCGATGCATTGATTTTCAGACCAAGGTATGTGTAATTTGTGGTATGTTCCAATACTGTGTTGCAGAAGCTGAAACTGTATCTGCTTTTCTGAGACCTGGCCTTTTTCTAGAATGTCATTATCTTGGTCTTTTTTAAGTTTACTGCCAGGGCCCAGGACTGGCGGACATTTTCTAAGATGGCCAGGTTCTGCTTTAGCCCTTGTTCTGTGGGCGACAGCAGTACCAGGTCATCTGCATATAATAAAAATGTAATTTCTGTGTCATGTAGAGTAAGTCCAGGAGCTGCAGAACGTTCCAACATTGTGGCCAATTCATTAATGTAAATGTTAAATAACGTTGGACCCTGTCCAATGCTGCAACCCTGTCTCACCCCACGACCCTGAGTGAAGAATTCTGTTCTTTGATTGTCAATTTTCCTGCACATTTGTTTTGTAAATACATTGATTTCATGATGTCATATACTTTATCCCCTATACCACTTTTAAGTATTTTATATATATATATATATATATATTAATCCCTGGTGCCAAATAGAATCCAGTGCTTATGTGGGTATTCTGTGGACACATCAGTACTGTTATGAGCTGTATTTCCCACTGTGTATGTGCAAATTACTTTAATGTTTTTGTTGTTGTGACCTGTCCCCAATTTATAAGAGTGGAGATAAATTAGACCCCAATAATTACTGAGGCATCTGTGTTAGTAGTAATCTGGGGAAATTATTTTGTAGCATCCTTAATTCAACAATTATAAACTCCCTTGCAGTAAACTTCCACAGTTTTTGTTGTTGTCATGCTGAAGTTGGAGTAAAGTCTTCATTAAAAAGAAAAACATACAGTTGTCATCATAGTTATTGAGCTATCATTGGTAGCAGAGGATAGCCACTGGTAATTATAAAGCGTTTGATTAGAAGAAATCTTATGAAAGCTGGAAAAATTAGGTCTGAAATCTGGAGACGGGTTCCTGACTTGGGTAAGAAGAAGCAGGCCTTGGCGGTTGCCTTGTCGCTAATGGGAAGAGTGAGGGACAGCGCGCTGGAAATAGCCGCAGGGGATTTGAACAAAGATAATGGAATGACTACACTTCTGATTAAACTGGACTCTGTGTTTTTGAAAGAGGAAGAGGGCCGCCAATACGAGGCGTACACAGAGTTTGACCGGATAACGAGAGACAATGGTGCCCTGATGGTGGATTCCATTCGAGTTTGAACGGAGGTACAACAAAATTCGCCACTTCACAATGGAGCTTCGGTGCGGTGATAGACCATTTGACAACATGAAGGCTGCCTTGAAGAGGATATTTGGCGATACTACGCCACAGGTGAAGGGAGATGCAGCTGACGCTGCCTACTTCACAAAGTTTACTGGCAGGAGAGAAAGTAGGTCAAACCTGCAACATCAAACAGCTGTTCAAGGTACTGTCATGCGAAATTTTATCCCCCCTGCGAAAATCTATCCCCCCTGACGCAACAATGGGTTCTGAACAGCTGACAGCGTCCGTTGCTATAACGACGCAGAGTTGACCTAACGTTTAGAACTTTAGGCGATTAAATCGCTCGCAGTTTAACATTTTACCTCACGGTGAAGACACACAGGCAGCGTCGAAGACGCTTGGCGCCGCTGCTGCCTGCCACTGCCCGACGCTTGTGGGCGTGTCTAGTACAGTTGTCACTCAGGAGTCGTCATTTTTTTTATTCACTACCACAGCTAACCAGAAACAAGTAAATTGCACACTGTCGATATACTGTGTATAGATTCACTGGTAATATCACTGTTTTAGTTAGCGACAACAAGTACTTTAAAGTGTTTTTCTTGTGATCACGTTAATAGATGGAACGTTAATAAGCGCCAGCTCTGTTTCATTCGGATTAATTCTCCCAGGCATCCTTCGTATGAGATGCGATCTTATTTTTGGCAGATTTTATTCATTGGTTTTCTGATTAATGTTGTGGGCTAATTACAAGTTAGCTATATGATGTTGGGGGGAAACAATAGCCTAGCTAAACCAGATAGGTCAAACATCCGTTGAAAACCTTGTCATTGTACATAAGGCGATATCAATGTACCGCATATGCTAATCTTTCTGGAGATCTGTTTACACATATTTATATTTGTAAACCAGAAACGCCGATGATTTCTGCCACATTTTTAAAGGTAATGTTTCTTCTGTCACTATAGCTGTATAACGGCAGAGCAGGGTCGTAAATCTTACAACTACGACAAGTTCCTCCTCGTTTTATTTCATGCATTTTACTGCACCCGCGAAGTGAAAATGCAATGTTATGACATCCGATTGGTTGCTGCTTGGTGACGTTTTCAAGCGGCCGGGTCAAAGTTCACTGATTTCAACTTCTTCTCGACGCCCCGCCGGTTGGCCGCTCGATGCCTGCAATCCCATCGTGCCCCGCGCGAGCGTCTCGCCGGTCCCCATTCAAAGTGAATGGAGGCGGCTTCGGCGGCCGGCGTCGACGCTGCCTGTGTGTCTTGACCGTCAGAGGAATTTACCTCACGAAGGGAGCTGGGTTTACATAATGTTTTTGCAGTTTTGAGAGTTTTTACTATTAATTGAGGGTGTATTGACGATTATGGTAACTCTGAAAGTTTTCTACATTAAAGTTGGTGTCGGATAAGACCGTATCTTAGAAGTTACGAAGTTGTTGCTGACAACGTTGCCTAGCCTGCATTACTGCTAGCATATCTACCTAGGTGATTTTATTGGCTACCAAAGATACCTACAGCACATACCTTAAATACACATGGGAAGGTAACCAGTAGCTGATAACGATTTATTAATGTCGTGACAAAAAGTTTCAACAAGCCGACTGGAAAGGCAGACGGAAATAATGTTTGTTTCAGAGAAACGTAAAGCTATTAAAATGCAAGCTAGCGAACACCACTGGATGACGTTGTATTTTCCATTGACAGAATGATTTGTTTTACTGTAATATTGGACCATTTGACTTCAGTAATAAAGATGACCACAGGAAATTTGGTCAGATCGGTGCATTACTGTTTGCTTAAGTAAATTTGCACCCTGACCAGCGTTCAGGAGTGACCAGTAATTTGCCTCATGGATTTGTATGCCCCACATTGAATCCTTAGGTTCACCACTATCGTTTGCTTGCCACTATAATTTCACCAAAGACATTAATCACTAATTTGTAAAAACAAGCCCCTTTGTAAAATATGTATTTGTTTCTGGGTTTTTTTGTTTGTTTTTTTCCAATAGATAATATAATGCTTCGCTTTATTGTTATACAGGTTTGATATCGATAAGGAATATGCAATGACCAATCCACGCGTATAAATGACGTTAGATAAGATCATACTGCAAGTTAAGTTGATCTGTGATTCTGATGTGTTGCTTACCTCTCAGGGTCCACTGCACTTTGAATAAATTCACTATACTGACCAATAAATATGGAACAAGCTAACTCTTTTAGCTGTATTGATATAATATCCGACTGAAGTCAATGCATGGTAGTGGGTTGTGCTAAAAATGGTTTCATGATCATGTGTATTTTACTTATTTAACTGCTTTCTCCTTAAGTGAATAGCTTACATTGAGATCCAGTGTTAAATAAGGTTAAATAAATAATATAAACATTTGTTGAGTGAGGATGTAAAAATAAATACATTCAAATTCTACTTGGGTACAATGCAACACTTCTGTCTTTATTAGTAAGATATTATAGTTTCATACAACAGTTATTAAAATATCCTATCTACAGTATGTCTGGCTGTTAACATGGAAGATTCCAATGGAACATTGTAGAAAAGAAACGGCCACTGTAAAGAGTCTTCTTATGTACAGAAAAGGTCTCATAAATACAACTGATGCAATAGTTAACATAACATTTTAAGTATAACGTTGCAAGAAACAAAAATGTAATCCCCAATCATTCATTTTCATGCTAAAAAAAAGTAATGACCTGTTTTAGTTGGAAGCCCTCTCACCACGTCAAGGTAAAAGCCAAGAGAGGGTTTTTTTTTTTTTTTTTTTTTTTTGGTTGATTAATGGCACAGACCATACTTGGTATGGAAGGCCATAGTGCCATAGTTTATGTTGTAATTTCAGATAAATTGTCCCAAAGTATAGAGATTATATATGCTATATAAAAGCAGGTTATATACATATATATGTAGTTTGTAGGAAGAGTCAAAGGGCCAATATGGAACTGAGATACTGAAATGATCAGTCAGTCAATAAACTTTTTATATATAATAAAACCTTTAATTTAATTTAATTTAAACATTATAAAATATAGAAACACAGAATTTACAAATGTAGCAACAGATTCACAAACAGCTAAAACCTTATACAGGAACAGTCTAGACAGAACTAGCACACTAACTTCAATCTGATATGAACCACAACTAAACAAAAAAATTCAACAAGTCTAAATACTTACCAAGAGCTATTAAAACTTACCATGATTCCTCAAAACTATAAAAACACAAGAAACTCCACAAAGAGGTCAATTACATGTATAAACAATAATTGAGCATGATGGACAGACAAATTCATGTAAATCATCAACATTTGTAAGACATGACACATGAAAGGGCCTCCCACATCTCCTACACATGACCAGAGGGTCCTGGGCTGCTCGAATGGTCCGTCTGCAGAGGCAGTGCACATCCACCTCAATGGCGTGGATTGTCTCAGCCATTGGAGTCCTTGCAGTGCTGGGGAAGGGTGTCAGGATCCCAGCCTGAAAAGATGCAAAGAGGTGAGTCCACATGGCTCTCCGATGGTACTGTACCATGGACGATCCTCACTTCTGCAGAGGGTGAGACTGTTCACAATGGCAAACAGTTCACAATCTGAGCTCCCTGCCTGCTGCTGGATGCTGGGCCGCTGCAGTTGGACACTCTTCCCTGAAAAACTAAGGAGAAAAGTGACCTGAGCAAGAAACTCCTCAGTCCTATGCTGCCCAAGGGAGTCAAACACATTAACCGTACCTACCTTGCAGCCAATGTTACTTACCGTGACCCAGTGATTTGCAGAGACATTTAAAATCTGTACAAACCCCTGAGTTGGTGCAGGCACGGAGGACAGAAGAGCGAGGGAGGTGGTAGAGTAGAGCCCTCCTATGTTCGGATGGTGAGCTTTGAGGAGGGCCTGCGCATGGTGGATGGTTTTATTGTCCAACCAAGTGTGCTTGTCGAGGACCATGGATCTGAAGCCCTCCATCTGTGTGCTCAGCAAAACTGGACAGGCCTGCCCTGGCTGGACACCAATGATGACAACATCACTGTCCTGAAAGATATAAATAATTAACTCATGTTATATCTTTAATGATTAAATCATGTTAAAGTAGAGACAATCATTTTGCATTTCCAGATTTATAGGTGCTTGATGGTTTACCTCAAGTGAGTCCACCTCCTCTATAGAGCAGAGCAACTCAGGGTCATTTGAACATACTGTCTCAGTTGAGGGGGACACACTACTGTCCTGGAGTCCAGTGCATGTCACCTGAGAGATGGATGGATTTATTGGATTAGTTATTAATGCTCAATAGGTAGAACAATATTAGATAAATCTGTTTATCATTTTAACCCAATCACCTTGATAAATCAAACATAAGAAGTAAACATGAGCAGAAAGCATAAAACCCAAGGATGAATAGCTTTACAAATGATTTAGTCTGTGGTAATGTAGCTGTGAAATTAGTGGTCAAGAGAGCAGATGAGATAATGTCAGAAATTTGAACATGTACCTGAAGTGGATCCACCTCCGACTTGGAGCAGGGCAGTTCATGGTCATCCGACTGCATTGGCTCTGTTGGAGGAGACGCAGCTTCCCTGGTCTGGAGGCCTGCTTGTGATCCTAAATTGGAAAGTTTTCAATAAAAAAGATTTTAGTGATTCTAACTTAAGTCTGATTTTTTATAAATTAAAAAAACAAAAAAATTTAGATGACATACTTATCCACACAGGCTTCACTGCAGCATAGGGTGTCTTGGTTTTCAGGGCTTCCCATCCATGGTCTCCAGCTGCACCAGGTTGTTTTCTCCAACCTCGGTAACCCTATAAAAGAGGCAACATGAAATCAGGACTTTATTTTATTTACTAATAAATTACATAAAGTATATTAATGCATTAAATATTTATCTTTGACAATATAGTCCACATGCAGTCTAGGAGAGGTCTTTACCTATACTTGATTGGCTAATCAGCATCCATCGTGCAACCAGGCCTACCTTGCTTCCTCTCATTTTTCTTCAGGACCTCCATGCCTGGTGTCTCTGAAGTATTTGGTCCCCTTCTTGGTCCTCCTTTGGTAGGTCTCCCTCTGCTTTTCCTGGGCCTTCTCAACATTGGCTCTCACCTTGATAGACAGACAAGCTGATTGAGCATCTTTCTGTATCACTATTTAAAAGAAGGCGACTATTAAGTGCATAATGAATGACTTCATCATAATCACCTTTTCAAAAACCTCCCCATCCTTCTCAGCCCTGGCCTGGATGAACCTCTCAATGTCCTCCTCATCTGGAATGACAACTTCCACCTCAGGAAGGTCTCCAGTGATCTGAAATTTTGCAATGTAGAGACGAAAGCAGCAACAGACAAACAGTCAAAGAATGACTGAACCTTCAAATACATTGTTTAAGGGTTATTTGGACTTTAATATTTAATCCCTACTGTACAGGGGTTTTCTTACAGTAACAATCAGTTCCATCGTCAAGAATAAAAACTTTAATAATTAACTTAATGCAGAACATTGGAAGCATACAAATATATTTGCTTTTACATTATACCCTCAGAGAACATCCGTGGCTCCCGTCCATACATCAGGCGATAGGGTGAGTACCTGGTGGAGGCCTGGACACCAGAGTTATGGGTAAACAAAATTTCTTTCAGATTGTCCTCCCACCTCTCTTGGTGCCCATCAAGGGACTTACCAATGGCCCTCTTCAAGGTTTGGTTGGTGCGCTCATCCAGTCCGTTTGTCTGGGGATGGTAGGCAGAGCTGATCCTGTGCTTCACACCAAATTTCTCGAAGGTTAGGTTCATCTGAATCAGAAAATGAATGATCCATGGGATTTCTCGCTTGCCATTATCACAGTTTTTTTAAAGTTCAGTATCACAAATAAACTATCAAAAAACAATGAATCTATGCTAAATGTACTACCAAAATGTATGTGAAACCACTTGACCTTGTTCCAGAATTCACGGCCCTGGTCTGTCAGGATGACCTCAGGTGCACCATGGATGAATAAGATGTCCATCAAGGCCTAATAGAGACAAAAGGGAATAAAGAAATGTTCAATTGTCACATTAATTTGCGCATTTTACAGAGTAATAAATGCTTCATTTAAGAAATGTGAAGCATTTATTATTCTACAGCAATCCTAAATACCTGTTATGTGGATTTTAATATATTTATTAGGAGCTAATCTACAAAATTATAAAATCAAATTACTCACATTACAGTTTGTAATTACTTGTGATGCTTCACAGACCATCATGTGATTAATTATTAATTTTTTAAAACAATCCTACTGCTGTGATTGTCCAGCTTCTTTTTTCCTTACTGAATGCAGAACGAAGTGAATGATGCTTGAGTACCAAAATATATATTGTATCTGTGATGTTGCCTCTGCAGTCTTGACCCTGATGGGTATGGCCTCCACCCACTTGGTGAAGAAATCCGTTGCTGTCAGACAGTAACGGTTCCCATTCCTGGAGGCCTTGAATGGTCCGATGAGGTCCACACCTCAGGTAGGGAGTGAAACAAATTAGATACAAATATTAATAACTTGTGGTAACTCCCCAGCCTTTTATTCCCTTCATCCTGCCACTCCCCCACTGTCCAGTAGCTGTAGTGTTCTTGGAGAGTAAAACAACATAAATTTACAATTAAAATCTATACAATTTACCTATCATGTGCCACGGTGAGACAGGTTTGATGGGCTTCAGTTCTGGGGCCTCTGTCTTCACCCTCTCAAACCTCTGGCAGGCCAAACAGGTGCTGACCTTAAAGCATGACATAACAACATGGTGAAGTGCTGAGTTTAAATGCAAAATAAAAAAAAAATGTGCATAAAAAATAGGTTCACTTACCCAGTTCTTGGTGTCCTGTGTCATGCCAAGCCAGTAGAACCACTGCTTCAGCTTTTCCTGCATCCGCCTTGTTCTGAAATGGCCAGCGTGGACCTCCGTCAGCACAACTTCCTTCTCCTCTTTGCTGAAAATCACTCGCCTCAACGAATACCCATCCTCACCCTTGTAGAGGGTCCCTCCTTAGCAGTACTGTATGACATAGAGAGGAAAACTCTGGGATACAGAGTTTGTATAAAAATACAAGTCTGGGATTAACCACAATCATGCTCCGTATGCTATACCATATAATTGGCGTATTTATGTGAATTTCCGTTGACAAGCAGTTTTCTGTCAACTACACATCATTCAGTAAGTACAGCCATAGCCATATCTGGCTAACGTCCTTGCACAGGCTGCTAACTCCTAGGTAATTGGTGCTATTGATCCTGAAAGTATCGTTCTCGCTAGCACTGTCCTCGCTATTAGCTACACCTGTGACATTCACTTTTATACGGTATTTACTGGCTATATTATTGGGAACTTTAACACCAGAGTGGAAATTTAAAAATACTACAAATTGTTGAAGTAATGCCTTCCATAAGTAAGGATTCAGCATGTTAAAACTACATTTTGTCATCATGTCAGGACTATCCATGCTACAATTCCCTGATTCTGAGGTATTCATTTCCCTGAGGTAATAATTAAAGTTTGTTGACTGGAAACATTTCGTTATTTAAAAAAATAATGCTAACTCAGATCATTCCCCATTTCAACAATGCTGACAATATTGCTTTTAGGATTATACCAGCTATCAGTGGGGCTCTAAAAAATATGGGTCGTAGGCGCTTGCTCACCTTGAAGAGTGAATTTCTTCGCATTGATCCGAATGACACGCTTCTGGAGGTCCCGTCTTCGTATGTCCCGGAGGAAAGATAATAAAAAATAGCTTTCAGCGACATCATTTTAGTGATCTGTCAATATTTGTGTGTTGTCAATGTTGTCAATCTGTTTTATCTAGTTTTGTTTTCGATAGGGTACTAGCTAGCTAGGTAGATTGTGAACAGTTCTCTATAACAAAATAAATATAATTAGAACAATCTTTACAACAATATTTTCAAATGCCAGTAAAAATGATCAAAAACCAGTGATAATGTTTACATGTTTAAATAAAGAAGTGAAAGAGTTATCTGAGCCGGTTTGGATATCTGAAATGCTTTCGTGGAGCTCAGGTTGGAGTCATTTGTCTCGACGTGGAGTAAATTCCTCTGAGGTAAAATGTTAAACTGCGAGCGATTTAATCGCCTAAAGTTCTAAACGTTAGGTCATCTCTGCGTCGTTATAGCAACGGACGCTGTCAGCTTTTCAGAACCCATTGTTGCGTCAGGGGGGATAGATTTTCGCAGGGGGGATAAAATTTCGCATGACAGTACCAATCCGCTTGACAGATATGGTAGGAGAATGAGATGTGCAGTCTGCCAAAACATATATCACTGGGCAAAGGACTGCCCCCACAAAAATGAACATGCTAAACTAACAGAAGCTGAAAGACAAACAGAGGTTGAAGAATGCAACATTACTTTATTGTCTAAAGACACATTGTCTGACACAGAGATTTTCATGGTGGAGTCTTTGGGATCTGCTGTGATTGACACAGCTTGCACGAGAACAGTGTGTGGCGAAAAATGGCTTGATCATTATGTCAGTCAACTAACACAGGAGGAGTTACTGAAAATGAAGGACATTAAAAGTGCAAGACCATTCAAGTTTGGTGATGGGAGAATTGTCCATTCCACAAAGAAAGTGAAAATCCCAGCTGTGATAGCACAGACTAGATGTCAAATTGAAACAGAAGTTGTCCCAGCTGATATCCCTTTGCTATTAAGCAAAACTTCACTGAAAAGAGCAGGTGCAGTTTTGGACATTGAGAATGACAAAGCCATAATGTTCAATCAACCTGTGAAACTTGAACTGACATCGTCAGGACATAATTGTGTGAACTTGAGGTATTAGAGTACCCAAGATGGAAGTGACATCCAAAATGAAGATGACATCCTCATTGTTACAGAAAGCATGAAAAAACAGGAAAAACAGAAAAATTCTACTGAAACTGCACAAGCAGTTTGGACATGCCTCAGTGGACAGACTGAAAAAAGTGCTGACCTGCTCAGGTAATACTGATGATGAGTGCACCACGATCCTGAAGGATATTGTAAAGACCTGTGAGACATGCATCAGATACAGTAAACCAAAGCAAAAGCCAGCAGTAGGTTTATCCATGGCCTCAACCTACAATGAAACTGTAGCTATGGACTTACATGAGCTAGAGCCAGGAGTGTGGTATCTGCATGCCCTTGACCACTTCACACGATTCAGTGCAGAGGGCATTATTACCACCAAGAAACCCAAGGAGATAGTGAAGTACTTTATTCACTGCTGGTAAGTGTTCATGGTCCTCCACGCAGACTGTTCACTGACAATAGGGGTGAATTCAACAATGAAGAAATGAGGGACATCTCTCACGTATGCAGAGAGAGAGAGAAATCAGTAGATGGGAACTGAAAATGCCACATTACCAGAAACCGGACCCAATGAAAATAACATTGAAAATAAAAGTGAGCAAGAGGAACCCTCAAATGATGAAGATGCTGAGGATAACAATGAGCCCCCTCACACATCAACACACTCAAATACTACTTGTGAAGGACTTAACCTGAAAACTGGACAAGTAGTTACATACACAGACAGTGGAAGTGGCCAAGCACACGCTGGAAAAATCCTCAGCCGGGCAGGAAAGGCCACTGGAACATACAAAAACTGAACTCCATGGACATTAAAGTAGCCTTTCTGCAAGGTAAAGAGTTAACCCGACATGTCTACATTCAGTACCAGGTTTCACGACACCAGGTTTCAGAGTAGCATAATATCAGCATTTTCTAAACTATTTACAAATTCAGGATCTGTGCTCTTCAGACCAAGTGATGAGGACCACAGACCCTGGATGTTCCAGCTACAGATTTTTAGAGTCAAAATGTAAATATACAGTGCCATAAGTATTCACCCCCTTGGATGTTTTACCCTTTTATTGCTTTCATAAATCAATCATGGTCAATAAAATTTGGCTTTTTTCACACAAAAATTTATTGGAAAAAAACTCTTTAAGGTCAAAGTGAAAACAGATTTCAACAAAGTAATATCAATGAAACAAAATTATACAAAGAAAAATAATTGTTTGCATAATTATTCACCCCCTTTTAAATTTAATGGTCTAATTCAATAGAGTTCTATCCAATTGGTGCCAATAGTCTCAGAATTAGTGAAATTAAGATCACCTGAGTGGTGTGGGTGTGTCTCAAGTGATTAAGGTATAAAACACCTGTGTCTGAAGGGTGCAGAGACTGGTTGATCAGTATTCCTGGCTACCATTACACCATGAAGACACAAGAACACTCCAAGCAACTCAGAGAAAGGGTTATTGAAAAGTACAATTCAGGGGATGGATACAAAAAAATTTCCAAGGCACTGAACATCCCCTGGAGTTCAGTGAAATCAGTCATCAAGAAATGGAAGGAATATGGCACATGTGTGAATCTGCCTAGATCAGGCCGCCCTCATAAACTGAGTGACCGTGCAAGCAGGAGACTAGTGAGAGAAGCCACCAAGACCCCTACGACTACTCTGAGGGAGTTACAAGCTTCAGCTGCTGAGATGGGAGAGACTGTGCATATAGCAACTGTTGCCCGGGTTCTTCACCGGTCAAAGCTTTATGGGAGAGTGGCAATGAGAAAGCCACTGTTGAAGAAAATTCACATTAGATCTCGACTAGAGTTTGCCAAAAGGCATGTAGGAGACTCCATAGCCAAGTGGAAGAAGATTCTTTGGTCTGATGAGACCAAAATTGAGCTTTTTGGCCATCAGACAAGACGTTATGTTTGGCGGAAACCAAACACTGCACATCAACAAAAACACACCATCCCCACTGTGAAGCATGGTGGTGGCAGCATCATGCTGTGGGGATGTTTCTCAGCAGCCGGCCCTGGAAGGCTTGTATAGAGAGGGCAGAATGAATGCTGCAAAATACACCAAAATCCTGGGGGACAATCTTATTCAGTCTGCAAGAGAACTACGGCTTGGGAGAAGATTTATTTTCCAGCAAGACAACAATCCAAAGCATACTGCAAAAGCTACACAGGAATGGTTAAAATCAAACCAGGTAAATGTCCTGGAGTGGCCGAGTCAAAGCCCAGACCTCAATCCTATTGAGAATTTGTGACTGGACTTGAAAAGGGCTGTTCATGCCCGATACCCGCGCAACCTGACAGAGCTTGAGCAGTTTTGCAAAGAAGAATGGAGCAAAATTGCAGTGAGTAGATGTACAAGACTGATTGAGACTTATCCACACAGACTCAGTGCTGTGATTGCAGCCAAAGGTGCTTCTACTAAATACTGACTTGAAGGAGGTGAATAATTATGCAAACAATCATTTTTCTTTATAATTTTGTTTCATTGATATTACTTTGTTGAAATCTGTTTTCACTTTGACCTTAAAAGAGTTTTTTCCAATAAATTTTTGTGTGAAAAAAGCCAAATTTTATTGACCATGATTGATTTATGAAAGCAATAAAAGGGTAAAACATCCAAGGGGATGAATACTTATGATAGGCACTGTAAATGTATGGAAAAATGAAATAAACTACAAATATGAAACCATATATGTAATTGATTTCCAAAGGATTTGCTTACGATTGAACATGTACACCGTATACTCTTATAATTATTATGTATTTATATTTTACTCTCTTTTACCCCCAAAAACCCTCTAGGTTATTAATCTGTTGCAGATCAAACCCAGCAGGCGGCAGATCTCTCTCATGTCTGAGCCAGCAGGGCTCTGAGTGTGCTGCGCTGCAGCATAGCTGAGTCCAGGCTGTGTGTGCTGGGCTGCAGCACAGCTGGTCTGGGGGAGCAGGATGGCTGGGGGGAGTCAGTACTCTGCTGGCTGGACCTGTGTCTGGGGTGCTGGGGACCAACAGGCTTGGAAGATCATATGTTATTGTTTTATCTGGAGGAGCTGTGATTCTAACCTTTTAATATGAGGAATCTTTTTTCGAAATTAAAAAAAAAAAATTCTTCATTCCCTTGTATTAGGACAGTACCATTGTGATAAATGTTAATGGTAAGCAGGTAACAGTCTGAGTCCTCCTCTTCACCTATATTCAGCTGTCAGCCTTTTGAAATCCCATTCTTTTTTATGTTTTTGAATTCCTCACATATTGTAGTATGCCGGGTTTCTGTCTTTGTAGTGTAGAAATTTAAATTTGTAATTATTTGTTTGCCTCCTATTGTTGCATAGTCAACAATTAGTGTCTCTGGTCAGTCTTCTGTGATTTTGTTTTTGAATAATTTCCTGGTTTTAGCACTCCTGATACTCTCTGGGTAGATAATCTCGAAGGAGTTCTGAACTGCCTGCTGCAGCACTCTCTGTTACTTGTAGCTATTTTTTTTTTTACAAGCCTGTGCTGAGCTGGCCTGTCAGTCAAGCTGCTTTCCAACTGTCAATTTTAAGTGTCACTTTTTGCAGTTAGGATACACAGCTAGGTGGCTCATGGTAATGCTACTGACTTTAATTCAGTGATGAAATGTAATTTTTTCCCCTACAGTTTTATTTTGTACCCTGTTTTTTGTCCATTTTTATAATCGTGGTTTGCCTCTCTTATTTTATCCCTTTTGTAAAGGCTTACCTTTCTTCTGTTTTTTTGTGTTCCCTTTTTTAATAAATGTCCATATTCCTTTTTCTTGTTGGGTGTGACTTTGTCCTCTTATTTTCAATCCTTTCTGTCTTTCTTGTCCATTTGTTATTTTTTGCTGTTGTAATCCTTTCTCTTTTTTCCCTATTCCTGTATGTTTAATGAGTGGACTACACTTTATACAGCTTCATGATGTTATAAATTACTTTCAACTCATTGAATCAGTTTATTATTTATATTTTTCTGTGTTGGAGTGGAGAGTTGTTATAGTGTGAGAGTTTCCCTACATGTGTTCTGCATGTGAGGATAAATGTAGGGGTAAGAGCTGGGAGAGTAAGAGTGGGAACAATGGGTTGTTCCTAGTTTTATAACTTTCATTGCCCATTGTGTGTTTCTGGGGATACAGAATTAGCTTACTGTAACTGAGGATGTCAGGTTGTGATCCAATCATGTGAAGTCTGAGGGGGGTGCCCTATGGATCAGATGAACTTTTGACTACAGTTTGAAGTCTGGTCTGGCCCAAATTGGACTGGACTGTTTAGCCCCTTCAGATAGGAGCTGCTTTGGAAGGTGATTCCTGGCTGTTACCCCCAGGTACCCTTGTGCTGTTCTGACAGAGACTGTGTATCCTGGTGACTTAAAGAAGAAATGGAAATACAGACATAATGATCTCATTTCTACAGTACATCCTAGTTTGTGTGATATCCTAACCAGGAGATATATGTTAACGGTCTGTGTCCGTACCTGTGGGTCTGCCTGGCCTGTATTCTCTCAATTTGTGCTGTCATTGGAACAAGAAAAAGGACCACAGTAACATTTTGTGCAACAGGTTTTCTTAATGTGATTTTGGGGCTCTTAGGTTCTGAGTGACTTGGCACTTGCTCTGGACCTTCTGGTCAACCTCAGGTTTTTCATTTGTGGCACGATACGCAGGGTAGCCCAAATGCTCTGGGCTTCCCGTTTAATCTCATGCATTGATTATTTATCTCTTGAGGACAAAACAACATGAGTACGAATACAGGGGTGGAAGTTGTGTAAGAAGAGAGATTTGAAAGTTTGACTCTTTTATGTCTGACTTGTCTCTTCCTCATATTTAGACATACTGTAGCAACATATATTATATTTTTTTTGCAATTGACCATGCTGCAGTTCTCATGCATCATATCCACTCCATGCTGTGGAAGATGTTTCGATTATTGTATTTCCAGTCTTGCCTGGGTTTGTTTTGTGGTTGCAATCTTTTGTGATATTGTGTGTTTTTGTAAAATGAGGCCAGATTTTCTGCTGTTTCTGTGGCATAGTGAATGCCCTTCAGGGTGAACAAACAAGCTGAAGGCCGATCTGAGCCAGTCAGATTTCACCTTAAAAGTTTTACAAAACTAATTGTGCTTGGTACGCAGATTGTTACAATGGATATTATTTCTTGGATAAAAATCACAGTATGGAAAGTTGGCATGGAATGTTTTTACATATCCCGTTAGTATAAGCAATAAAATCAATGGCAGTTCTGTTCTGAAGAGTTGTGATTTTTCTCCTCTAAATTATTAAAAGTATTGATGATGGTGTCAATATTGTCTCTAATTGTTCAAAAGTATCAATAAGGAAAGGTGCACAACAGAGTGACTACAGTCAATGTTTCAGTGATAATAGCACAGACAACCAGTTATAAATACAAAGGCTTCATTATTCACAATGATAAAAATATGTGTATGAAAGCAAATCTGAGTGTGGGTAGATGACTTTGTCAGAACACACAGAGTGTGAGTGTGTGTTTGCGTGCATGTGTGTTTTCTCCACAGGCTGGGATGGTGTATATTTATAGTGTGTGTGTTCTCTCCACAGGCTGGGTTGGTGTGTATGTATAGTGTGTGTGTGTGTTCTCTCCACAGGCTGGGTTGGTGTATATTTATACCCCCTTGCCTTCCTGTGAATACTCCTGTGAACCTTCATCTGTGTGATAATTTCTGCTTTTTACTTTCATTGGAAGGAAATACAAACTTTGTCACTTGTCAAGCTTATTCACTATTCACTATAAAGGCTGGAATTTGCATTCACAATGAAATACAGTATAAAAGGATCTGATAACTCCATCCTTAGCCCTGCTGTCCACACTTGGCTCAGGGGTATGAGTAGGGCCATGAGTGAGGCTTAGTTGGTTGGTGTATATTCATATTGTGTGTGTGTTCTCTCCACAGGCTGGGTTGGTGTATATTTATAGTGTGTGTGTGTTCTCTCCACAGGCTGGGTTGGTGTATATTCATATTGTGTGTGTGTGTTCTCTCCGAAGACTTGGTTGGTGTATATTTATAGTGTGTGTGTGTTATCTCCACAGGCTCGGTTGGTGTATATTTATAGTGTGTGTGTGTTCTCTCCACAGACTGGGTTGGTGTAATCTCACAGAGGGCTGCTGTGATGATCTGGCCTCAGTCCTGCATTCTCCCCACTCTGAGCTGAGAGATCTGGATCTTAGAGACAATGAGCTGCAAGATTTAGGAGTGAGAGCGCTCTCTGCTGGACTGGAGGACCCACGCTGTAAACTGCAGAGGCTGGGGTGAGTAACTAATACAAACCTCCTCTTTCATGAAGGGCATCAAATACGACGAAATATTCCACAAATTTTAATCATGACTCAGGCTAAAACTTTCTGTTCACTTTGCGCAGTCAATCTGTGATTTTTTTCCAATAGCAATTTCAGTGTTCATAAGGGAATAAAATACTAAATTGTTACTTTTGAAAATTAATAATAATAATAATAATAATAATTAACATTATTAAAATAATGATAAGGTGTATATACTACTAATTCAACAGCCCTGTCATTTTATATTCAGGTACTGTAAGGTGTATCTTAAAAAGCTGGTGCTGAATTTTTTTACATATCCCGTTAGTATAGGCAATAAAATCAATGGCAGTTCTGTTATGAAGAGTTGTGTTTTCCCCTCTCAATAACTATTGATGATGGTGTCAATAGTGTCTCAGATTGTTCAACAGCATCAGTAAGGTATCAATAAGATCTTAATGATACCCATCTGTAGTGAGAGGTAACTGTAGTGAAACACAGTTTGTGTTCCCTCCATCAACACAGCCAGAGGATTAAAGACCTGTCATGTGACTTCAGTACTGCAGAGCGTTCACTTTTATGGATGGAAAAATTCCTCTCTGTTGGAGCAGAGATCTGATTTGGTGGAATGCAAATCAGCTAGATACTGCAGAGATTTTTTGCTAAAGGTTTGTAGATTTTGGAAGATGTTTGTTTTGAGCTTTCAGGTTTACAATCTCACTCAAGGACAGAGTATGACTATGTAGAGCCAAGACAGAGTATGACTGTGTATTATTCAGTTCAAATTAGGTTAAGGGCAATTTAATAATTCCATTAAATTTCAGAAGAACTGAAGATGTTGGAATGCCAGTAAAATCACCAAATGGACCATTATTATTATGATGCAGAGTTAATAGCAATGATTGGACATAATCAATTAAAATTGTTTCTTAAAATTATTTGAATTATTAACGGTGATTAATAATACCACAAATGAATAACAATGTTTTTCAAGTTTGTGTGGAATTGTCAATGTGTTACCAAGGGGAATTCACAACCACAGTGTGAGCTTTGCTTGCTGTAACTTGATTAAACTGCAGTACAGTAAACCTCTGTTATATTGCGGTTCAGTTTTCGTGGTCCTGGTATTTCACTGTTTTTTTCTGTAAGGCCTATTAATTTTAATATCCCTTATATTTTCACCATTTCACAGCAATAGGAATTACCATACCCCTTCAGCAATACAATTATTGATAATTAGTGTTGGGGATCTAACCAATATTTGAAGGCTTTGTTCTATGAATAGAGTAGCTACAGTCAATGTTTAAGTGCTCAAAACACAGACAACCAGTTATAAATGCAAAGACTATATTATTCACAATGATAAAATGATAAAAATATGTGTATGAAACCATATCTGAGTGTGTGTAGATGAGTTAATCAGAACACACACGTGTGTGTGTGTGTGTGTGTGTGTGTGTGTGTGTGTGTGTATGTGTGTGTGTGTGTTGTGGCACCCTCATTCATGCACGAGTTTGGGGAAAGTGAAAAACAAGCTCCAGAGGCAGGAAATGGGGTGAAAGAACACAACGTTTATTGATAACGTGCTGAGGGGTGGGGAAGTGGGGCCAAACAAAACTAGGGTCCTTCCTGTCCTGGGCTCTCACTGGGACAACAGCGCCTCCACCTGGCAGAGACAGAGAGGAGACAGGGGTAAGACAAGGTGGGGGTTAGAGTCCCAAGCCCGTATTTAGGTTCCAGTCCACTCTGGAAAAGTTCAGTCCTGGTTTCCTTTGGTTCAAAGCAAATGATTACGTCTCTTTGTGATCTTGTGGTGGCATGCGGCCCCTTACCACCAGACTGTGTAGTAGCGCTCACTCACTTGCCTCCTTCCTCTTCTGAGGCCCTAGGCAATCTGCTGGTGGTTCTTCAGTGTGTGTAGATGTGTTAGTCAGAACACACATTGGGCCTCACTCATCAATATTTTCGTAAGACTGTGTGTAAATTTATGTGTCAACGGCTACGAACCGGATTAATCAAACATGCGTAAACACAGCATTTGTTCGTATTTCGTGCATATGTTGATAAATACCAATCAATCGTAAATGACAAGCGCGTTCACAAAATTTTCGATTACCATGAATCCACGCCCCTGAAATACCATATAACGAGGTTGAAATCCCATTGCTGGCAATGTAAAGAGATGGCAGAGAAAAGACAGAAGAAAAAAGTTCTGAAGCGGCGATTGAAGTTTTGTTAATGGAAACAGAATAAAAAAAAAGCTTTGTTCAGAAGTGTAAGTAGTTTAGTGTCGGGGAAGACCAAAGCCTGGCAAGAAATAACTGTTGCAGTAAATTCGGTGTCAAAAGTTCCGCCGTAAGCTGCAACAGGTTAAAGGAAAATGGTTCAACATGAAACAGGAGGCGAATTATTGGAGAGACATCGTTTGCTGGAATTACCGTGGAGGGTGACCGGGATCCGATTTTCCCTTGGATCAATCACTCTTCAATTCTGAAGGTAAATTTTTGTATACCAGCCTTATTGTTGCCATAAATCCTGGATGGCAGCTGCACCCGGGCCCACGAGGGGGCATGGTTGGCCAAAGTGGTAATGACACATGCAATCGTTGGGACCGTCATGTTTTTCCTAAATCAACTTGGAATGAATCCTTAGTTAAATAGTTCGTTCAAATTAGAACTATTACGTAATTGGGATCCTCCATAATAGTGTGCCCTCCCTTGCCTTTCCCTCCACTCTGCAGTCCCTCTCTAACGTCCTTTTACCTTGTATAAAAATAACGATTGTACTAAGAACTAAGAACTGATATAGTAGCAGCAAGAGTACAAGAAGCAGTCAAAGAACAGCAGAACTTTCTGTTAAAAACCTGAAATTGTCATTGAAGATCATTATACCTGACCAGCATTGCAGTGTCATTATATCCAGAAAGTTATTTCAAAATGTCAAGTCCGGTAAGGCAGCTAACCGGAAAGCATGCTGTATTCTTTGGATAATTTTTTCAACTACCTTAAAATTGCAGCGGCAGTTATAATTGTTGCTTAGTAACGTTAGCCACATTAACACGCTCAACAGTCCACCAATGTGAAGTCAATGGAGGCGTTTTTTAAGATTTGTAGTTTGAAAAGTATGAATCTATAGCTCAGAAAAACACGAGCAACCTAACCAGTATATTCACGCTAGTTTGGTATGTCTACCTTAAAAACTGTTAGGGGAGATACGTCTGGAAGAACCAGGAATAATAATATTAAGAAGAAGTAAAGATTCTATAGAAGAACAGTAGTTTGCACCTCACCCATTAAGCAAACTCATTAATTTTATTAATCAGGATTACACAAATGAAGCCGAATGACCTGTTTTAATGTTGAATCCAATAGTGATTTTATATAACACTTTGAACTGTTATAATGTTACAATATTCCTGCCAAATAATTTGCTACTCATTTTTAATCAAATAAAAAATGAGTGAATGGAAAAATAAAAGCAACAACACGAAAAACAAGCTTTACAGCCGTGCTTTTCCATTTACGCACGCAATACGAACATTTTAGAGCACTCGTGAAATTTCTTCGGATCCTACGAACAAACTGATATACGAAAACTTTGATAAATCCCACATTTTTTGCGTGAATGCATTTACGAACGATTTACGATCAAATTCGTTCGACTCACGTTTGATAAATGAGGCCCATTGTGTGTGTGTCTGTGTGTGGTTTCTCCACATTCTAGGTTGGTGTATATTTGTGTGTGTGTATGTTCTCTAAAAAGGCTTGGTTTTACCTTCAGTTACAGAAAACAAAGAAGTAAATGAGTAAGTCCCACTCATTAAAATAACTATAATAACGTGTATACTATTAATTCCACAGCCCTGTTATTTTACATTCAGATTCTGTCAGGTGTGTAATACACCTCTATGTGTTTGATAATGATCACGAAAACCACAGTACTGTTATTTTACATTCAGATTCTGTGAGGTGTATTTGACCAGAGCTGGTCTACTTCTCTCTGCAGGCTGTCAGGGTGTCGAGTCACAGAGAGAGGCTGTGATTCTCTGGCTTCAGCTCTGCGTTCAAACCCCTCACACCTGAGAGAGCTGGATCTGAGCTACAATCACCCAGGAGACTCAGGAGTGAGAGCGCTCTCTGCTGCTAAACTGGACACTCTTACACTGCTGTAAGTACACAGAGTTTCCACACTGCACCTCATAGACACACTGCTGTAAGTACAGAGTTTCCACACTGCACCTCATAGACACACTGCTGTAAGTACAGAGAGTTTCCACACTGCACCTCATAGACACACTGCTGTAAGTACAGAGAGTTTCCACACTGCACCTCATAGACACATTGCTGTAAGTACAGAGAGTTTCCACACTGCACCTCATAGACACACTGCTGTAAGTACAGAGAGTTTCCACACTGTGTGCCACTCAGTCACTGTCTGTTCTGCTGTTCCTACAGTGTGGACCATGGAGGAGAGAGCAGGAACCAACCAGGTCCCAGGAAATGTGAGTCTGTCACCACTGAACACTCACTCCCTCCATTTCCTCTCCTCCCTCTCTCCCTTTTTCTTTCACATCTGTTTTCAACTCTTTTTTTCAGTCCCTCTTCACCATTCTCCTTTTCACACTCTGATAGAAGTCTGTCCATACATACAGAACTGTGTGTGTGTGTGTGTTTCTCATGGTCATTGAGTTTGGACATTTTGTGTTTCTTTGCAGAAGGTGTTTACAATCATTTACTCATATTTAGACACCTATGCATAAACACACACACAAACAGCCCCACATACTCCAAACACACACATGAACACACTCGCACAGAGGTGCACACACATGCAAACACAACCCTGTTTCTCTCTTTCTCTCACTCACACTCAGTCACATATAATGAGATGAATATTAATGATAATTAATCTCATTAATGTCTCTGGTCTGCAGATGGCTGTCAGCTCACACTAGATCCAAACACAGCATACAGAGAGCTGTTTCTGTCTGAGGGGAACAGGAAGGTGACAAACACATGGAGAGAGGAGCCGCCATATCGTGACCATCCAGAGAGATTTGACTGCTGGCCCCAGGTTTTGTGCAGAGAGAGTCTGTCTGGACGCTGTTACTGGGAGGCTGAGTGGAGAGTGCCTGAGTGGGGACAGGTTCATATAGCAGTGACATATAAAGGAATCAGCAGGAAAGGAGGGGGTGCTGACTGTGAGTTTGGAGGGAATAAAAACTCCTGGAGGCTGGACTGCTCTAAGCAGAGATACTCTGTCAGGCACAATAAGATTCAAACACGCCTGCCTACCCCCAACCGCAGAGTAGGAGTGTGTGTGTACAGAGTAGGAGTGTGTGTGGACCGTCCGGCCGGCACTCTGTCCTTCTACAGCGTCTCTGACTCTGACACACTCACCCTCCTTTACAGATTCCACACCAACTTCACTGAACACACACCCCTCTGTGCTGGGTTTGGAGTGTGGGAACTTAACACCTCAGTGTCCCTGTGCTAAGTGGAGTAGAGTCACTCACACACACACACACCCCTCTGTGCTGGGTTTACAGTGTGGAGATGTAATGCCTCTGTGTCCCTGTGCCAACTGGAGTAGAGTCTCACACACACACTTATACACTCTCCCTTTGACACATATCCACTCCAGCTCACACACTCACCCATAAAAACATGCTCACATGTGCACAAGTACTCACACCTGTACTGCTACACACACACAAACTCCATGCACTGTAAAATATATGCACACACACACACACTCAGTCTCAGGTGTATGAACTCACACCAGAACTGCTACACACAAACACACTGATACAACTGCAAACAGTAAAAAAAGACTGTTTGCAGTTGACACTTCCAGCCACACACAAACACACAAACACTCTCTTACACACACTCACCTATACATACATAAATACACACACCCCAAAAAATGCATGTTCGCTCACAGACACAAACATACACATGCACAGATAACATGCACAGACACGGACATAAATATACACTCAACCAAATTCTGTTTCATAGCTCACACACAAACAGTATTTTATATATTTTTTTAACGTGTGCACCTGTGGAAACACACACAGATTTGTACATAGATACAGTAGGTAGGAGTAGAGGTAGGAGACAGACACAGTTTCAGATGTCTCCAGTTTACCTCAGTACAAGTTCAATCCTGTATATAACAATATGGCTTTTTAGCAGGTTCATTTGCAGAACTATTGTGAAATCATGTTATATTTTATTACAATAAAATTATATAAGTGTAAAAAGTGTGTGTATGTAATTTCTTTGATGTAAGACATGAATATCACACACAACCCCCTGAACCTAACACTAACTGTACCACAGAGAAACAGCCCTGACTGTGCTGTGAACAAAAACAGTAGGGAGTTAGTGCCTCTCTGTGGAGCCTTAGGCCTGTACATGCTTAATGGCAGGATCAGAGGGGACTCTTTAGGGAGCTTCACTTACTGCTCAGCTCTTAGGGCTAGTGTAGTCAACTATGCCATCACTGATATGGACCCCTCCGACATTAGTGCATTCACTGTCAGACCACAGACCACTTTTTACCACCACTGGCAAATCAATGTGCACCTGAACAGAACTGGAAAACCTAGGAATTAAAGGCATTTGTTCTTCAATCTGTAATTTAAGGTAGCCCCCAAAAAACTAACCAGAAATCTTAAATGCTAAAGAAAATGATTTGATGATGAATGCAAATCCATGAGAGAGAAAATGAGACTATTATTACAGTTGAAATATCACAATCACAAAACCCAGATTTTAACCTCAAATGTGAGATTCTTAAATTGTACAAGCATGCCTTAAAGTAAATTACACAAAAATCATTCACAAAGCAATTTTACGACTTGAAGAGTGTAGCAATTTGTACTAGTTTTTGTAGTAGTCGTGGCGATGGAGCCTATCCCAGCATGAATTGGGCAAGGGGCAGGGAGACACCCTGGACAGATGAGCACTTCCAAAACCCAGGCAAACACATGCAAGCTCAACACAGGGACTGCTGCCCATTGTGCCTGCCCACTGAAACTGTGAGGCCACAGTGCTAACCACTGAGCCACCATGCTGCCTGAAAATGGTACAGCTCAGTATATATTTCATAGTCATGTGTCTCATTTTCAACCCTGAAATGCATCAATTAAACATGTTATTTAATCTGACAAACATATTTCAGTAGTGTAGTGTAATGGTTATGTTGCAGCAGGTCAAACTTTGTGATACAGGGTTTGATTCTCAGGAAGGCACTGCTGTTGTACCCTTAAGCAAGGCATGTGACTCAGATTGCTCCAATAAACATCCAGCTTTATAAACAGAAGTTTCTGGGCTTTAGGGCATCTGCTCAACATAACTAAATCATAACTGTCATGACAACCCATTTTGTCTTGTGCCATTGAGGACAAGATTCAATATCATACGACAATTTTAGGTATCTGTTCTTCCAAATATTGTAGTCAATTCTCCTGTTAATGTGCTGGTCCATAACAGGCAGTGAAGAATAAATATATATATCAGAAGACACTGCTCCATAGAGGAGAGGGAGGGTGCTCCTCCCCTGTTTTTGAGAGAAAAGAGGAAAACAATAATGTGTGTGTGTATATATATATATATAGATGTTTGAAATGTAATGTTGGAATGTAATGTTGGACCTTACTATCATCACTATGTTTGAAATGTATGTTTGAAATGTAATGTTGGACCTCATTATCATTAATAAAAAAAATCACTTTTAAATAAATAATACCCCTTGGGTAAAATAATCCTTTTTTCAACTCTGAAAAACCAAAATGCCTCAAAAGCGACCCCTGAGTCCTTCAGGTGAGGAACAACACTTCTTGTCTTTCATAGAAACAGGGGCAGTCAGAATAACTCAATGCATTCCATTTTATCTCTCTCAGCCTGTGATTGGCCAGTAAACGTAATTTGGCGCTTTAAGGGAGGTGATTGTTCTTTCGCCATTTTCATTGTGTTTGTCCAACCACGGGCAAAACATTTCTGAGAAGACTCTGACTGTTTCAAATCACCTGCCTGCCTTTAGTCAGTGGGAATCAAAACACGAAACTGATCGTAGATCAGTGGTTTTACTTAGAGATGCTTCATTTAGCTGTGAAAAAACACACAGTGCTGACAGGAAAAAAAGAGATTCACATACAAAACTGACAATGGTGTTTATTAAAACTTTACATTGTTTGAGGTAGTTTACCATTGTTCTCCCAATTTTCTCAGATTGTCTTTAACTTAACCATTCTATATCAAGCAGACAGCAGAGTCGCCTAAATTGAAAACGCATACTGGCGACATAAAAAGTGGATTACGTCCATATTCATTTACGTTTCATGTTTTCTACTAGATTCATGGTTTCTTTCAGATGCATCCGGATGTCTGTAAGTAGTTTGAATATTTGTATTTTTACAACGTTAAGCACTTACATTGATAAGGCAGAATGGAAAATGACAAATTTATGCAAGGAATTATTTACAGGAATCGGAAAGGCATTACAGAATGACTATATGGAGAGCCAAGGATAAAAAGACTAAACAAGCATTTGACAGCAGCTATAACTTAGAAAAAATATAATGCACATAATACACATGAATAAAAATGTAAAAGTTTCTAGGTAGCTGATGTAGAAGGTTGTAACATAATGATAAACATTACTTATTTGCAAAAATTAAATCAATTTATGATGAAATACTACTTAAATCTAATAACTTATATTTTTACAAAACCAATAAAAATGCATTAAGGGAAATCACATTTTAATCGTACTTATAATTCATTTTTTTCTGTGCAGGTCCCATAGATGATAACCTCATACATTTGAAGATGTAATACTAATGCAAAAATGCATGAATGATCATATTCTTGAATCAAACATACAGGCTAATAATTCTTGAGAAACCATTCAATGTACTTCAAAAACCCATGAAACATTTTTCCCTTTTTTTCAAATATTGCTATTTTGTAAACCTTATTTGTCTTTGACGCTTTGCCCTCCTCATCTCACCTGTCGTCCCCCAATTTTTTCAGTCTCCAACCACCACTGATTTATATGTAGTATATTTGTCTGTGAAACCACTCGGTCTACAGCAGTTCCATTCAAACTGTCACACAAACTGTCTTTACATACAGTGACCACAGGAGGGAGACAGACCACCACTATTACACCTGATGTAATAAAGTATTGATAGGGAAAGAATAAACAACTGGTCCCATACCATGACTCAAAACACAAGGTTTCTGGGTTTAAAAACTTTTTGTGTAGTTTTAACCTGCTCAAAGGCCAATGCTGCATCCATAGAGATGAGTTAGAGGAGGGGTGTATGTGCTGTTTAACAGAGGTACATGTGAGAAAAAGAATATGATAGGAAAATGTGAATGATGTTGGATTCACTCTCCATCACCAGCCCTAGGAGAGACGGTCACTCTGAGCTGTAAACCCAACCCTGAAGTATATTACAACACTTACCATGAAAATGATTTTTTTAACTGGTATCAACAGAAAGCTAAAGACAGCATTAAACAACGCTGATCTACTTAACAGATAAGCATCGGTCAGGGATTCCTGCCCACTTCAGTAGCAGTAGAGTTTATTATGGGAGTGAGTTCACTCTGACCATCAGTGGAGTCCAGGCTGAAGATGCAGGAGATCACTACTGTCAGAGTTACCACAGTGGCCCTGTGTTCACACAGTGATAGAGAGCCGTACAAAAACCTCCCTCAGTCAGACTGCACAGAGACTGCACTGCTGCAGCTGGGACCGACTGCAGGTGCTGAGGGGGGAGGCACTGACCCGGGACACTGAGGGGTTCTGCTCCAGGACACTGAGCTTCAGTGGTTCAGTTATAACTCTCTCACACTCTGTATACTGACACAGTTGTAGCTGCAACTTAAACACAGCTCCATTGGTTCACTGAACTCCAAAAATAACACTTATATACTGACATTGAATTCAATCGTCAGAATATCTAAGCCAATTAATGACAGCTGGGGGAAACTCAAATGGCAGTGTTAAAAACATTCTAAAAATTCTGAACTGCCCAGATGAATGAGTCTCAGTTAATGAAAAGTATTTTTATGATAAATGCTTTGACTGTAAAGCAGTTGTATGTAGCATGTTCCAGGATATAGTAGCAGTGTTCACCAGACAGGACAGTCCAGAGTACTCTACCTGTCTACCTGTTCTCCACGTTAACTCCCCAATGGTGAACGAACTCCCTGTCCTGCTACGGACTGTTGCTGAATCCTTACACTTCTTCCGACATAGTCTGAAAACCCACCTCTTCAGACAATATCTGGCCTTAACATCCTACCCTCATTCAGAACTTGTACACCTATTTGTAATATGTATAATTATGTGTTTGTATTGTGTTCATAACTATTTTGCATCATTATAATATAAATGTATTAGTATTAAGATTTATATTCATGTATTATGTTTATTACTTTATTTCTTGTGTAATTCTTATTGTAATTATAATTTTATAATTGTATATATTTTACTTGGCTATGTGCCATTCTTCCTGGCTATGCTATTATGACAGATTTAATTAATAGGTTTGCTGTAGCATTATTGATAGATGCACTTTTCGATTTGTTGATGATTGTATCCAATCCTTGTACGTTGCTTTGGATAAAACGTCTGCCAAATGAATTAATGGAAATGTAAATGTAATTATACTCTCCCCATCACTTCACACAAGCTGCCATTACACACACTGATCACAGGAGGGAGACAGAGCCCACCTGTTGCTCATGATCCAAGTACATCATAACGGAGGAGACCCAAAGCTGCTGAGATACACCATCTGAAATATCAAGGGACATTCTGTAGAGGCAGGCATCTTGTAAGAGCACCATTCACAACCAGCCACAACTTATTATTTTTAGTTTGCTTGATTTAATTTTGCTTCAAGACAGGAGAAAGCTCAAATTCACCTGGGCCCATCTCAAACAACTGTACTGTCCTCTCTCTGTACCAGACACCATACTCTGCAACCATGTAAATTACAGTCACATAAATTAATTGTTTGCAACTAACCAAACCATTATTGACTTACCGAACAACAAGGCACAACAAGCGCCTTTGGTTTTTATGGAAGGGTACCATTTCATGTAAAGGTACCCCTTAGATCTGCCACAACAATGCCCAGGATAATGCAGTGTTTTAGCTGAGCTACTAGCAAAATGTATTTAGTGCAGAACTGGCTATATTGAAGGAATAATTTCCATTATTTAATTTGCCAACTTCCAACCTTTCAGACTTCTCTGTAGAGAATATCCTTCTTGTTTGGAACACAGTCCTAATCAAATTCATCTGCTTTTAATATGCACTGATTTTCTGACTTCAGAATTATAGGCCAGAGATGTCAAGCTTTAAGATATGATTCACATTTACATTTACACTGACGATGAGCCTGCTGTTAAATCCGACAATTGACAACATATTAACAACTGCTGATACCGCTTCAAACACGCAGCAAAAATGAAAACTACTTTTCAGTTAATTGACTTAAGTGTAGTGGCTAAAATGTTCCTTCCTATTTTCCAATATTCCTTAGCCACTCTTGGAGCAACTGGTTGATTACACTGGTTTCTGACACGTGCGCCTAAACAAAATTTCCAAAATACGTTTGTCGGGGAAAAAATGATTTATTGGAGAATGTAAAAATAACTAAATGCTTGACTGAAAACACTAACAAACAAAAGATTATTAAATTCCAAATTTACAGGGTTTCTTGTCCTTTCAGTAAGCTCATATACAGTTATGCATGCACGAACACACGCACACAAGTTCCCACGGTACACATGGTCAAAACTTTTGTGTGCTCAAACCAGCAGTCATCTGCAGTCTAGGCAGCACACACCTTTATACCCTCTCTTCACCTGTAGGGGGCATATGATTAACAGCAGAAAATAATATAAACACAACCAAATTTAGTATAACAATATATAACATGGCTCCTACACACCGGCCCCTAACTGTATATGTAAGAAAACATAACAATTACAATTTTTTTTTAACAAGGAGCCTATGACAATATTCAATGAACAAAAATGCATAGCAGGTACAGATTTACAAACACTAATAAACATTTCAAACTCTTCTGGGGCCAGAGGTTACTAGCACTTAGCCCATATTGGGACCTGGTCTTTACCACCAGTCCTAGGAGGTCACTCTTCTGCCTCCAGCAGCAGACAGATCTCATTCACAGGCCTTTCCAGGATGCTTGTCTGGGTCTTAAGCCTCACAATCCGTACTAGTCCTTGTGCATCAGGCTTGAGTTCCAGCATTCTTCCAAGTACCCAAGAGCCACAAGGGGCTGTCGGGTCCACAACCATCACAATGTCTCCAATCTGGAATCCTCTTCTGACTGCAGACCACTTCTACCTCTCCTGCAGCAGGGGCAAGTACTCTTGGGTGCATCTCTTCCAGAACAGATCCACCATATACTGGACCTGCTTCCACCGGCGTCTGATGTATAAATCTGTTTTATGAAACAGTCCGGGAGGAAGACTTTGATGGGACTTCAACAGAAGGATGTGGTTTGGGGTCAGCGCTTCCAGATCATTGGGATCCTCTGATACTGTGGTAATGGGGCGGTTGTTTAGAATTGCCTCCACTTCACATAGGACAGTATGCAGACCTTCATCATCACGGGTTTGCTGATGAAGAACAGAACAAAGAACTTGTCCCACCATTCTGATGAGCCTTTCCCACACTCCACCGTGATGAGAAGCCCCCGGGGGATTAAAACTCTGTATTTAATCCCCTCCTGAACCGGGTCATTTCGGATTTTATTTTGGTTCCAAGTAAAGAGCGCTTCCTTCAGTTCTCTTTTTGCACCGACTAAGTTTGTTCCATTGTCAGAATGGATGTGTGTTACTTGGCCTCTTCTGCATACAAACCTCCTCAAAGCATTAATGCATGAATCTGTATCAGTGAGTGAGCCACCTCCAGATGCACTGCTCTGCTGGACATACATGTGAATATGACTCCATATCTTTTGACAAGGCTTCTTCCTCTTTTAGTCTCAATGGGCCCAAAATAATCTACACCCACATTACTGAAGGGTGGGAGATCTGAAACAAGTCTCTCCTGTGGTAGATTTGACTTTTCTGTTCTCCTGTCTTACCTCTTACATGTCTACACACCACACATTTAGATATGATCTAACGAGCTGCAGAGTTGGCATTTGTGATCCAGTATTTCTTCCTGAGTTGTGAGAGAATATGATTTCTACCACTATGACCTGCTTGTTCATGTAAATGGCGAAGGATGAGGGTAGAAATGTGAAGATCTTCTGGCAGAATGATGGGACGTTTGGCCTCCTCGGGCATAGCTGACCTCTTCAGCCGTCCTCCTACTCTTAAAACTCCACCTTCCATCGCTGGATCCAGTTTGTAAATGCTGCTTGCTTTTGCCAGAGTTACAGCCTGCCCATCCAATGTGGCCTTGAAAGTTTGCGTCTTGTCATACATCCCCTGGCTCTGGCTCCGTGTGAGTGGATGCGTGTCGAGGGTAGATTGGTGCTCCTTTCTTTTTGTACTGAGTGACTTTAAGACACATTTAATCTTCAAATACCAGGCCACTACCTTCTTCAATTTCACCCAGCTTGAGAAGCAAGATAGCAGCTGGCCTGTAGGATTTCCACCTTCCTTGATAACTGTACTGTATACAGCAGTGATCCTTTTAACCTCAGGGTCATCCATGGTGAGTGACAGGCAGTCCATGGTGTCCAAAGGCCATTCTTTTTCTGCCTTCCATAGAAATGCTGGGCCATGGATCCATCTTTCACACTTCAAAAACAGATTTGCGCTCATTCCTCTTGATGCATCATCTGCTGGATTCAGCCTTGTGTCCACGTACCTCCACTGTGATGTGTCGGTGTTGTCTCTTATCACAGGGATTCTATTACCCACGAAAGTGTGAAATCTTGTGTGCTCATTTGCAATATACTTCAGCACTGACTGACTATCAGTCCTAAACATTGAGCCATCCAGCCTTAGCTGTAACTCCTTCCTACTCTTACAGACAGCACTGCAGCAGTGAGCTCCATACGTGGGATGGTCATCTGTTTGAGAGGGGCTACTCTAGCCTTTCCCATCAACATTGTTGTGCTGTGAATGACACGTGCTTTTCAAACAATCCAAATACAGTCCAATGTACAGTCCCAATGCTTCAGGTAATCCACAAAAAAGTTTTGACTTCAAACGTTCCTTCCTATTGGTACAGTACCTGATGGAAAGAGCAGTGGCAGCGCTCTGAGAACTGCTGTAGCATGCTCCACTGGTTTGGAGGAAAACCCACAAAACAAAGCAGTGCCATGAATAAAAAATCCTTGTGAGATCTCAAACTATAAATATAGAACCTAACAATGAATTTTGACCTCACCTCCATTCAAAGTTCTTGGAGGATTCATAGCTTTCTTCATGACTCCATAAAACTGAACCTGCGAGTAGAAGGTCTTCCATTTGTCTTTCATCTCACAGATGTACTGGATGTTGGTTGGCTGAATAATTCTCCGCAGCTCATCCATGGCCTGAAAAATACATTCAAATCAAAATAAAAATTTAATGTAACAAAATCATCTCGGCAGCTTGTCCTGGTCAAAGTTTTTGATGACTGATTTCCCCCCCAAGTGGAGCTCTGATGTTCGATGAATTACATAAATATGAATATGCCAAGATGCCCCCAACATTTCTGCTGGGAGAGCTGATAATGCAGGGACTGCAGACATTGTTTTACATGGGCCAAACTTTTACTTAAAAGTACTCACATGATCCACTTCTTTGAAGCATGGGTAAGCTTCTAAAATCTTTGTTAGTCTGTCTTGCTCCTTCACAGCATCAGAAGCAATGAAGTGTCTTCTGGACTCAAACTCCAGGTCTAGTAAATGGGTTACTGTAGCTTTGATAGGCTTCTTAGATTTGTACATTTCTTGGAGTGTCCAGTAGTGTCTTGCCTGGGTTTTCTGGCTGTCGAACATGTCACCTGAACCATCATCTAAGGCATAATTTAAAAAATAGATTAGGTTACATTCACATTCTGCAACAGTAAGCAAGACAGCACACCATGAAATTCAACAGAGTTTGTTTATTCATGTCTGTAGCTCATGTTAAGGAATTGTTACATATTAAATATTGTAAAATATGCACTACTTCCCATGGCCAAATTATCATACTATGGCTATGTTGTAGGTCCACTTGATGGTGGGGTATAATGTTTTACCAACACTATTACTCTATTACTATTTCTTCACAATAATACTTTCCAAGAAGACCCATCAATGCATACAGACTGTATATAGTATAACGTGGAATACATACATGCTCCATCACGGTTATCCCTGTGTTGTACAGGGGTGCTGGCTCTTACCGGTGGCTTTTCCAGAATAATTGTGGATGCGCTGGAGTCTCTATCATAGTCACTTGTTGCTGTACAATCAGCATCAATTTCCACATCCTGACTTGGTATTTTGGAAGGAGGACCTTTGGCCTTCACTGGACTTGATATTTGAGAGTCTCTTCATGAGCTTTTTAGCTACATTTTCCTGCATAGTGAAAGTGGTTAACATTAAAATAGATAAAGTGACAGACACAAGGTTTCAACATAACCATTAAATATATGGGATAATGACAAAGAGTTTCTCACCCACTCTTTGTTAGATGACCTCTCCTTTATCATTGGGTAGCATTCCACTAACCGATTTGCCTCAGCATTAATCTCATGTGTTGTGGGTATCTGCAGTCATCTGAGGCTCTTGCAATGGAAACCATGTTTGTCATGGTGTTTCGAATTAGAAGAGCTCCTTGGATAAGGTGACCTCACACTCTGTCCCCAGTCTTTGCTCCTCAAAGTATGAGCAGCTCACCTGCTCCAGTTCACTGTCAGTGAACAGGATGTATTCTGGATTTGATCATTTCAGAAACTTTGAACTGCTGGGCTCATCTTGCGTTGCATTGTCAGCCTCCAGAGGTTGATGGCCCTTGCATTTCAAAAGGAGGCATCTCTCCCTAAAATATTGATGTGCATTCACACTATTAATCTATCACTCTCTTACATGTTATTTGTGTCTAGCTTACCTCACTAGTTTACTACATGAGCAGGCTTTATCCATGGAAGAAATGTACAAAAGACATAACTCTACATAGAAAAAATCCAGCATCTATTGTTGAATATGTTTCAGACATTGCTATTCAAATTAATAGAGGAAATAACCTTTTCCTCCTTACGGGTCACCAGCCATGTAGCTCGTCGCCGCAGAAAATGCAGGACTTCACCAATTTTAGCAGCTAAACAATACAGTAATGGAGCCACCATTAACTTGCTGGCTAGACAAGTAACGTTTTGGCCCTGCGCTTACATTGCGCACTGTACACATTAAATGTACATTAATGTTACCTCATTTAGAGCTCGGTATGAAAGCCAGCTAGGTCGGTCTGCAGACACTAACGCTTGCTGGTTAGCTACTCTCGCTAGTTATCTAACAATAGATAACGTTTAGGTACGCCTTAGCATAACGGCTAGCTAGCAGACTTGCTTAACCTCAATTTTTCACTACAAAATGTAGCTCTGGCAAGTTCTCCATCTAATTGAAGCTTGCTTGCTAGGGACACATACCTAGTAGGGGGTTTTGATTGCTTGTGTTTAACTGACATCAAGTCAGTGTGTTGATTTGCAGGACAAACGAGATAACATAGGCTACTATGTGGCTAGCGGTATATTAGCGAAGAAACTAGCGATAGTTACATAGCTGGTTATGGTGCAGCACATAGTTGTTGATATTCAGCTGAGTAACCTACCTGACAAATTCTGCCTCGTTGATCTTTTGCTAATTAAATGTATTAGCTAAATCTTAAAATACGTTTTTTACCACATAATAGCCAATGTTATATCGTTGTGTCGTGAAAAATCAACACACTGACTTGATAATATCAAATACAAGCAACCAAAAACCCTTTGCTGGCCAACAGCCACTCTCGCTAGCTAACTAAGCTACCCAAGTAGCCTAACCTAAGTAGCCCAACGTTTCCCATGTCCAATGCTATGGCTCAAGATAGCTAGCTATTATTATATCTGATGATGTTGATATTAGGGATGTGCCCGAAGCCGAATACCCTATTCGGAAACGCACAAATAATGACCCATAAACAGATAATTCCATCTGCATATCATTCCTGTGTTCAGATTTTTTTTAATCGGTTGATGATTGCTTGAAGATTAAAGGTAGATTAATGCTTATTTGAACATGCTTATATTGATTAAAACATATCATTATTTTTAAATAAAGTTTCAGCTTATTGTGATTCTCCTTGCTGGTGTGGGAGCGATCTGCTCAGCATGCAGCCGCAAAGCGAGAGCAGGAGCTTTCGGTTCAGTCTCATCTCTCCTCCACTCACAAGGTCCAGCACTAGCACAGATACAGTACCGGCTAGCTAACTTGAGCCGTTGTATTGGACACGAGAACCGTTGGGCTAGTTGGGTAGCTTAGTTAGCTGGCGAGAGTGGCTGTTGTTGGCCAACTCTTGCAGCACCCTGGCTAGTGCTAAGTGAGCTGGCTGACGTTAGTTCGCACGATTATTTAATTGCATATTAATAAATTCAAAGCCATCTACATATGGTTGTTGATTAAGTGACACTCAATTAATTACAATTACCAAACCTTCACGTCTGAAACCTTTCCATATTAGGAAAGGTTCAACTTAGCCAGGCTGTCTACTCGTGTCAGCCAGAGAAAATGATTTGGCGGTGTGTTACGTTGAAGACGCTCGGCGCCGCTGCTGCCTGCCACTGCCCGATGCTTGTGGGCGAGTCCTCCAGTCCAGTCATCATTCAGGAGGCGCCATTTTTTATTCATGAACATGGATATCCAGAAGAAGGCCATAGCACTCGTTGCTGCGATGTATGTGTTGAAATCCCGTCGGCGTCGTCATCGCCGTTTTTAGGTTCACCCGATTTTGAGGAAGAGAAAGGAGCATGACCTTCCACTGGTTGGTTCAGGAGCTGCGGCTGAACGGGGTTTTATTCCAGCAGTATTTTCGGCTGGATGTAGCCCAGTTTGATGAGCTGCTGTCTCGAGTGGGGCCCCGGATTGCAAGGATGAACACGCTATCGGGAGGCAGTTGGTGCGACCGAACGATTTCCCATTTGTCTGCGGTGAGTAAACAGAAAGCGAATGTAATGTTCTGAAATTATTTGTTAAATAGAAAAGGAAATTTCGTTAAACATAGCAAAACTAAGAAAAAACAACCATTGAGAATTAAATGTCGAGAGCTAATAACTAAGAAATGCATACGAATTAATATTCCTGAAGTAAGTTATTATTTTTAGTTAACAATTATAATAATATTGTTATTCCTCTTATGATTCAATTATATTAATTGTAGTAGTAATCCGTTGTTATACTTGTTGTTCTTGGAAATGATTTAATGATCAGACATCTCTCAGACTGATTTTGTTGGAAATATTTGTTTTATGCTTCCAGATTTTAAGCAACTGGGGATTCCTTCAGGACAATTGCTTTCAGCTACCGTGTCGGGAAGAGCACTGTTGGTCAGATTGTCCCAGATGTGGCTGAGGCAATTTTTGAGTGCCTGTTGGAGGAGTTTATGCCCTAACCAACCATGGAGGACTGGAAGACCATCGCAGAGGGGTTCCAGCAGCGTTGGAATTTTCCAAACTGCCTGGGATCCATCGATGACAAGCATGTGGTCATTCAGGCTCCCCCCAACTCTGGCTCCTGGTTCCACAACTACAAGGGGACGTTTTCCATCGTCCTTCTGGCTGTGGTGGACACAGAGTATCTATTCAGAGTTGTGGATGTCAGAGGATACAGGAGGAACAGTGATGGTGGCACTCTGGCAAATTCAAACTTTGGCAGGGGCCTCCTGGATGGAACACTGGACCTCCCTGCAGACTCTGCCATACCTGGATCAGAGCACCGTGGCAGCTTCCCCTATGTCCTGGTAGGAGATGAAGCTTTCCCCCTCCGCAGGTGTCTGATGCGGCCTTACCCAGGCTCCAACATGCCCAGGGAGAAGAGGATCTTCAGTTATCACCTCAGCCGTTCCAGGCTCACGGTGGAGTGCAGTTTTGGGATCCTCTCCTCTCAGTGGCGAATGTATCGCCGCGTCATATATATGGCCCCTGAGAAAGTGGAGCTGTGTGTGAAGCCAACCTGCATCCTATATAATTTCACAAGGATGACCACCATGAGAGGGCAAAGAAGGGAGAGTACGTCACATACACCTGATGCTGCTGCTGCTGCTACTACTGTTCTCAGGCCAGTGGGAAGGATGGGCCGCAACAATGCACCTCGAGAGGCCATTGAAGTGAGGAAGGCCTTCTGTGAATACTTCAGCCAGGTGGGTGCAGTCTCTTGGCAAAACCACGTCATAAACCAAAGGCTCTTTTAAGAGCCACTCATATTCTCATGAAAGAGCAAAAACTTTTTTCCTTTTCATGCTTTCCCTACAGAATGTGTGTTTGTGTGTGTGTGTGTGTGTATATATATATATATGTTGTTGCTGTAACTGAGAAGGCATCACCTCCCTTTCTCTTCGTTTCACATGAAATAAGCAAAACCAAAGTGTTTTTCTTAGTATTTAATGATAAAAAGTATCCATGCACACTAATCCGTTGGTTCAGATGTTTCTGCCTGTCCCTATATCTGATCCGCGAGCTGTGTGGAAAAACAAAAATACAAAGAGAAACAGTAAAAGTCAGGTTCCTCGTCTTTGATGAGTGGAAATATAAGTATCTGTGAAAAGAAAGGAACTGTGGGGAAGCAGCATTCTGATTGGTTCATGACAAAATTATTCATACAATTTCATTTCTTTAAATGAAGTAGCTATCGTTAACGCTTTTCTTAATGCTATGCAAACTCTGCAAAAGGGTTTACTGAAAACCTGAACCACAGAAACAGAAAAACACACGACACACACACACACACACCCACTGTCGAACCACACGAAAGGACACACATATGCTACCTGCATCCATTTGAGCTCGCTCTTCCTCTGCCACACTGACTCTTGGGAAATTCTTCTGGGGAATAACCAGGAAGTACACCGGTGCTTGGGGGCAGTTGTCTCGATGTGAGGCGTTGAATGGTGAAACTACACAGAGGTTAGTAGGTCTTTGATCTAAAGTGCTCTGAACACCAGGCAACATATCCTCCCAAGTCAGCGGGAACAGTTCGACCATGTTCAGGGTGGGGAAAGATGGAGAGAAAATCCAAGAAAACAGATTAAGATGAAAATGCCATTGAAACCTGGCTGTACTTATCAGAGACGCAAGGAGCGATGTATCTTGGCGTCCCCAAACATGAATTACCTCGATGTCGTGGGTTACATACCTTGGTGTCTCCGTAAATGACTTACTACCTCATACATCCAGAAGGAGAGAATCTGAAAAAAGACATATGCCCATTATTTCATGCTCAGCTCCTTCCTTTTACACTGCTACAAAGAACTGGTTTAGAGATGGATAGGATTAGGAAGTCTCACCTGTTTGCATAGAGTGCGGCACTTGTGAAACATCGGAAAAGTGTGCATGGATCTTCACATTTTACTCCTCCACAGAGATGCAGCAGCAGAAGCCGCGCCTCACAGTCTGCATGAAGCGGGTGCAGAACTTCTTCATGCCATTCTTCATCTTTTTGAGCTCTACAAAAGACCACAAATGGATTCCTTTAAATATCCGTATTCTGGAGATCCTTGTATTGAAGCACACTTATGGGTTACAAATGTTTACAGTCCACTTCCAGCACTGTCCACTAGAAGGCAGTATGAGTGACTCACTCTGAACGAAGATCTTCACCCCCTTGACTCTCTTTGCGTAGCCTGCTGAAGTCTCAATGTCATCCAAGGAAGCCTGCAATCACACATGGCACAAGATATACACATAAAGGACTGCCTTTCTGGAAAACACTCCTGTGGTTCCCAGTACTCCTTCAAAAACAGACATTTCTGCTGTAGCTTTTCATCGGTATTAGCTCTTCTCACCAACTACAGAATTCCAAAATCACAGCCATAAGAATCTGTCTGTTTGGTGTGGTTAAAGTGCCACACTAAAGTTAAAGCACATGGTGTGTAGTACAATACTTACGGTATCCTGCTCTGCAGTGTTCTCCTCATCAAACAGGAAATGAATATCCTCCAGGTAATCATCAGTGTCCATCTAAAATAAAAAGCAAAGGTATTCAACTTTTTGCTGTAATGTATTCTGTAAGGAGTTTAAAATGGTTGATAATTTATCGATAAACATTTTTCCTTAGGGATTTTTTTTGTTTAGCGTGGTATCATGCAAGAGTGAAAGTGCAGTGTAACTTTTCAGCTTGTTTTAAAGTGTTTGACCAGACAGAACACATGGTGTGTAGTACAGTACTTACTGTATCTTGCTGTGCATCAAAGAGGAATCGAATGTCCTCCAGGTAATCCTCCATGTCGGCCTCTACAGCCTCATCAGCCCTCTAAAATAAAAAGCAAATTTATTCCATTTTTTGCTGTGAGGTAAGCTGTACTGAGTTTAAAAATGGTTTATAATTAATTAATAAAAATACTTTCATATGAATGAAAGTGCAGTGTAAAGTGTAAGCTGGTTTTATTGTGTTTGACGAGGTCAAGCACGTGAGTACTATGCCATTTCTTCAAATCCTCCAAGAGGAAAACGCACCTGTCTGTGCTTGGTTTAGAGTGTGGAGATCTAACACCTCAGTGTCCATGTGCCACCTGGAGTACAGTCACTCACACACACACACACACACACACACCCACACTCACTCACTCACTCACTCACTCATACATTCTCCCTGTGATACATATCCAGTCCAGCTCACACACTCACCCATAAAAAACTTGCAGTTACCCAAATGTACACATACTCACACCTGTACTGCTACACACACACACACACACACACTCCATACACTGTAATATACATGTACACACTCTCAGATGTATCAACACACTTGGAACTGCTACACACAAACACCGATACAACTGCTCACACAATAAAAAATGTAACACTTCCACCCAAACGCATTGCCCAAGCTGAGCGCCATGATGACATCTGGTGGAGGTGGCGGTCTTGCAGTAGACCTAAGATTTCAAGAAATGATTGGAGAGGTGGGACTAACAGGCTGGTGTCCAGTCAGACGCTCACCTCTTTCCTAAGAGAAGAGCAAAAATAAGAAAACATTGGTGAATCCCAGAAATCAATGGGTACTAACAAAATAAGAACAAATTGTGGATATGAACAAAAATAAGAGAAAATTTGTTCATCTATAGCTTCCTGCATGAGGGCCATTATGTGTTACCTTTGTATGAAATGTGTTTTATACAAATACAATCAATAATAATAATAAAAAATAAAAACAATAATCATAATTGTGTAGCTACTTATGAAATATATTTCCACATCCTCATATTGTACTTTTCATCTCTCTGTCTCTACGTTTTTATTTTTACCTTTATCTAAAGTAAGTTTTATGTGGTTATTTTAATTGGGGGATATTGAACATTCAAAAACTGAAAAAAATGTTAATAAATTGAAAGATTCTGTTTTGCATTGGAAATAGGCACTATTTACAGTGAAGATATACAAAAAAAATACCCTTCAAGGGGATAATGATTAGACTTTGCAAGGATGAACATTGTGGGGTCAACAGGAAGCTGGTATCATCGGCATACCTTAGAACCTTTGCATGTTGTCCCTGGAATTCTAAACCTTTGATATTATTATTTGACCTTATATTTATCTTATTATAAACAGATATGGTGACAAGGGACAACTTTGTTTTGCCCCTCTTGATAATGAAATTTTATGCACAATATGTCAATTATTTATAACTTTAAATGTGAGGTTGCTAAACATTACTTCAACCCATTTTACGAGTGATTTGCCAAAGTTGAAGAAGGTTAGGCATTTATAAATAAAATCCAAACAAACTTTATCAAAGGCTTTGTCAAAGTCTACTATAAAAATTAAACTGGCCTTTTTTGATCATTCGTAATTATCTATGATTTCCAGTAACTGCCTGATATTGTCCCCAATATTTCGACCTTGTAAAAATCCAGACTGGTCAAAGTGGATTATATCCGACAAGACACTTTTAATGCGATTGGCTATACATTTTGCAAATATTTTAGCATCGCAACACTGAAGAGTAAGAGGTCTCCAGTTTTATAGGTAGACTGGGTCTTTATATTGGCCTTTGGTCTCTTGTTTTAGTAGTAGTGAGATCACACCACCTTGTTGGGTCTTAGACAGCACACCTTTGTCTTATGAATAATTCAAACATGTAAGCAATGGTTCTTTAATTTGATCGTAAAAAGTCTGATACACCTCAATTGGGATGCCATCAAGGCCGGGTGTTTTCCCAGGCTGAAATGACTTTATTGCCTGTCTGAGCTCATCTTCTGTAATTAGGCCTTCACAGGACTCTTTCTGTGTGCTTGAAAGTTATACATGATTTTGGGAAAAAGTCTTTGTAATGATCATCATTCAGTGGTGGAGACTGAAATGAAAATATTTCTATAAAATATTTTTCTTTTTCTTCTAATATGTGACAGAACGCATATTTGAGGGGCACATTCGCAAAATTCACATTTTTATTTTATCACATGATACTAAAGTACAGATTCAGAGCTACAAAATGAGGTATCACTTGCCAAGATTGAATAAATACTTTGACCGTAATGTTCAATAGAACATTATACTTTTGCAAACTGCAGTTCTGAGAAAACAGCCTTTTTCATTTTTGCATACATTCTCAGCACAAAAATCACTTTTACAGAAGGACCTGATGCTTATAATGGTTAGATTAGGATAGTGATTTAATCAATTAGTAAGGTCATTTTGAATTTGCAGTTTTGAAAACAAAATAATTCATAAATTTTTTATAAAATATGAAAAAACATAATTCAAGTTAAAACATTAATTTAGTGGTAAATTGTGATACTTCTTTTTACTCTTCTCATTTCCAGCCTATCTTTGCATGTCTCTTAATCATTCTGTGACTTCGGTACATTAACAGTTGCTCTCCTTATTGTTTTATATTAAAGACAGTATTAATGTGTTTTCAAAGTGGCATTGCTCTCATTCTCACCTACTCAGCTCTGATCAAAAAGCTATCCCAGGATGCAATTGCATCTGAAAGGCTGGAGGACTAATGGCCGATGATGGCTGAGAATCCTTCCCATTGTTCTTGGTAGTGGTGTGGGGATTTCTTTACATTTTTATATAAGGGGAGGACTAACAGAGGGCTACAGTGATTGTCTGGGCACATGAAATAGAAGTGCGTGGTTATAGTCTGAATATATTTATAAAACAGGGAACTATTTTAATGACAAGTACAACACTGTAGCTTATAATAAAATACAAAAAGGTACAACAAAAAGTGCTGATGTGCAGTGAACATGTCCTTTTCCGGCTGTGACAACGCATTTACCATGTAGCGTAGCTCAAAATCCACTTCGTGACGTCTTTCACATACAGTACTTTTTATTCAAGTCGGGAATGGTTAATTCATCACTGCTGTCCTCATCTTCCAAGTCTGACAGCAAAAGGTGCATGTCATCCTCCTCAACCTCAAGAAAGTAACCTCTCACCATTTCTTCTCACTGAGTTCCGTCTCTTGCACCGGAGAGATTCAGTTAATTAATATGTTTGAGAGCTGCTGCCACTCTTATCGTAGTCCATGATTCTAATAACACGCAAATAAACTTTTCCAAAGAAGTAAACAAACATGTAGGCTATAAACTGTTGGAAAACTGCACGTTGGTGTGAACCAATGAACGTTCAGGACTACGTTTACTATAACACTAGAAGAAGAAAAGCAAGCCGAACTACGCACCATAGAAAGAGAAAACGCCGGTTTCAGTCATAAATCAAGCATTATTTCAGTTACTTTTTTATGAAAATTGTTTAGTATTGCGAATTGACATCAGAGCTAATGTGACCGGGAGATCTTAAGCTGCATAACTGTATCAGAAGACGAAACCATATGATACGCGATCACTTGGTTTGATAGTACAATATAATGCTGAGTTGAGGGCGTTTTCACCCTTGTCAGTTCTTGGAGGACCAACTTGCCTCGATAGTTCATTAAATTTTCATACTTGCAAGTTATTTTAAGTTTCAACAAAAAGGGAGATGATACATAAGCACTTCAGGAATTCGAATCCACCATTATCTCATTTTTGACAAAATACTGCCTGCCGCGGTTTTTGTGCTCTCCTGTAAAATTGACGTCGCCGAAATGTGGAGGGTTTGCTCGCGTCGGGTCACATATATCAGCTGGGGCCACAAAAGTTCCACCATTGGTTGTGAGTAGTTTCTGTATATTCTTTCTGTGTCTTTCTGTATTGAAGATTTAAAAAGAATTGGTTGCATTTTTCTCCCTTCTCCATCCATTTTGCTTTATTTTTAAAGTACGCATTTCTTGATTGTTCCTGATTAAGTTCTTCAAGCTCATTGTGTTTTTCATCTAGTTTATCTAACACATCTGTTGATATTTTATCAGTGCTATCAATAATTAGT
>CM040748.1:39201127-39227272 GCA_022829145.1 Albula goreensis | reverse complement strand
TTCACTATGGTAAGTACATTCAAAACTGAAAACATTCTGAGAATATTACATTTACAAATCTAATACAGAAAAAGTTTTTAAATGAAATAAATCACTAAAGTGTGGTGTACATAATTACGAATTTTAAAAAAGTCTTCAAAGTTTTGGAGCATAAATATTTTACAATATGATGAAGCATTGAATGAACCTTCTTTATAATGCATTATAATTAAAGTTCACGAAGATGTGAGGCTTTGCGTCCTGCCCATCCTAGCGCAGCCTTAAAAACTCAGCTGTCCCCCTGCCCCTCTGACACCAGACTGTGGACAGTGAAAGTGAGGTACAATGAAACCGCACTGTAAATATCAGCCTGATTAATTACCTTGGAGCAGCTGTGCATTCTCCTTTCAATACAGGTGGATGCTCCATTGACCAGTCACTCTTCACTGACACGCAGCTGGGTACAGGTGACCCTGCTCTCTCCATCTGGACCCTGTAAACAAAACATGGAGAAAGAGCTTCCAGTTCACTTCATTCTCTTACTGCAGCTCTAACTGACACCACATGGAGACAGAGCTTCCAGTTAACCTCATCCTCTTACTGCAGTTCTAACTCAGAGCAAATGGAGACAGATCTTCAAGTTAATCTCATTCTATTACTGCAGCTCAACCTCACAGCACATGGAGACAGAGCTTCCAGTTAACCTCATCCTCTTACTGCAGCTCTAACTCAAAGCACATGAAGACAGGGCTTCCGGTTAACCTCATCCTCTTCCTGCAACTGTAACTCACAGCACATGGAGACAGAGCTTCCAGTTAACCTCATCCTCTTCCTGCAGCTCTAGCTTACAGAACATGGAGACAGAGCTTCAAGTTAATCTCATTCTATTACTGCAGCTCAACCTCACAGCACATGGAGACAGAGCTTCCAGTTAACCTCATCCTCTTACTGCAGCTCTAACTCAAAGCACATGAACACAGGGCTTCCAGTTAACCTCATCCTCTAACTGCAACTCTAACTCACAGCACATGGAGACAGAGCTTCCAGTTAACCTCATCCTCTTACTGTAGCTCTAACTCACATCACAATGGGACAGGGCTTCCAGTTAACCTCATCCTTTGACTGCAGCTCTAACTCACAGCACATGGAGACAGGGCTTCCAGTTAACCTCATCCTCTTATTGCAGCTGTAACTCTCAGCACATGGAGACACAGCTTCCAGTTAATCTCATCGTCTTACTGTAGCTCTAACTCACAGCACATGGAGACAGGGCTTCAGTTAACGTCATCCTCTTATTGCAGCTGTAACTCCAACATGGAGGCCACAGCTTCCACATGGAGACAAAGATTCCAGTTAACCTCATCCTCTTACTGTAGCTCTAACTCTCAGCACATGGAGACAAAGCTTCCAGTTAACCTCATTCTCTCACTGCAGCTCTAACTCACAGCTAATGGAGACAGAGCTTCCAGTTAACCTCATCCTCTTACTGCAGCTCTAACTCACAGCTCATTGAAAAAAAAGATTTTATTGTTCACTATGGTAAGTACACATTCAAAACTGAAAACATTCTGAGAATATTACATTTACAACGAATACAGAAAAAAAAGTTTTTAAAATGAAATAAATCACTAAAGTGTGGTGTACACAATTACGAATTTTAGAACAGTCTTCAAAGTTTTGGAGCAAAAATATTTCACAATGTGATGAAGCATTGAATGAACCTTCTTTATAATGCATTATAATTAAAGTTCACAAAGATGTGAGGCTTTGGTTCCTGCCCATCCTAGCGCAGCCTTAAAAACTCTGCTGTCCCCCTGCCCCTCTGACACCAGACTGTGGACAGTGAAAGTGAGGTACAATGAAACTGCACTGTAAATATCAGCCTGATTAATTACCTTGGAGCAGCTGTGCATTCTCCTTTCAATACAGGTGGATGCTCCATTGACCAGTCACTCTTCACTGACATGCAGCTGGGTACAGGTGACCCTGCTCTCTCCATCTGGACCCTGTAAACAAAACGTGGAGAAAGAGCTTCCAGTTCACCTCATTCTCTTACTGCAGCTCTAACTCACAGCACATGGAGACAGAGCTTCCAGTTAACCTCATCCTCTTACTGCAGTTCTAACTCAGAGCAAATGGAGACAGATCTTCAAGTTAATCTCATTCTATTACTGCAGCTCAACCTCACAGCACATGGAGAAAGAGCTTCCAGTTAACCTCATCGTCTTACTGTAGCTCTAACTCTCAGAACATGGAGACAGAGCCTCCAGGAAACCTCATCCTCTTACTGCAGCACTAACTCAAAGCACATGGAGACAGAGCTTCCAGTTAACCTCATCCTCTTACTACAGCTCCAACTCACAGCACATGGAGACACAGCTTCCAGTTAACCTTATCCTCTTACTACAGCTCTAACTCACAGCACATGGAGACAGAGCTTCCAGTTAACCTCATCCTCTTACTGCAGGTCTAACTCACAGCACATGGAGACAGAGCTTACAGTTTACGTCATCCTGTTATTGCAGCTGTAATAAACAGCACATGGAGACAGAGCTTCCAGTTAACCTCATCCTCTGACTGCAACTCTAACTCACAGCACATGGAGACAGAGCTTCCAGTTAATCTCATCCTCTTACTGCAGGTCTAACTCACAGCACATGGAGACAGAGCTTACAGTTTACGTCATCCTGTCATTGCAACTCTAACTCACAGCACATGGAGACAGAGCTTCCAGTTTAACCTCATCCTCTTACTGCAGCTCTAACTCACATCACAATGGGACAGAGCTTCCAGTTAACCTCATCCTCTTACTGCAGCTCTAACTCACAGCACATGGAGACAGAGCTTACAGTTAACGTCATCCTGTTATTGCAGCTGCAATGGAGACAGAGCACATGGAGACAGGCTTCCACAGAGCTTAGATCATCCTCTTACTGCAGCTCTAACTTCTCATTGAAAAAAGATTTTATTGTCTTCTTAATGAAAACAGCACATGGAGACAGAGCTTCCAGTTAACCTCATCCTTCTGCTGTAGCTCTAACTCACAGCTAATGGATTCCAGTTAACCTCATCCTCTTACTGCAGCTCTAACTCACAGCTCATTGAAAAAAGATTTTATTGTTCACTATGGTTATGTCAAAACTGAAAACATTCTCTGGAATATTACATTTACAACGAATACAGAAAAAAAGTTTTTAAAATGAAATAAATCACTAAAGTGTGAATGTACACAATTACGAATTTTAGAACAGTCTTCAAAGTTTTGGAGCATAAATATTTTACAATATGATGAAGCATTGAATGAACCTTCTTTATAATGCATTATAATTAAAGTTCACGAAGATGTGAGGCTTTGGAGTCCTGCCCATCCTAGCGCAGCCTTAAAAACTCAGCTGTCCCCTGCCCCTCTGACACCAGACTGTGGACAGTGAAAGTGAGGTACAATGAAACCGCACTGTAAATATCAGCCTGATTAATTACCTTGGAGCAGCTGTGCATTCTCCTTTCAATACAGGTGGATGCTCCATTGACCAGTCACTCTTCACTGACACGCAGCTGGGTACAGGTGACCCTGCTCTCTCCATCTGGACCCTGTAAACAAAACATGGAGAAAGAGCTTCCAGTTCACTTCATTCTCTCACTGCAGCTCTAACTGACACCACATGGAGACAGAGCTTCCAGTTAACCTCATCCTCCTACTGCAACTCTAACTCACAGCACATGGAGACAGAGCTTCTAGTTAACCTCATCTTCTTGCTGCAGCTCTAACTCACACCACATGGAGACAGAGCTTCCAGTTAACCTCATCCTCCGACTGCAACTGTAACTCACAGCACATGGAGACAGAGCTTCCAGTTAACCTCATCCTCTAACTGCAGCTCGAACTCACAGCACATGGAGACAGAGCTTCAAGTTAATCTCATTCTATTCCTGCAGCTCAACCTCACAGCACATGGAGACAGAGCTTCCAGTTAACCTCATCCTCTTACTGCAGGTCCAACTCACAGCACATGGAGACAGAGCTTCCAGTTAACCTCATCCTCTAACTGCAGCTCTCACACCTGAATGTGATATGGTACACCCCACCTACACCTGAGTTTGACACAGCATGCTTAACCTACAACTGAATGTGAAATGGTTCACTATCATTCACCTGAATATAATATGGCACACCCCTCCTACACTTGAGTGTTGCCATTGACAAACATAATGATAATGAGGTGTAAAAATGTACACGTTTTCTTACCTTTGATCACCTTTAAATCCATCACTGAATTGTCTTAGTTCTTCCATTGATCGGTCACTCTTCATTGACAGACAGCTGGGTACAGGTGACCCTGCTCTTTCACTCCGCATCCTATTAGAGAATAGAGACATTGCACATTTGTTTTAAAAGATGATTTGGTGAAAACAGCCAAGCAGTTCAAGGTGCCACCAACTATTTGCTGACATGAACCCAGCTTATTCTCATAACATCCACCTAAGAATAGTTATTTTACAGAATTACCTTGGTGATATGTAAAACTGTGGGAAAAAACATTTTCCTTGCAGAATTTCAATTTCTGCAGGTTGTTAGGTACAGCAATATACAATACTGACTTATAAAACACAGTGAGAGAACTCGAGGTGCAGTGACAACACAAAGGAAGAAGAATTAGAATATCACCTTGTAGCTGAGGAAGCGCTTCAATCTCTCACCTTAAAATACTCTTACTGCAACTCTATCTCACAGCACATGGAGACAGAGCTTCCAGTTAACCTCATCCTCTTACTACAGCTCTAACTCACAGCACATGGAGACAGAGCTTCCAGTTAACCTCATCCTCTTACTGCAGCTCTAACTCACAGCACATGGAAACAGAGCTTCCAGTTAACCTCATTCTCTTACTGCAGCTCTAACTCACAGCACATGGAGACAGAGCTTCCAGTTAACCTCATCCTCTTCCTGCAGCTCTAACTCACAGTACATGGAGACAGAGCTTCCAGTTAACCTCATCCTCTTACTGCAGCCCAAATCACAACACATAGATGAACAGATTTTTACATTCACTCATGCAAATTTACTTTCAAAATTGAGAACAGTAGTTCAAGTTTTCGTGAACACCAAATACAGGCAGAGTGTATTTCAAATCCAACCACTTGCCAAAAAGTAGTTCCTACAATAAAGATTTCAAGAAAAGCCTGTCCTCTTTCCTCCTGTATAATATTTAAAAGAACATAAAGCACCAAATTAAAATAATTCATACTGCACTGTAAAATTATTGTTTTAAGGTCTGAGGCATTTTAAACCAAAGTATGATAAGAGTACATTTTCACAAGCATGTTATCAATGGATATAGTCAGTTTCCAAATTTAAAGGCTTTTAATACAAATTTTAATTCTGATTGTGAAATCTTGTCTCTGACAAATGTATTTTGTGGCAATCTTCAGGTTTCGAGGTTAAAAAATTAAAGAACTTCAAAAATAATTTTAGATCTATTCTGTATATAAAACAAAAATAGCATTTTTTACCACAAAATTGGATTCAGTATGCTTTTTAAGCAATAATTAATCAAGCTTTTCTGGGTGGATCTGGCTTGTCCCAGTTCATAAGCATGGGTGATATACAGTATATGCCCACCTATTATGCACTGCAGATATATACAAAATTCTATGTTTTATTCCTCATTAATCGATTTATATAATTATATATCTGATAAATGCATTTATACCTCTTGCTGTCAGGGCTGGAGGTTCCAGTGCTGGTCTCTGGGTCCTTAGAGACACTCATTTTAGAAACCAAGGAGCCTGGAATATATCATTCCAGGTTGGACCATGAGAGGGTTCTGACCCAGATCAACAGACCTGTGACCACACAAAATAACAACATCCTAAATAAACAGAGATAAACACAAAAACATCCTCTACACCACAGTTATAATGAATTAAAACACACAGACAAATGTCCAAAATAGTAACATGTAGTAACTATATATTAACTCTGAATAAACACAAACACACCAAACATGCACACATACATAGTGTATTATTTCTATATTATAGAATATATAATGTATAATATATCATGCACATTATTACATGATAAATGGCACTACAGTCAGAATGGCAGAGGGTGAGAGGGTGGTAGCTGAGAGATACAGGTGCATTTCCTGTAGGGTTTTATCATTAGGTACTTTCACACCTCTAGACTCTGGTCATAATAGAGTTAAGCCCTCTGTGTTATTGGACCCAACACTGATAATCATAATCACAGGGTAACTGGGTATATCTGTGTTACCATGTCACACCCCCTCCTCATCTCACTTCACTGGCTACCTCTACAAGTGTAAAACCTTGGTGCTCGCCTACAGGGCAGTGAATGGAACTGCTCCACCGTATCTACTGTCAATCTTCAAACCCTACACCCCATCAGATCTCCCTGTTCTGCTGCCACAATGTGATTAACTGCCCCCTCCCTGCACAGTCACACCTCCCAGTCATGATGCCTGTCTGCACTGCCCACTGTGATCAGGACAGCAGAATCATTGGCCATGCTGTGACACAGACTGAAGACTCCCCTCTTCAGACTACATCTTTGTCCACAGTAAGTTATGTTGTTTTATGTTTTGGTTATGATAATGATGGTCATGATTTTCTCATTAGGGCTGATTATGAACGTGTCGCTTGTACTCAGGATGTGTATTATAGTTAACCTGCATTAGTGCTTTAGTGATGTTACATACAGTATATACTCACTGGTCTGGGAATGGGGTGAGTCAGGTCTGGCTCTATTGCTCATATTCATCTGGTGAATACACTTATGATCTCCCACACTGTAAGTCACTCTGGATAAGAGTATCTGCTGAATGACTGTAATGTGATGTAAAGTATTTGCTGCATAGTCAGATCAAATAGTTGGCACAGGAGCCAAGAAAAGTGAAAAAGTATTGACAGGCTATTATTTGAGATTAAGCTGAAATACGGTGGATTTTAGAGCACAAATAGGCAGATAAATTCACTACATACGCTACAAATCCATCACAGTTTAATACACCACACACACGTAACACAACCACACACAAGGAATTGTGGGACAGCATTCATCTCCTTTCCTTTCATAAAGGATGGTCCAGTCTACCCCATGCTAAAGGAGATCGGAAAGGAAGCATTGAAGCACCTTTCCTTAGCATTTGGAAAATTCGAACCGCTCTTATCATGGCTGCCACTTAGATACTTCCGGGTCATTTCACTCAGTTAGGAACCTTCCGAAGCGAAAAAGACTATTCAAACACAGCCTGGGATCGTATTTTGGTATGATAATGTATGTGAAATTTATGACAGGCTTGTAGTGAAGCACTTTATTAACTTAATGGTGTATGGCTGTATTTGGCTCTAACTCTTTGGCCAGGTGAGGTGGAGGGCTCCTCCCATGAGACTGCTGTCAGTTCCAATTCCCTCCTGCAGCCTGGAGAGAACGCAGGAACATGAATAATCAGAGGTAGTTATAACTCAATACAGGGGCATTTAGAAATATATATAAACTTTTTGTGCAAGTTGTCTATAGCCAAAAAAGTTTGTTATTTGACAAGCTAATATTCAAGGTCAAGCTGAAATACAATGGGTTTAAGAGCACAGATAGGCAGATAGATCCTCAACACACACTACAAATCCATCACAGTTAAATACACCACACACACTTAACACATAGATTTTCTACACGCAACCACTTACAAGAGACCATCTTTTCCCCAAAAACACATTGCAGACACTTCTACACAAAAGCATTTTCTACCCAAAACACACTTTCAAAGGTTTAATTAAATCCCAGTTGCTCAAGTTCCACAGGATCTGCATACTGACTAGATATATTGAAGAAGCCACAAAAACATTTCAAAGCATTGAAACCATGAGGATATTCCACATCCTTCCTCAGACAGGTCCAGAAAACCTTTCTGACCGCAAAACAACAGACACAAGGAAAATCATTCTGCTCATCACCACTTACTGGGTATTCAGTCAAACAGAAAAATGGAAAATAAAACACAATATTTCCATAAAACTACAGAACACAAACTTGCTTCAAGACTACAAAATCATCTCACCCAGAATGAAAAACTAAAACTTCAAGGACCACCTGGTAAGCAGCAAACTACCAGCAATCAGCACAATACCCACACAAGGCCCAGTATTCTATAAATAGGACACCACAGTCAAGGAAAAAAAAAACAAAAAAACAACACACCTCATGAAAGAAATATCACAATTGACACAAATTACTACAGATAGTATGGTATATGTTTTACAATGTAAGCACTGTGACATGAAATATGTATGAGAGAGAAGACACATGATTAGTGCTGGATTAGCACAACACACTGTGGTGCCAGGAGAGGTGGAGGGAGGAGCAAGCTCCTCAGCTCCTCCCATTGTACTGCTGTCAGTCTCCTCATTGCTCAGGTTTAACAGAAACTCTACACAAGATGCTGACTTTGGAGTGGACACCAGAACCCTCTTTAATGTCTTTAAACCAAAGGGTTATTTCAAAATCAAACAGAACCTGATCAGGATCCTGGGAATCACAGACCTGCTTCAGGACTACAGAATCATCTCAGTTACTAAGAAAAAATCTCAAAGACCATCTGGTAAGAGGGAAATTCCCAGAAATCAACACTGTCCCCACACAAGGCCTGGTATTTAACACACAAGCCAGTGCAGTAACGACCAACAGTACAAACATGACATACCTAATCAAACAGACAAATACAGTTAACACAATAAGCTATGAATTAATGTAATCACTGTGCCATTAAAAATGTAAGTGAGACAGGGAACACAATCAGGACTAGATTAGCACAACATGTGTATTACATTAAAAACCACACAGACACTGACACACACCTCATGGCTTAGTTCCTTCACCATGAACTCGAGGCACTAGAAATACCCAGCCTTCTTACAAACACTATCTGGACACCAGATGGTTGACACAGGGCAGAATTAAATTGGATTATCAAACTCAAAACTCGGTCCTGTGAAGGACAAAACAAACATTGAAACTCCCCTGAGTGATGTATAGGAGCCCTTTCTGTGCCAGAACACTCCCATAATGCTCCCTGTTTCTCACTCTCACAAACCAATGATACTTATTCAACCAGGTTTATTGGCCCAATTGCCTCCACCCCTCCAGCCTTTGCATCTTGCAGGGCTATGGAGTGCTGTAGAATATTTTTACTGTGTCTGGGGGAACCAGGGTCTGCATCTGGCATCTGGGGATGTGCATGTTTTGTAAATTTTTACATAGTGTGTCTGCTAGGACTTGGGACCTTTTGGTTGTGTTTTGTGCCGTGGTTAAAAGGAGCACTGGTCCTTTCAACCATGGGAATCCTGTTAGCCTGGAGGGGTTCTTATACACTGGAAATTTGCACATTGTTAGTTTGCCAGTTGGACAAGTCCTTAGACAGTTGAGTAGTCAATTTGGATTCATTTTATTTTATTGTATAACAGTTTGTTTTCTCTGCAGTCAAATTGATCCCAAACATAAACGTTTTTACTATCTTTGATAAAATACATATATTTTTTGTCTATTAATATTTTTGACCAATCAAAAAAATGTATATCTGTTCAGGTAAAGACCATATAACATATTAAACATGAAATATTTCTATAGTTATCATAAAAAATACAATTTTGTGGTAAATTAAACACCTTTGTGAAATGTGCAGGCCCACTTTGTGATAAAAGGTAAAGCTAAGACTTTAAAAATTGTGTGTTGATTGGGTTTTAATGAGGTCTGAGGAAGTAAAAAAAGACCTGAGGAAAAACAAAATTGATTGATCTTTAACTTTTAACTATTACATTTACATGTACAAACAATGAGAGGTGAAGCCAATTTCAACAGAACACAAGGGGTTAATTACAAAAATGTCACAGTCTCCTTTAAGTCACTCACCAAAAAAACCTCATCAAAACCGAGGTCAGACATGAATTGTAAAGAGAACATCAGAAACCGCTGAAGTCAACCTGTAGAATAAAAAAACAGAACTCCATTAGAGGATCTTAAATTGACATGGAAGGGATCGTGACAGTAAAACGTAACAACAAAAGCCCAACAACAGCGTCAGCTTAATCACATGAACATGATTTCTAGTTTACATGTTTTTGGATTGGCCCTCAGACATTTGCTTTTATGATTAAATAAATAAATAAATGCTGATAGTCAAATGTTATTGAAAGGTTTCATTAGAACTGCCTTGCCAGTGTGCTCTTTTAAGGCCTTTTTTATGGAATTGTTTTGAATAACTCGAATTTTTCATGATGTGTACATGGTAAAAACATGTTTTTTGTATTGTGCTTTTCAGAGCTGATTGATCAATGTATTTTAAATTGATTATTTGTTAAAGCTTGAAATGTGCTATATAAATATTAACTGTAAAGTGTATTACTGTCTTGTTTTGTGTCTGTGTTTATCAGACATAACCTTTAAGGGAGGGAAACACTGGGCTGCTGCCAGAAGGAGACAGAGCTGTAAACCAGACTAACTGGTTTTGAGTTTAATGACCTTGCTTGCCTTTTGATGCATTTGAAAATGGTGCAGTATTAGTAAATCTAAAATCAGCCGTCATTATCAACATATCAGAACTGCAGATTGGAACCACTTGGTTAAGTGTCCAAGAGAGTGTGTTTTATAATGCAGTGCTTATAGTACTGACATTCACAGGGCACATCAACATCCATGCTAGGATATTGACGAAAATATATTATAAAAGCTAATTTTTATTCTACCAGACCTTATAAAATGGATTATCAAGGCTAACACCCATTCTATAAAATGGATCTTCAAGGTTAATATCAATGTTAGCATACTGACTATGTTATAAAACATAAAATCCATGCTACGATACTGAATAAATTACAAAGGGTATCATGCATGCTAAGATAATGTATAAAATGTATCATAAATGGTTGCAAGAATACAATATAAAATGGATTATTAAAGCTAATATCCATGCTAGGTTACTGTACAAAATGGATGATAAATGCCAATAGAAGAAAATGTAACTCTCAGACTACATTACCCATGGTAAATTACTATGGTACTGAATATCATTTATGAACTTTGTAATTGCCATATTATTCCATCATAGAGTACGACCACTGTAATTTAAGATCTGATCTCACAGAAGCAGGAAATTATTTTATAATAAAGGAAATTAAAGTTGTCAGCTATCTTGTTGCCTTGAGCAGCTTTTTTTAAAACCTGGTGGCATGCTGAAATATATCATTAAGACTGTACTCACCTGCACAGAGGTCTGTATTGCTGAGACCCAGTTTATTCTTCTCTAGTTCTGAACTGAATCTGATTCTGTCTGTGTTTTTATTATCATGGAGATCTGAGTATTCTCCTTTCGGTTTGAACTTGAAGAATGGAATGCCGTCTGACCAGTTATGAGTGAAGACTGTTCCAGTAGATCTGCCACTATAGACAGAAAGCCAGTTTCATTTCCTTCCATTTAGCATTTGCTCATCATGGGAGTTGGTATTTTGTTCAGAAAGAGAGAGACAGATGCACACTGCTCTAATTGTTTCCCAAATGTGGATTTATATAAATAACAAAATGTTTTGCACTGTTGTGAAAGATCACAGTCTTTGTTTAGGGCTGGAAGAGAGACAGAGCACAGCAGCCAGAGTACAAACACTCTGAGGGGTGGCTCCCCTTCCAGTCATGTACATGTACTCTAGGTGGCTGTATGAGGATACTGTTCCACATTTACATACCTGGGCGTGGTCTAGCAAAATCAGGAGACATCATGTAGCTGCAGTTATAGTATGGTATGGTTTACAAGATTTTAGACAGTGATGCAAACAGTTCAAAGGAGGAGCACAGTACAGTGGTTATACAAGATAACAAAAACCAGAATATTGAAGATCCTCACCATAGCTTATTTACAGCAACCTTTCTTTTAGCTTCCACACCCCCCTTTTGCCTTTAGGACAGTAATCATCATGTATGAGCACCTTTGGCCCATGGATCTTGAGACCCTGTGCAGTTCAAAATCTTTAAAGCATGTTTGAACAGGTCATATTACACATTCACACTCACAGCATCTGAAGTGTTTCTCTTCATCCTCATCCAGTGCAATCCCAGCGAGTGACAGGAGAGGAACATTCACAGACTGAGAGACCATATGCACAGCAATCACCTTATTCACACATGCAGAACACAAAGCTTTACTGCAGGCAGTGATACACTCTATGACTATGATACACAACACAGCAAGCAGCTCATATCACAACTCTTCAGCACCTAATGCTCCTAACGCATTCTCTAACCAGCTGCTGACACCCAAATCACCTGGATTATAGTCACCATATTTATGATCCTCAGCTTTTTGGTCTGGGACAAGAGCAACACTTAAGACTCTGTGAAAGCTGAGTCTTATGGTAAGTTTGAAGTTGAGGGAAGAAGTCGTATTTATTTCTATGATTGATGATCCAGTTATAAAAGTTGTATTCATGTGCTTGGGCATTAAAATTTCTGTCCAGCACATGCACACACATAGTGTTAATACCCCAAATCTTCAATTCAGGATAGCTCAGGGTTAAATTTTAAAGCACTAAGTAGGATGACATATTCATTATCAGATCATGCATCATGATTATCCCAGAAGCAGAAATGTAACATCCATGTAACACCATGTAAGAATATATTTAGACCCAGCAGCACTAGATGTACTACATTGCAGTAATTCTCAGTCTATGTACATCTAGAGTGCTTAACATGTCTGATTCATGCTGAAGGTGATGAAGTCCTTGTTGCTCTTTTTAAGCACATCTGTCAATTTGATGACGGGTGCTCCATGTGTGACTCTGTGAGACTCAAACACATCCAATGACTCCTCTGACAAACACTCCTGGAGGAAGAAGAAAAATAAGACAAGGAAAAGAGGGACAAAAAGGCATTTCTCTGACAGCCCCCTATAAAAAAAGAGGTAAATATAACATCTATAATACTGTAATTACACAGACATTGACATTGGCTTCCTTGTTACGATGTCTCGTTTAATTTGCCCCATAAAATGTTTTTTTTTATGGTACTTTTGTAGCTTAATATTTTTAAAGTAATCCTCTGTGCCTCCAGCCTTTTGCACAAAGATAGCTAATTTCACTTTTGGTCACATTGTTCTGAATGTTGCAATTCATTGTTAGTAGTTTCTGAAATAAGTGTTGATATAAGATGATGTAGCTCTGTCACTTAACTGTGTTTGAAAGTAAAGTTGAAATTACCCATATTATCATATGGCATTAGTGCTGCTGTCTGTATGTTAGGTAATGGGCCTCATGCAGCAACATTCTCTTAAATTTCTCTTATATTTCCTCTTAATTGTCTTTTAAGAGAAAAAATAAGAGAAGTCAACTCCAGATGCACCAAACGTTCTTAACCATCCAAATCTGCTCTTACCCAGGCATGCTGAATGAAGAATCCCACTTGATCATAAATCACAGGCGCGTGGTCGTTTGTTTGTTTAGCATAGGTAACACCCCCTAAACACTATATAAGGGCAGGTGTTGACCCGTGTGCAAATACTCTGGCACATGCCCAAAATTGGAGAGCTGCCACCAAAAACAGGCTTTAACAAGAACTTCAGCTGTAGTGAAATCGATGTACAGGTATGCTTTGCGTAGTGTACACAATACGTTCTGTGAAATAGGACGTTATGTGCTTTGGATGTTGTGCAAACACCATAATATCTTATACACTTTGGAAAACTATCGGATACTGTAGTGTACCTGTATAGAGTAAATAGCCAAGATACTGTACACATATAGAACTGTATTTCAGCTAACGTAACTGGCAAGGTAATATGTGGGTTAAATTGTTTCAGGCCACTACGTCCCATTCTCCAATTGGGACTTTATGGGACCACGGACGTGTATGCAGTTGGAGGTTGCCCAAATGGACGTTATGTGGTGCATACCTATACTGTTAAATAAACTCAAACAAACTAAACGTGATTTTCCAGAGCTTCTGTACTGTCGTTGCAGGAAAATCAAATACCCAGCAACGGCAAAACATTTGTGATACTGTAAATGCTGTATCAGCAGAGGGACACACAATAACTGAAATTAAAAGAAAATGGTTTGACATGAAAAAAAATGATTAAAAAAAACGCATTGCCCAAGCTGAGCGCCATGATGACAACTGGTGGAGGTGGCGGTCTTGCAGTAGACCTAAGATTTCAAGAAACGATTGGAGAGGTGGGACTAACAGGCTGGTGTCCAGTCAGACGCTCCCCTTGCACCAGTTTTGAGCATCAGAACGGCTCATAAGCCATTTATCCATCTTATCAAATAGATCTGTGTGATCCCTAAAAACGTGTTCTCTGCGTGAGGCATGGATGGGCAAAGCATCTAAGAGCAGAATGTAAGCCAATCAGAAGCTGAACGCATACAATATCATCCACGGGTTTTTATAGTATTCTTTGGGATCAATGGACCAACAGTATTAGCCCACAAATTTAATTATCCAATCATTATAATTACTCTAAAACATATAAAATTTTAAGTTAATTATACAATATTCATGCATTTTTTTATGTTCCTCAAATTTAAACTTATGTTTCCTTGCGTTGGACAAACAATTTGTGGACAGTGAAAACAACATTGTTTTATTTTATCTTGGTAAGAGTGCTCTGGACCACTTGAAAATTTTCTCTTTCCTAAGGGAAGAGCAAAAATAAGAAAACATTGGTGAATCCCAGAAATCACTGGGTACTAACAAAATAAGAAAAAATTGTGGATATGAACAAAAATAAGAGAAAATTTGTTCATCTATAGCTTCCTGCATGAGGGCCATTATGTTTTACCTTTGTATGAAATGTGTTTTATACAAATACAATCAATAATAATAATAATAATAAATAAAAACAATCATCATAATTGTGTAGCTACTTATGAAATATATTTCCACATCCTCATATTGTACTTTTTATCTCTCTGTCTCTACTTTTTTATTTTTACTTTTATCTAAACTAAGTTTTATGTGGTTCTTTTAATTGGGGGATATTGAACATTCAAAAACTGAAAAAATGTTAGAAAATTGAAAGATTCTGTTTTGCATTGGAAATAGGAACTATTTACAGTGAAGATATACAAAAAGAGTTTTTGTATATGTAAGAGTTTGAATCTCTCTGTCCTCAAAGCCTCCACAGATTTTGATTTAAAAACAAACAATTTTCAAAAAAGTAATACAATGTTTACTATTGTTTGGGCAATATTTCTTAGATCACCCAACAGCACAGTGGGCAAATCTAGTGTAAACTGACTACAGTATAAAGACATCCACCCCTGAACCCCTGTCCAGAACAGAGCCACAAGGGGGCAGTACCAAAATAGATGATCTACCGACTCAGCCTCTTCTTGACAGAATCTACATGAGTGTGACTCTTCAATTCCCCAAATGTGAAGCATCTTTTTTTGTGGCCAAAAATTTGTATATTAGTTTAAACTGAAAAAATCGTATAGAATTACGAATAAATTGTTGCTTTGTAAATTAAATCAAACACCTGATTCCATGGAATCAGAAAGTCCAGCATATTCTCCCAAGAATCGAAAATGTTACATAGAATGGCTTCTGATCAGATTTTTTGATTTTAGATAAAACTGAAACATTTTTCTATTTATACTCGTCTTTTTAGTCCATTTAAAATGTTTCATATGTGGTCGTCATATAGGTCATTAGATTACCTTCTTTGTTTACAATATAATTTATTAAACTAACGCCAGCATCAAACAAGTTTTTCCAAAAATAAAGTTTCCACCTATCAGAATATTGGAATTAAGCCATATGATTTGTTGTAATTTTTTTCTGTGTTCTCTGGAGGATAGAACTGGAATTGCAGCCAGCTTTGTATGGCTTCTTTTAAAAAAGGGGGATACACGAGAGAGAATATCCTCAGTACGTTGTGAGAGCTGAGGGTGTTTTATCTGTAGAAAGGGAAATAGTCCCTTTTTGAACAGTGGGTGTACATTCTCTAATAGTCTCCTGGAAAACCATTTTGGGCTTAAAAAAGTTTTTGAATCAAGGAGGCTTTTAGCAAGAGGTTCAAGGCCCTTAGATTTAACAATTTTAGGCCATCTGATCCATATTCATTGCACAGATACATACGTTTGACTTTATCCGGTTTACCATTCCATATAAATCTGAAGATTTTTTGCTCATATAGTTTGAAGAATGATTCACTTGGTGTAGGTAATGTCATAAATAAATATGGAAATTGAGATATGATTAAGGAATTAATTAAGGTGATCTTGCCAAATATTGTCACATATTTCCCTCTCTATGGCTGCAGAATTTTGTCTATTTTAATGAGTTTATTTTTTAAATTAACTTCTGAGAGATTTCTTGTATTTTCAGGAATGTGAATACAGAGTATATTAACTGATCCATTCTTCCAGTTTATGGGTAAATTACATGGTAAGGTGAATGTTGTGTTTTTCAGAGACCCAATTCTCAATATTGTACATTTGTCATAATTTCGCTTCAAACCTGACAAATTGGAAAAATAATCAAGGTCTTGTGTTAGACTTTGCAAGGATGAACATTGTGGGTCAACAGGAAGCTGGCATCATCGGCATACATCAGAACCTTTGCATGTAGTCCCTGGAATTCTAAACCTTTGATATTATTATTTGACCTTATCTTTATCTTATTAAAAACAGATATGGTGACAAGGGACCACCTTGTTTAGTCGTAGTGAGATTACACCACCTTGTTGGGTCTTAGACAGCACACCCTTGTCTTACGAATAATTCAAACATGTAAGCAATGGTTCTTTAATTTGATCGTAAAAAGTCTGATATACCTCAATTGGGATGCCATCAAGGGTGTTTTCCCAGGCTGAAATTACTTTATTGCCTGTCTGAGCTCATCTTCTTTAATTAGGCCTTCACAGGACTCTTTTTCTGTGCTTGAAAGTTTTACATGATTTTTGGGGAAAAAGTCTTTGCAATGATCATCATACAGTGGAAATGGTGGAGACTGAAATGAAAACTTTTCTGTGAAATATTTTTACAACAATAATAATAATAATATAATAATAATAATACCAACAGATAAGTTAAGCTAACAATGTTAACAATTATAGTGTTATTATAATACTTTCAGATATTTCAGTCGGTCCATGCATAACCATTCCCCACTTGATGATTCCATACAAAGCGGGAGATAAGTTAAGCTAACAATGTTAACAATTATAGTATTATTATAATACATATTTCAGTGCTCATGATTCCATACAACTGCCGGCACTAGACTCCAAACTGCCCGCACAAACTGCCCGGACACAAGTGAAAACTCCAGGCATCTCCTACCTGCTTCTCAGACATCTTAAGTTTGTTTTTCATGAACAGTTTCAGCACGTTTTCAGTCGCAGTAGCTATAGTTTATGTTTTCCTCCTCCTTCACTCTCATTACAATGATAATTGTTTCGCATGCTTCTACATGTCAAGTCCAGTTTTCATTTGCTTATTTTCATCAGAGTTTTTCTGTTGTTGTTGTAAGAGGGTACTCACAGTTTTTTTTTTTTTTTTTGAGAGCCGCATTTTCTTGTTTTAGGTCTTCTATAAGTTTATTATTGTATTCCACCGCTGTTTTAATTCCACAATGTCTTTTATGACATCGTGCAGCAGATCTAGCTTTCTTAGCTGCTTCCTCTGTTCATTCATTGACGCTAACATCACGCGGTCTTCTTCTGATAGCGCCATAGTCGTTTCAGAGTCCGTTTCACTGGAACTTAATAGTTCTCTCGGGCGCTTTGCATCTTTTTTATAACTCATTTTAATATAATAAAGATCAATAAAACTCTCAAGTTGCTCAGTCTTGTTGTGTTCCATCTCATTTTTGTTGTAGTTCAGGTGTCATAACTTTGAAGATTTACATGGGACTTGCTGAGAGTGTCGAGTTCAACACACCACCTGCTCCACCATTTTTTTCCCTGTACTGTACCTTTTTCATTAACTGTAAAAAGTTCAGCATGATTGCTTTGAGGATTTAGCTGCTTGCCAGAGATGTGGAGGTTTTGTTGTGGACATTTTCCTCTCACAGCAAAGTGGTGATTCCATCATAATTAATTTAAATTAACTAGCTTGTGGTTTACCTTTAAGTTTTCGGTATGCTTTAGAGACATGTTAGACTCTGTGGGCTTGTGTGTAATGCAATGTAGGCTACTGTATATATATGTGTGTGTGTGTGTATGTATGTGTGTGTGTGTGTGTGTAAGTTACTATGTGTGTGAGACTCTACTCCAGTTGGCACAGGGACACTGAGGTGTTAGATCCCAAAACTGCAAAGCCAGCACAGAGGGGTGTGTGTTCAGTGAAGTTGGTGTGGAATCTGTACAGGAGGGTCAGTGTGTCAGAGTCAGAGATGCTGTAGAAGGACAGAGTGCCGGCCGGACGGTCCACATACACTCCAACTCTGTACACACACACTCTATCATCATCATCACAGGGGGAGAGGGGGGCAGGTATGTGTGTTTGATACTTATTGTGACAGACAGAGAAATCATTGAAAGCGCAGTGTAGCCTCCAGGAGTTTATATTCTCTCCAAACCCACAGTCAGCACCCGCTCCTCTCCTGCCGATTCCTTTATATGTCACTGCTATATAAACCTGTCCGTTTTCAGGCAGATAATAATCAGCCGGACCATGAAACATAGTGCATTCAGCCTCCCAGTAACAGCGTCCAGACAGACATTCTCTGCACAAAACCTGGTGCCAGCAGTCAAATCTCTCTGGATGATCAGGATATGGCTGATCTCTCCATGTGTATGTCACCTTCCTGTTCCCCTCAGACAGAGACAGATCTTTGTGTGCTGTGTTTGGATCCAGTGTGAGCTGACAGCCATCTGCAGACCAGAGACAGTAACAAGATTAATTATCATTATCAATATCCATTTCATTGTGTGTGACTGAGTGTGTGTGAGAGAAAGAGAGAAACATGTATGTGTGTGCACCTCTGTGTGAGTGTGCTTATGTGTACATTTTGTTTGTCTGTTTGTTTTTTAATATACTACTGTTTGTATGTGCTAATGTGTATGTCTGTATTTGGGTCCATGTTTGTAAATGCTACCTGCAAACAAATAGTTAAACAGAAATCACAAACCATGAGAAAAACCATACACACACACAGAGCACTGTATGTATGAACAGACATCTGTCTAGATACAGATACATAGACAGGTGTCTGGAGGGAGTGAGTGTTCAGTGCTGACAGACTCACATTTCTGGGTCCTGGTTTGTTCCTGCTCTCTCCTCCATGGTCCACACTGTAGGAACAGCAGAACAGACAGTGACTGAGTAACACACAGTGTGGAAACTCTCTGTACTTACAGTAGTGTGTCTATGAGGTGCAGTGTGTCTTACAGCAGTGTGTCTATGAGGTGCAGTGTGGAAACTCTCTGTACTTACAGCAGTGTGTCTTACAGCAGTGTGGAAACTCTCTGTACTTAAGCAGTGTAAGTGTGTCCAGTTTAGCAGCAGAGAGCGCTCTCACTCCTGAGTCTCCTGGGTGATTGTAGCTCAGATCCAGCTCTCTCAGGTGTGAGGGGTTTGAACGCAGAGCTGAAGCCAGATAATCACAACCTCTCTCTGTGACTCGACAGCCTGACAGCCTGCAGAGAGAAGGAGACCAGCTCTGGATAAACACACCAAACAGAGTCTGAATATAAAATAACAGGGCTGTGGAATTAGTGGTTATCATTATCAAACACATAGCAGTGTGTTACACACCTTTCAGAATCTAAATATAAAATAACAGGGTTGTGGAATTCGTAGTATACACCTTATCATTATTTTAATGAGAGGGATTGGCTCATTAACTTTCTTGTTTTATATAATTTTATAATGTTAATAATGTTTTTAATAATTTTTTAATGTTATTATTGAAGTTTGCGTTGGTGTGATCAATGATTGAATCGGAACACCTGTAAAGTGAAGTGATACATAATAGTAAAACGTCCCTGTGCTGTTATACTCAGTATCAGCACTCATGGAATGCCTCTTGTCCAGTCAAATTACTTGGTCGGAACTAACTGTTTCTATAATCCCCATTAACCTTGAATGGCAGTTTTAATGTAAATCCGTGCATTCATACTTTGCTTTTACACTCTCCCTTATGAACACAAATAATCGCTGACTACTGCGTACCAAACTGAAATGTGGTCAGTCTTATGTTCTGTTCTGTCTGCATACAGCATACGAAAAATGCTTGAATATATTGTGATGAACTATGAACGGGCGGACTGATTGGGGGCGTGGTATGGCAGTGAACTGAACAGTAATTAGTAATAATGAGGCGCACCTGAGACGTGGTTTTTAAGTGTGGGGGTTGATGGAATGGAGAGAGTTGTACATAGTTCAGTTAGGAGGTCGGGGTAGGAACACCGCACCTTATTGTTAATTAACCACGCTTCTTGCTTGCAGTGGCTGGGGTGTAAGCTCTGTGATCTCTCTGGTAGCCTACTTGGCAAGCCTCCCAACTCTGAGGTGCAGATTGCCCACGCCAACACCCAAGGAAGGGTCTTGACGTCGACAAGGGAGTCTCCTTTTTAATTCTTGTGTGTTGTATTGTCTGTAACCTAAATATTTTTATGCCAGCTCTTCCAGACCAGTCTTCATAGCTGGATGTTGTGGTGGAGGAGCATCTAGCCGGGCAGTTATGTTGTGTGGGGTGGACTGCATTTGAAGTGTCTTATATTTGCACTAAATGTGTGATTCTGTAGTGGTATGCTGTACCGATTATTTATTAGATGTGGTAAACTCTTCTTAAAATACACTGAGTGGAGCCTTCCATTCCTGTTATTTGTTCCTCCCCTTTCCACCTGGTAGATGCAGGGTCTGGCCTATGAATTGTTAATAAAATGATTATCTTCTAAATCTGGTTCCGTGTGTGTCTGTGTGCAAACTCTAGTTTGGCTCAACATGGGGGCTATTGAAATAGTCATAGCCCTGTGCAGGTTTATTACAATATTCACCAGTGCAATAGCATGTCGCCAGTTCTCAGTCTATCTAGATAGAGGTTACTGTGTCAAAGCTGAAGATATTTAACGGATACTTTCACTCAAAAACTGACTTATTACGTAGCCAAATGACAGGTCAGGTTGAAAACAAAAAAGTTAAGTACCAATTGACAGCTCAATCTCTGGTAGATCGTGTATTTAAGTGTACCCTAAACTTGAAAGCCAGTATTTTGTTTTTCAATTTGTGATGGTCGTTACATCAGTTAATCTATTTGCTTTAATAATTTAGATTTAAACGCCCTGTCAGCGATTTCATCTTTGGAAAAAAATAGGGCGTTGGTTCACGCCTGTTTCTGTTGAGTTATTCCATAAAATACCGTGTGTTACTTAACTAAGCAAGCAGGTTACCTGTTGCTTTTGTCAACAATGTAATCCCATCTTGATGCTGCTACCATCTCACCATAGCTTGGCTAGCTAGAGGCTAGCTCCTATTTGGAGCCATTGGAATCAGTACTTCTCATCAGTCTTGTGGCTAGGTATGGGAAACCACAACACTCACAGAGAAACTGTTTGAAATTAATATGATTTTTTACAATTTGTGATGTTTACTGAAATGAATGTAAGTCATAAAAAACAAAGAATGAAAAAAACTGCACTATGTTTGCTAAATCTCCTCTGGTGCATGGTGTGCATCTTTGCTCATTGTGCATAAATCAATGCCAGCAACTGTGCTTTGCTACCCAAACCAATTTCTACATTGGCTGTTTGAGCCACTGACAAGCAACCACATGAATACATAATATGTTGCAGCCTTGGTTTTCAACATGCTTATGAAAATTAACTATAACAACTGTCTATTTCACCCAAATGCACTCACTGAGGTAGGTACTTACATTTGTATTTGTTACTCACCCCAGTCTCTGCAGTTTACAGTGTGGGTCCTCCAGTCCAGCAGAGAGCGCTCTCACTCCTGAATCCTGCAGCTCGTTGTCTCTGAGCTCCAGATCTCTCAGCTCTGAGTGGGGAGAATGCAGGACTGAGGCCAGATCATCACAGCAGCCCTCTGTGAGATTACACCAACCCAGCCTGTGGAGAGAACACACACACACTATAAATATACACCAACCCAGCCTGTGGAGAGAACACACACACACTAGAAATATACACCATCCCAGCCTGTGGAGAGAACACACACACACAAGATAAATATACACCAACCCAACCTGAGGAGAGAACACACACACGAGAAATATACACCAACCCAGCCTGTGGAGAGAACACACACAATATAAATATACACCAACCCAACCTGAGGAGAGAGCACACACACACACACGATAAATATACACCAACCCAGCCTGTGGAGAAATTACAAACACACACACACACAGAGCAATTTTGTCATCTATAGAGGAGTAAACCAAGAGAAGGAGCTGTTTAACGTTTCTCTGTATGGCGCAATTATTACTAATTCTATTTACTAAAGGTCACAAAGTACACAGCACTTCTCACCCCAGTGTCTGTAGTTTACAGTTTGGACTCTTCAGTCCAGCACAGAGCAGCTTTACTCCTGAATCTCCCAGGTTATTGTAGTTGAGGTCCAGCTCTCTCAGGTGTGAGTTTGATGACTGGAGAGCTGAGGCCACAATTTCACAGGACTCCTCTGTAAGATCACAGCTACCTAGTCTGAAAAAAATAGAATTATTGTATGATATTGTATGATGTAATACTGAGTGTACTCCTTAATGTGGAGTGATATCTAGGAGTGTAAGGTCTCTACATCACACACATATAGTTTATATGTGATCACCAGTGCTGTCTGACTATTTTACACTAAAATATGTATTTATTTCTTTAGTTCAGCATTTATAAAATTCAAAAATATATATATAAACAAACATCAACCTAGCCTATGGACAGAGCATACACATTACAATCATACACTAACCCAACATGTGGAGAAAACACACTGTAAATAGAGACCAACCTGTGCAGAATTCACACACACACACACACACACACACACCAGCCAGAAGTAGTTTTCTCATTTGTTCTCACAGACTATGAGCTACACACATCAATCCAGAATCTCACTTTCACGCTGAACTTTAACACAAGATAATTCAGGTCAGGAACTACACAGCTGTCAACCCTAAGACTCATTTGTTTTAAGCAGTTTTATCCTGCTTTACTTTTCTGTGATAGAGTAGTAAGAAGAGAGGGATGGGACCAATGTGGACAAAGAAGAAAGGCTGAAAGAGAGAGGAGAAAACTGAACAAATGAGCTGTTTAACATTTCTCTGTATTGAGCCATAATCACTCATTTTATTTACTAAAGGTCACATAGAACACAACACTACTCACCCCAGTGTCTGTAGTTTACAGTTTGGACTCTTCAGTCCAGCACAGAGCAGCTTCACTCCTGAATCTTCCAGGTTATTGTAGCTGAGGTCCAGATCTCTCAGGGGCGAGTTAGATGACTGGAGAGCTGAGGCCACAATTTCACAGGACTTCTTTGTAAAACCACAGCTGAATAGTCTGAAATAAGTGTTGATATATTATATTATTAATATTTATAACTTGATACTGTAGTATAAATCAGGCCTGGGTCAAATACATATTTCAAATATTTCATGGCCATTCAATTACATTTATTTAATTTATTTCAGCAGAAATAAAAGTGTCTTGTTTTATTTTATTTATTTTAAAACAATCTATTTCAGATTATTTGATTCATTTCAAAGCAATAAAATAACATATATTTGATGCAAGATTCCTCAAATATTTGTCATTTGATTTGATTAGTTTATATTAAATTCTCTCAGTAGATTTAATCCATATTTGCTTTATGTGGTCTTGAAACTGATATGTTTGAACATTTATAAATTTCACAGAAATGTTATTTTAGATATAACTGACTCTAACTCGGGGGATTGGGCATGGGGGGTGTAGTATTGAGAAATAGTAATTAATGTCTGACTGTAAAGATCAAGCTTTAACTATTGTAAGTGTGTAGGGTCCGTAGCAAGTGGCTCTTCCAATGTGCACACGCTCACCATGACATCATTAGTCATGACATCATCATCCTAACTACTTGAGACCGCCCATATTCGATACAGTAAACCAATACTGTAGAGCTGGAAACACAGAATGGGAAATAAAACTTCAGTGATAAAAGGATCGACAAACTCTGGCTGCGGTTTAATCCATAAAACAATCCGCTTCTGCCTGCACATGCAAACTTCCCTCGGGAGGATGTGACGCAGAAGCAAAAGAACACGAGGGCTGCGTTCCAATACATTTGGAGGAAGCAAGTGGAGGAAAGAAGGAGATGAATCGAAAATTGGAACAGCTAATCCAATTTGCTCGTCATCAAAGTCGACGTCAGCTATTGATGAAGTAGTAATTTAGACTGACTCTGAGGATACCAAAGCCAATCACACTTCTCGAATGCCGCCAGCCCTTTTCGTGTATTAAAATACAAATGTCAGTTTCTGGCATTCTGTTCATGATGTAACATTAACATTTGTTCAAGGAATAAATAAACTTACCACAACATACATTGGTATAATTTCCATTCGCATCTGAAAAATGTGAATATATCGCGTCAATGTGGACATGTTTGAAAACGCAAAACAAAAATGTTCCCATTAATGTAAATCTGTTCTTCTATAGAATCTTTACTTCCTCGTATTATTATTCCTGGTTATCTCTTCCTACAGTTTTTAAGCTAGACATACCAAACTTGAATATACTGGTCAGGTTGCTTGTATTTTTCTAATCTATACAATTTAGAGTTTTTTTAAACTATAAAACTTAAAAAAAAAAAAAACGCCCATTGTCTTCATTAGTGAAATGTTGAGCATGCTAACGTGGCCGTGTCAATGTACAACAGTTTATTTGGCTACCTTTTGGCTGCTTTTGAGACCTTGTAGTGCAAGGATTTCTCTTTGAACGAAAATTGCAATCCGGGCATTGCACCCCATAATTTGCATTGTACTCAAATTTGTTTTCAGAGAACACTCCCAGACATTAAGCTTCTACGCCCTTATTAACAGTACAAACTAGTTAATGCACTTGGAAGTACTAACAAATACACAAGGATGCAGTTTGGGACACAGCAACTGTCTCTACCAAGGGGCCAGCTTTCAGCAAAAATTACATTTCCTGGGTCTGATAGATCAGTTTTTGGGGTACAGTGGAGATGAGATGGTGGTGGAGAAGAAGAGGAGACAAAATTCAAGTATTGGAACACACCCTGGCATTCATATTTTAATTCATAAAAAGGGCTGACAGAGTATGAGAAGCGTGATTGGCTTAGGTATCCTTGATATCACTCAAAGTTACTGCTTCATTAATAGCTGAAGTTGACTTTGATGACAGGAGAATCGTATTAGCTGTTCCAATTTTCATAGAATCTCATCCTTTCTTCCTCTCCCCCACTTGTTTCCTCCCCTCCCTTTCTCCTCATACCTCTGGGTAGGAGACGAGAGTTAGTGTGGGAGTGGACACTACGTTAGTGCTTTCCGAAGCTTTTGCTTGAGACAAGCAAAAGTATTGGAACACACCCTCCTTCTCTGAATGTTTATATCCATGATATCCACACAAGAGTCCAATGAAGCCTTGCGTGAAATATGTGCAGGATTTCCAGGGGGAATGTAAACAAACACTCTGTCAATGGTAGCTGGTGACATTTTGTAGCAGAAATGACTTGGGAACATACCCAAACGTTAATAAGATGAGGGGATGTTATTCCACCCCACACTTCTACTGTAGAATGGTGGGTGGATAATATGAAAAAATGGCCACAAATAACTTACAGTAGCATTTTCAACTGTTTTATAGAGTCTGTAGCTATACATGGACATGCTATAGTGAAAATGGGCTCCTAGGCTGTTTCAGCTATTTAGCCCGCACACATGAAGAATCGATACAAATTTCAATAAGCACTATTTTATTAATTTAGACTTAATTAGACATGTCTATAACTGTGGAGGTTAGCTGAGGTAACGCTAGGGCATCATTTACCGTTTGTTTTTTGTTTTTCTTTCAGTTTATCCTCTCCTTCCAATCACACACTGCCCATGTCAATGGAGAATCACAGACTTTACACACTGCTGATACACCACCAATCACACACTGCCCATGTCAATGGAGGATCACAGGCTTT
>CM040748.1:39177606-39200627 GCA_022829145.1 Albula goreensis | reverse complement strand
TTCTACCCACTGCTTCCCTGTCTGAGATGGAGAACAAACTGGTCACTGTGCAGCACTATAAAGGAAGCTGTATAGGACCTCAGTGCTGTAACATGGGTGTGTTTAGTTCAAATGTGACACCAGGAGGGTCCTAGAAGAGGGAAGAGTTTGTAAACGAGCCAGGAAATGGCTGGGCCAGGTCAAACCCCACCCCTCTGCAGTAGGCAGAGTGAGCCACATCCCACAGCAGATCTCCCACTGGAGAAGAACAGGGATGGGGTGTGCTATCACAGCATGCCCAAGCTGTGCAGGAAATGCAGTGAGCTTGCAACCCCCATCAACCCCTACCTCTATACCTAGAGCACAAATTCCAAATTCAGAGAGGATGCTGTGGAGCTGAGGAAGACCTAAACTGCAGTGAGGTTTGACACTTAAGATGGAAGTATAAAAATGCTATTGAATGAATTTGTAGATTCATTTTCTCCATCCTACATGGCCAGTTTTTCAACTATAATATCCCATTCAGATACAGTATCTTACCATTGGTTTTTCTTTTCTACACACCCATAGGGGTATATGGAAATAGAAGAGAAAATATTACCCTCTGAAATATCATTCATGAACATTTTCTGAAGGTAGATACTAGGGATGGGCATTTGAAGGAATATCCTTATTCGATCATCTGGAAAATTAATGATCAATTATCGATCAATTATTGATTTTTTTCATTAAAAAATACTTAAAAATGCCTTTGGCAGAAATACTACAGAAAGCGTCTTTTCCTAAACGAAATCTTTATTCCAAGAAGAAATTGCAGTCCAACAACAATCCTCTTAAACGAGGCAGTTAACGTTTAATTGTTTAACTATTAAGCAGAGCAAAAAAGATGTGGCGCTCCTAACGGCAGTAGAGCCTGAGGCTCTGAGCCAAACCTCTTCACAAATAACAAGTCAAAGCTATGGCGCTCATCGTAAACACAATGAAGATTATTTTATACACATTTCCAAAACGGTAATACGTTCATCTTAAAATCAAATAAAAATATTAGGCATACTTGGTGCTGACAGTTTTTCTTGAACAAACCCAAAAGGCACCCAGTCAAGAGAGTAAAGTAACTACTGATTCTTGTTGAGGGAAGATGAGCATGTCAACATGCTCAGGGGTGACGTGAACGCAGCCGAGTGACAGTCAGTCCAGCAGCTGGAAAACACCGCTCGAAGAGGACCCGAGAGTTGCGGGGACGCAGAGGTATCGGGCGCTAACTTTGCCAGCCTGGGAACCTCACTCCATTCACTTTCCACCAGTCTGTGGGGTTGCAATCAAGAGATGGGGGAGTCTCTCAGAAAGTTCTGAACTTCTGTTTCGATGCCAGTGTCGCACTGAGTGGAGTATTGCTCCCGAGGGCAGGTGCCATAGCAGAGGTCTTTGTGGCTGCGGCTCCGGTGTTTGCGCTCCTTCGCCTATGTCGGACAACGCGGCTTCATCTTCCCCAGCCTGCGGGATAGCCGCCTGGCTCGCCTCCACCGCCTCTCCCAGTTCAACCAGTTTTACATTTGCAGTCACTCTCTGTGTTGGTGTAAGAAAGCCCAGGTGTTTGTGACGAGGGTCAAGCATTGATGCAATCATGTGGGTGGATGACACCAATTCATCACACTGAACCTGTATAAATTATTGAAAAAAAAAAACAATAGGAAAAATGCCTCATCTAAATAGATAACGCAGAGAAATGTATGTAAATATAGTTAGGCCCGCTCCAGTCCAGTCATAATTTGTTATGGAAATATTAATGAAATCATGTCAAGCAAATAGTTTAGCGTACCTTCATTCGGTTACTGAGGAGGACCGCACTTTTTCCTTGGAATTCGATGACTCTGGGTCCGTCTCCTTCTCTGCGCATAAGATGGTTGTTGATGAGGCTGAAGGTGACAGGATAAGTGTTGGATATGGAGACCTCCTTCTCTGCAGACATGACGGTGGTGGCACACTTCAGTGCTGCCAACACAGGTGTGTGTCCTCCATCAGCTGCCAGTGCTCTTCCTTCAGCTCTAAGAGCCTGGCATCTTGAAGTTTGGTTACAGTTCGATCTGACAAGACAGCGGCGACAGCCCACCGCTGCTCCACCAGCCGATCGAACATCTCGCAGACGGAGTCCCACTGTGTTTTACGATTGGATAAGCCGGTGGGTTGCTAGGCCCATTTGCTCCTGTTTACTCTGGTAGCTTTGCTTGCACAGTGCTGTGATTGAAGTGGCTAACAAGTTTGCCAGCGTAGAAATTACCCGATGCAGGTATAGTGCAAATCCGCCGTTTTATGGCCAACTGGAGGGTGTGTGTGCAAAGCAGGCAACAGAAACCCAGCTAACTCTAGTGGGACTGTTGGCAGCAATGATATTGGCTGCGTTGTCATGGACGCATGCGATAACTCGGTCTTCAAATCCCCACTGCGCTACAGCTGCATTCATCTTCTCAGCAAGAAGGTGGCTGTATGTCGGTGTGGCAGGCTTTCAGTAAGAAGGACCGCTGAGTTAATTTGCCAGTCTTCGCCAATGTAGTGGCAGGTGATGGTGGAGGTAGCTCTGCTGTTAAGCGGTCCAGCAGTCTGCAGGTTAGAGCAACCCTGTCCGCCGTGGCTAGCTTTTTAACAGCTCCTGCTGTAGCTCTTTGCAGCGAGTTTCTATGAGCCTGGTGATGGTGCGTCGTGACGGAATGCAGTATGCTGGTTCAATTAAATTAATCAGATCTCGAAAACCTTTGCCTTCAACAATATTTATGGGCAGCATATCTGTCTCAATGAATTTGCAGATTCCTTGTGTTATTCTTTCCGTCCGTTGTGCATCGCAGCTCCTCCCGCGCCAACACTGAGGTGATGGTAGGCTGGAGGGAGGAGGAGAGGAGTCATTAACCAGGGTCGGGTGTACTTTGTTTAAGTGGTACATCATTGGGGTTGTTGTTGTGTTGTAGTTATACATGGCATTGCAATGTTTACAATGGGTTTCGTTATTTTTTAGCTCAAAATGGTCCCACACTAAACTTCGCCTTGCTCTCTTCATGTTTACTTGCCTACAGTAGCGCGCGTGTCGGTAGCTGAGTGTTCAGTTTTCTCTGTTGAAAATTTAAAATGCTCCCCCGCCTGGTTGCTGCCACGTAGTGAAATTCATTGCATTGCTTCAATACACACTATACAACACAACCTCATTGATACGCATTTCAGATGGATCAGATTTCACGTGATCAACAAAATTCTTAACAATCAATCATCGATTATCGATTAATCATGCCCACCCCTAGTAGATACAAGCTTCATGCACATATTCTCACACAACTATAAACTTTATGCAAATATCAGTGTCAATCATCTGCATTGTGAATGATGTAACAGTACTCACTTGGCCTTCCTGCAGTTCCTCACGACTGGTACCAGTCTCTGCTGACCTGCTGCTGATGTGTTGTATGTCTTCAAGTCAAACTCATCCAGAACCTCCTCTGATATCAGTAACACAAAGGCCAGAGCTGAGCATTGGTGTGGTTCCAGCTCTTTATCAGAAAGTCTTCCTGATCTCAGGGAAGTCTGGATTTCCTTCGCTAGGGAGTTGTCATTCAGTTCATTCAGACAGTGGAACAGATTGATGGTCCTCTCTGCTGAAGACTCTTCTCTGATCTTCTGCTTAATGTACTGGACTGTTTTCTTACTGCTCTCTGATCTGCTTCTCTGCTTCAGTACGTCTCCTAAGAGATTCTGAGTGGAGTCCAGTGAGAGGCCCAGAAGGATTTGGAGGAAAAGGTCCAGGTGTCCATTCTTACTCTGTAAGGCCCTGATCCACTGCACTCCTGTGTAACTCAGACAGCTTCATTCTGTCACTCTCAGGTTTTGACTCTTCTGGTCTGAGTACATTTCTGTTTTCATTTACACATGAATGAAACACAAACAAGGCAGCCAGAAACTCCTGAATGCTCAGATGCACAAAGCAGTAGACTTTCTCCTGATGCAGCCCAGACCTCTTTAAAGATTTCTGTGCACACCCCAGAGTACACTGAAGCTTCACTGACATCAATGCCACTCTCTCTCAGGTCCTCTTCATAGAATATCAGATTGCCCTTTTCCAGCTGTAGAAAAGCCAGCACCCCCAGTTTTAAGATCTGATGCTGAGATCTTCTTTGGGTTTATATCATTGGTGCCATGATACTTCTGATTCTTCATTGGTCTGAATGAGCAGGAAGTGTGTGTACATTTCAGTCAGAGTTTTGGGGAGTTTGCTGCTAAACACTTTACCCAACAATGTCTCCAGAACTTTTGCAGAAATCCAGCAGAAGACTGGAATGTGACACGTGACGTAGAGACTCCTGGATCACTTTATGTGTGAGATAATTCTGCTGGCCAGGTTCTGATCTCGGATTTTCTTCCTGAAGTACTCCTCCTTCTGTGGGTCATTGAACCCTTGTACTTCTGTCACCTGGTGGACACACTCAGGAGGGATCTGATTGGCTGCTGCTGGTCGGGAGGTGATCCAGAGGAGAGCAGAGGGAAGCAGATTCCCTTCATGAGGTTGGTCAGCAGCACGTCCACTGATGCTGACTCTGTTACATCACAGCAGATCTCATTGTTTTGGAAATCTAGAGGAAGTCGACACTCATCCAGACCATCAAAGATGAACACAACTTTGACTTCATCATGTTCAACACTTTCAATCTCTTTCAGCTGTGGAAAGTAGTGCTGGAGGAGTTGCATCAGACTGAATTCTTTCTCTTTCTTCAAATTCAGATCTCGGAAAGGAAGAGTGAAGATTAAATTAATGTCCTGATTGGCTTTTCCTTCTGCCCAGTCAAGAATGAACTTCTGCACAGAGACAGTTTTCCCAATGCCAGCGATGCCCTTTGTGAGCACAGCTCTGATGGGTTTATTTTGTGCAGGTAAAGGTTTAAAGATGTCATTGCAGAGGATTGCAGTCTCCTGTGTGGTTTGTCTCTTTGATGCTGCCTCAATCTGTCTCACCTCATGTTCATTATTGACCCCCCCACCTCCCCCCTCTGTGATGTAGAGCTCTGTATAGATCTCATTGAGGAGGGTTGGGTGGCCCTGCTGTACTAAACCTTCAAATATGCATTCAAACTTCTTCTTCAGGTCAGATTTCAGTGTCTGTTGGGCTCTTGTGAGTTTTTCTGAGAAGAGGAAATATGACAGATAATTTACTCATATTTATAAAAATAATGTCTGTCACAGTGTGTTACACATCACCCAAACAATCTGTACAAATGGTGAACAGAAATAGATTCTGCCTTGTTCATGAAGACACACCATATATGTGAAGATCACACAATTCTATTATCTTATTTACAGTAATAATATCATAAATTGGGTTTCATTTGGTGGTTGTTGGTGGAATGATGTATTATTCTTGTGATGCTGAAATGCTGAAAATGCTTTTCAGATGTTGAAACAGTACACTAAAATACGGTCTGTTTGGCACAGTCATATTTTTCTGTGTTATCTGGCATATACTCTCTCACTATTACTTTAACATATCCATTATTCTGGTGTTAAATGAGCACTACAGCCACTTTATGAAGAACTGCACCTGCCTGTGGTGCTCATTTGACACAACACTAAGGGAATAAGAGATACAGAAAAGTAGAGGCAGAAAACCTGCACTAACAAACATGGAAAATAAGGATGTGTGATGCATCCACTCATTTAAAGGGAATGTAGAAAACATCCTGATTGGTACAGCTTTTTAAATCTGTATTAATAAGCTTTTTCCAACATTTATATCCTTACATAATGGCCCTGTGTGTTGCACATCTCTCTCAGGGCCAGGTTTACTCAGGAAATCGACTCAGATGTCTCTGAAATTTTTTCCTTTGGTCCTTCTGTAACTTCATCAGAGTCCAGTGGAGAGACTGAAACAAACACATGAAGAGGTGTGCTGTATCAGAGTGACTGAAATAAACACATGAAGAGGTGTGCTGTATCAGAGAGACTGATATAAACACATGAAGAGGTATGCTGTATCAGAGAGACTGAAATAAACACATGAAGAGGAGTGCTGGTTGAAAAAGACTGAAATAAAAACAAAGAGGTGTGCTGTATTAGAAAGACTGAAATAAACACATGCATAACTGTCAGAGTAGGGAGGATGATGGGGATTGTGAGAGGGAGTGTGGATGAGGTAGAGTGAGATAAGCAACCAGAGCAAGATCAAGACTATTAAAATAGATTATTGTTGGTTATTGAATAATTATTGCACAGTTGATGATGATGAATAATAAAAATAGGTAGTTTGATGACAATGACAGAAACAGGCTAAAATAAATGCTGCATTTGTTTAAATTTGAGATGACTCATAGCTCTGCATTGTGCCATGTGCAAGATAGAGCCTGTTGTCATAAATTAAAGAAAGTAAAAGGGAACAGTCAGAGTAATGACACGTTTAAAGGTACAGTTTTTACCTCCTCTGTTTCCAGCTCTCCAGCCACTTCTGCTGGATTCTCATTTCCTTCAATATTTCCCTTTTTTCAATTCCATGACTTTTTAAACCCCCCAGACGAGCTGGAAGTAACATTTTAAAATACTTAAGGGATAAATCTGGTCCTGGGTCGAAAACCACATTTCAGCTGTGTATTTATTCTTAGGTTGTGTTCCAAATGAGGAGTGTATTCTCTGCACCCTACACCCTGTGAGTGTGTTCCCTGCAATCTACACCTGTGAGTTTTTTCCCTGCACCCTACACCCTGTGAGTGTGTTCCCTGAACCCTACACCCTGTGAGTGTGTTCCCTGCACCCTACACTATGTGAGTGTGTTCCCTTTGCAGTAACTCAGTAAAGTGCTCAAAAGGGAGCACATTCAGAGCACACTATGAAGTGAATATGCTGCTCAGTTTCAGTGGCACTGCATGATCAGTTCAGGGCCGTTCTTCCAGTTCTGCGCTGGAAGAAGAATGTATCTGGTTAATCTTAAACCAATATGGTTTCCATCTTGGAGTGTTGTTCAACGTCAAATGATGGCTTGCTAGTCAGAGAAACAGGTTTATAATTTCCTAAGCACTTCCTTTGAATTTGTGCAGAGCTACACCACATCTGAGTGAGAAGTTAGTCATTCTGTAAGTTATAAGCCTAAAAAGAGAGTGGGAATAGAGAGTATTCTCCAGGCTAAACCGATGAAGAATAATACATTGATAATTTAAAGAGACATCACACCTTTTTTTGTGAGGGCTAAATCCATGCATTGCTCTCTCTTTTCTGGACTCTTCTCTTCCAGACAGCTGTAATCTGCTAACAGCTGGACCCTGGAGGGATGTTGGTGAAGAATTAAAAATCAGACAGAAGAAGCAGTGAATGAAATAAAGAAACCCATACCATATTTTAGAGAATCTCAACCACTAGTTGTCACTCTCACTGTCTTGTTACCTGTTACACAACAATGAAACACTAGTAGGAGGTTGCATGAAACTAAAACTAGCATGTCATATTTTTGGCAGTTGGGTGAATGGCTAGAGTTGAGGGAGTGAGGGTGTTTTCTCATCCAAATTATTATCTCATCCACATATGTGGTTTGTCCCATTCATGGCCCAGTTGGCCAGTAGAGGGCTCTAGAGAGTAATGAAACTTAATTTTGACCACACAGGACATTCTAAAGAAAATGATCGATTCCACTGACAACCTGATATCATGGGGAAGTGTGTCAAGATGCAGGTGTTGTTTGAAACAAGAAAGTCAGTAAAAAAAGATCTGCAAACTGCAGCTAAGAGTGGAGCTGCCAGAGTGAAAAAGCTTGTTAATATTTACAGTTCCCAATTCAGATTTTTTTTCTTTACTTTGTAGAAGGTGGATCAGAAAACCGACACAATCAACACATACAAAGAGGAAGGAAAATGACAAAACTGTCTCAGACTCAGGAATTCATCAAAGGATTCTCGGGGTTCATATCACAAAACTCACAGAACATGGAGACAGAGCCTCCAGTTAACTCATCCTCTTACTGCACGCTTCACACCTCCACACATGAATGTGACATGGTACACACTCATACACCTGACTATATCATGGTACAGCCCACATACACCTGAATGTTGCCAGTGACAGATACATATAACTATAATGCAGTGTAGATATGCACCTGCTTCCTCACCTTGGATCACCTGTGAACCCTCCACTGAAAGTGATTGGCAACATCATTGAATCTTCACTCTTCATTGACAGACAGCTAGGTAAAGGTGACCCTGCTCTCTCCTGGTGGACCCTATGGAGAATACAGGCATTGCATAATTCTAATTACAGACTCACCAACTCTCCAACGGAGAATATTCATTCTACACAATTATCTTAGTTGTTCATAGAATTAGACAATCTGAAAGAAGCCATTTACTCAGGAACAGCTTGTTGCATTCTACAATGTACTGCACAGATTTCCAAAATAAAAAAATGGGAACTGGATGTGAATGGACAGCAAGAAGGAAGAACAAGTAGAACTTTGAGTTGCACTGGCAAAGTACTTCCATGTCTCATCATCAAAGCGACTTAATGCAGGTCTAAGTAAGAGGATATGCAGACAGAGCTTCCAGTTAACCTCATCCTGTTACTGCAGCTCTAACTCACATCACATGGAGACAGAGCTTCAGGTTAACCTCATCCTCTCATTAAGCTCTAACTCACAACACATGGAGACAGATCTTCCAGTTAACCTCCTCCTCTTCCTGTAGCTCTAAGTCACAGCACATGGAGACAGCCTCCAGTTCAACTCATGCTCTTACTGCAGCTCTAACTCACATCACATGCAGACAGAGCTTCCAGTTAACCTCATCCTCTTACTGCAGATCTAACTCACAGCACATGGAGACAGAGCTTCCAGTTAACCTCATCCTCTTCCTGCAGCGCTAACTTCGCAGCACATGGACATAGAGCTTCCAGTTAACCTCATCCTCTACTGCAGCTCTAACTCAAAGCACATTAAGACAGAGCCTCCAGTTAAATTCACACTTCTTACTGCACGCTTCACACTCCACACATGCATGTGACATGGTACACACTCATACACCTGACTACATCATGGTACAGCCCACTTACACCTGAATGTTGCCAGTGACAGATACACAGAACTATAATGCAGTGTAGATATGCATCTGCTTCCTTACCTTGGATCACCCGTGAACCTCCACTGAAAGTGATTGGCAACATCATTGAATCTTCACTCTTTATTGACAGGCAGCTGGGTAAAGGTGACCCTGGTCTTTCCTGGTGGACCCTATTGGAGAAGACAGGCATTGCATATTTCTTATTACAGACTCACCAACTGTCCGACTTAGAATATTCATTCTACACAATTATCTTGGTTGTTCATGGAATTGGACAATCTGGAGGAAGCCATTTCCCTTTTCTGATCAAAATTCAGGAGCAGCTGATTGCGTTCTACAATGTGCTGCACAGATTTCGAAAAAAACAATATGGGAAATGGATGTGAATGGACAGCAAGAAGGAAGAACAAGTAGAACTTTGAGTTGGACTGGCAAAGAACTTCCATTTCTCACCATCAAAGAGTCTTAATGGAGGTCTTAGTCAGAGGATATGCAGACAGAGCTTCCAGTTTACCTCATCCTCTTACTGCAGCTCTAACTCACAGCACATGGAGACAGAGCTTTCCAGCTTGCAGTTACAGCACTTGGAGACAAAGCTTCCAGTTAACCTCATCCTCTTACTGCTTACTGCAGCTCTACTGCAGCTCTAACTCACAGCACATGGAGACAGAGCTTCCAGAGACAGCCTCCAGTTCAACTCATGCTCTTACTGCAGCTCTAACTCACAGCACATGGAGACAGCCTCCAGTTCAACTCAGAGCAGATCTAACCAGCACATGGAGACCTCATCCATCTTCCTGCAGATCTAACTCACAGCACATGGAGACAGAGCTTCCAGTTAACCTCCTCACTGCCTCTTCACCGCACTGGAGACAGCTCAACTCATGCTCTTACTGCAGCTCTAACTCACAGCACATGGAGGCAGAGCTTCCAGTTAACCTCATCCTCTTACCAGCTCTTCACAGCACATGGAGACAGAGCTCCAGTTAACCTCATGCTCTTACTGCAGCTCTAACTCACAGCACATGGAGACAGCCTCCAGTTCAACTCATGCTCTTACTGCAGCTCTAACTCACAGCACGTGGAGGCAGAGCTTCCAGTTAACCTCATCCTCTAACTGCAGCTTGAACTCACAGCACATTAAGACAGAGCCTCCAGTTAAATTCACACTCTTACTGCACGCTTCACACCTCCACACATGAATGTGACATGGTACACACTCATTCACCTGACTATATCATGGTACAGCCCACTTACACCTGAATGTTGCCAGTGACAGATACACAGAACTATAATGCAGTGTAGATATGCATCTGCTTCCTTACCTTAGATCACCTGTGAACCCTCCACTGAAAGTGATTGGCAACATCATTGAATCTTCACTCTTCATTGAAAGACAGCTGGGTACAGGTGACCCTGCTCTTTCCTGGTGGACCCTATTGGATAGAACAGGAATTGCATATTATTTATTACAAACTCACCAACTGTCAAACTCCGAATGTTCATTCTACACAATTATCTTGGTTGTTCATGGAATTGGACAATCTGGAGGAAGCCATTTCCCTTTTCTGATCAAAATTCAGGAGCAGCTGATTGAGTTCTACAATGTGCTGCACAGATTTCTAAAAAAACAATATGGGAACTGGATGTGAATGGACAGCAAGAAGGAAGAACAAGTAGAACTTTGAGTTGGACTGGCAAAGAACTTCCATTTCTCACCATCAAAGAGTCTTAATGGTGGTCTAAGTCAGAGGATATGCAGACAGAGCTTACAGTTTACCCAACCCTTTACTGCAGCTCTAACTCACAGCACATGGAGAAAGAGCTTCCAGTTAACCTCATCCTCTTCCTGCAGCTCTAACTCACATCACATGGAGACAGATCTTCCAGTTAACCTCATCCTCTTACTGCAGCTCTAACTCACAGCACATGGAGAAAGAGCTTCCAGTTAACCTCATCCTCTTACTGCAGCTCTAACTCACAGGACATGCAGAAAGACCTTCCAGTTAACCTCATGCTCTTATTGCAGCTCTATCTCACAGAACATGGAGACAGAGCTTCCAGTTAACTTCATCCTCTTACTGCAGCTCTACCTCACAGCACATGGAGACAGAGCTTCCAGTTAATCTCAGCCTCTTACTGCAGCTCTAACTCACAGCACATTAAGACAGAGCCTCTAGATAAACTCACCCTCTTACTACACGCTTCACACCTCCACATATGAATGTGACACGGTAAACACTCATACACCTGACTATAACATGGTACAGCCCACTTAAACCTGAATGCTGCCGGTGACAGATATACATAACTATAATGCAGTGTAGATATGCATCTGCTTGCTTACCTTGGATCACCGTGAACCCTCCACTGAAAGTGATTGGCAACATTGAATCTTCACTCTTCATTGAAAGACAGCTGGGTACAGGTGACCCTGGTCTTTCCTGGTGGACCCTATTGGAGAATACAGACATTGCATATTTCTTATTGCAGACTCACTAACTGTCCAACTTAGAATATTCATTCTGCACAATTATCTTAGTTGTTCATAGAATTGGACAATCTGGAAGAAGCCATTTCCCCTTTCTGATCGAAACTCAGGAACAGCTTGCTGCATTCTACAATGTACTGCACAGATTTCCAAAATAAAAAAAATGGGAACTGGATGTGAATGGATAGCAAGAAGGAAGAACAAGTAGTACGTTGAGTTGCACTGGCAAAGTACTTCCATGTCTCATCATCAAAGAGTCTTAATGGAGGTCTAAGTCAGAGGATATGCAGACAGAGCTTCCAGTTAACCTCATCCTGTTACTGCAGCTCTAACTCACAGCACATGGAGAAAGAGCTTCCAGTTAACCTCATCCTCTTACTGCAGCTCTAACTCACAGCACATGGAGACAGAGCTTTGAGTTAACCTCATCCTCTTACTGCAGCTCCTACTCACCGCACATGTTTAAAGCATGTTTGAACTTGTCATATTACACATTCACACTCATAGCCTCTGAAGTGTTTCTCTTCATCGTCATCCAGTGCAATTCCAGTGAGTGACAGGAGAGGAACATTCACAGACTGAGAGACTGTAAGCACAGCAATCATCTTATTCACACATGCAGAACACAAAGCTTTAATGCAGGCAGTTATACACTCTAAGACTATGATTCACAGCACAGCAAGCAGCTCATATCACAACTCTTCAGCACCTAATGCTCCTAATGCATTCTCTAACCAGCTGCTGATTCCCAAATCACCTGGATTATAGTCACAATATTTATGATCCTCAGATCATATTTGTGCTACCAGATTTGTTATTTCCATACCGTGGTCTGGGACAAGAGCAACACTCAACATTCTGTGAAATTTTAATGTTATTGTAAGTGTTAATTTGAGGGAGAAAGTTGTATTTAACTCTATAAATCATAAGAGTTATATTGATAGGGGCATTGGAACTTCTGTCCTGCAAATGCACACTCATTGTGGTTTTACCCAAGATCCTCAGTTTCAGGATCGCTCAGGATTAAATGTCAGGCCTGATCAAAGCGCTCAGGAGTATGTCATATTCATTACCAGATCATTCATCATGCCTGTCCCAGAAGCTGTTGCTCTACAGAAAAGTAACATCCACAAAACAATAACATACTGAATAAACAGAAATAAACACAAAAACATCCTCTACACCACAGTAATAATGAATTAAAACACACAGACAGGCATGCAATATCGTAACATGTAGTAACTATATAGTAACTCTGAATAAACACAAACACACCAAACATGCACACATACATAGTGTATTATTTCTATATTATAGAATATATAATGTGTCATATATCATGCATGTTATTACATGATAAATGGCACTACAGTCAGAATGGCAGAGGGTGAGAGGGTGGTAGCTGAGAGATACAGGTGCACTTACTGTGGGGTTTCATCATTAGGTACTTTAACACCTCCACACTCCGGTTATAATAGAGTTAAGCCCTCTGTGTTATTGGACCCTACACTGATAATCATAATCACAGGGTAACTGGTATATCTGCGTTACCATGTCACACCTAAGACTAAGGCAGAGCGCCATAGTCTGGCAGCCCCTATAGCCTGGGCACCCTGGGACAGCTGGAGAGTGACCTGGGAGGATGTGGTGTCCTGCCCTCTGGACTTCCTGAGGGAGCTGCTATGCCTAGCAGCAGGGGAATGCCGCACACCCAGTGCCTGATAGGGGCGCCCCCTGGTGGTCTGAGGCCTGGACCCCTCCTGACCAATGCAAAAGGCTTTCAAAGGCAATTGGAGATGACACTCTCATTCATTTACTATATGTTACACCCAGCAGTACACTGTAGAGTGAAGTCCAAGTCTTTTCATACAGCACTTACTCTCTTTTTTACTGCCATGTAACTTGCAAAAACAGAGTTTGACACACCATAAATGCACCTTGTGCATGGTTGTTCAAATACAGTTTTTGATTTAAATTTTTGATTTTGATTGAAATTAATAGAAGCATATATGTGATAGAACTTTGTGGTAAAATGGAAAGCTAAGACTTTAAAAATTTTCTGTTGATTGGGTTTTAATGAGGTCAGAGGAAGTAAAAAAGACCTGAGAAAAAACAAAATTATTACTCTCTTGTTTTGTGTCTGTGTTTATCAAACATAACCTTCACGGGAGAGAAACACTGGGCTGCTGGCAGAAGGAGACAGAGCTGTAAACCAGACTGACTGGTTTTGAGTCTCATGACCTTGCTTGCCTTTTGATGCATTTGAAAATGGTGCAGTTTTTTTGTAAATCTAAAATCAGCCATCATTATCAACATATCAGAACTGCAGACTGAAACCACTTGGTTAAGTGTCCAAGAGAGTGTGTTTTATAATGCAGTGCTTACAGTACTGCCATACACAGGGTACATCAGTCAAACATCCATGCTAGGATACTGACTAAAATACATTATTAAACCTAATGCTTATTCTACTAGACCTTATAAAATGGATTATCAAGGCTAACATCCATGCTAGGATACTGACTAAAATATATTATAAAAGCAAATGCTTATTCTACCAGACCTTATGAAATGGATTATCAAGGCTCACACCCATTATATAAAATGGATCATCAAGGTTAACATCAACGTTAGTATACTGACTGTTTTATAAAACCTAAAATCCATTCTACGATACTGAATATATTACAAAGGGTATCATGCATGCTAAGATAATGTATGAAATGTATCATAAATCTAGCATGGTTGCAAGAATACTGTATAAAATGGATTATTAAAGCTAATATCCATGCTAGGTTACTGTATAAATGGATTATAAATGCCAATAGAAGAAAATGTAACTCTCAGACTACATTACCCATGGTAAGTTACTGTGGTACTGAATATCATTTATGAATTTTGTAATTGCCATATTATTCCATCATAGAGTACGACGTCACTGTAATTTAATATCTGATCACACAAAAATAGGAACTTATTTTATAATGAAGGGAATTAAAGTTCTGTCAGCCATCATGTTGCCTTGAGCAGCTTTTCTAAAACCTGGTGGCATGTTGAAATATATCATCAATATATCAAGACTGTACTCACCTGCACAGAGGCATGGATTGCTGAGACCCAGTTTATTCTTCTCTAGTTCTAAACTGAATCTGATTCTGTCTGTGTTTTTATTATCATGGAGATCTGAGTATTCTCCTTTCGGTTTGAACTTGAAGAACGGAGTACAAACACTCTGATGGGTGGCTCCCCTTCCAGTCATGTAGATGTACTCTAGGTGGCTGTATGAGGATACTGTTACATATTTACATACCTGGGCATGATCTAGCAAAATCAGGAGACATCATGTAGCTGCAGTTATAGGATGGTATTGTTTGGAAGATTTTAGACAGCGATGCAAACAGTTTAAAGGAGGAGCACAGTACAGGGATATCCAAGATAACAAAAACCAGAATATTGAAGATCCTCACCATAGCTTATATACAGCAACCTTTCTTTTAGCTTCCACACCCCCCTTTTGCCTTTAGGACAGTAATCATCATGTATGAGCACCTTTGGCCCGTGGATCTTGAGACCCTGTGCAGTGCACAATCTTTAAAGCATGTTTGAACTTGTCATATTACACATTCACACTCATAGCGTCTGAAGTGTTTCTCTTCACCCTCATTCAGTGCAATCCCAGTGAGTGACAGGAGAGGAACATTCACAGACTGAGAGAATGTAAGCACAGCAATCACCTTATTCACACATGCAGAACACAAAGCTTTAATGCAGGCAGTTACACACTCTAAGACTATGATTCACAGCACAGCAAGCAGCTCATATCACAACTCTTCATGCACCTAATGCTCCTAATGCATTCTCTAACCAGCTGCTGATGCCCAAATCACCTGGATTATAGTCACCATATTTATGATCCTCAGCTTCTTGGTCTGGGACAAGAGCAACACTTAAAAGTCTGTGAAAGCTGAGTCTTATCGTAAGTTTGAAGTTGAGGGAAGAAGTCGTATTTATTTCTATGATTGATGATCAAGTTATAAAAGTTGTATTCATGGTCTTGGGCATTAAAATTTCTGTCCAGCACATGCACACACATAGTGTTAATACCCCAAATCTTCAATTCAGGAAAGCTCAGGGTTAAATTTTAAAGCACTAAGTAGGATGACATATTCATTACCAGATCATGCATCATGATTATCCCAGAAGCAGAAATGTAACATCCATGTAACACCATGTAAGAATATAGTTAGACCCAGCAGCACTCGATGTACTACATTGCAGTAATTCTCAGTCTATGTACATCTAGAGTGCTAAAAATGTCAGATTCATGCTGAAGGTGATTAAGTCCTTGTTGCTCTTTTTAAGCACATCTGTCAATTGGATGATGGGTGCTCCATGTGTGACTCTGTGAGACTCAAACACATCCAATGACTCCTCTGACAAACACTCCTGGAGGAAGAAGAAAAATAAGACAAGTGTGACACAGTGGCAGGTGTGGCCACTGTGCCGGGTGGTGAGTGGAAGGTAAGCACAACGAAGGTTGAAACAAAAAGGGCCAAAGGCCATTTATTTACCCCTCATAGGGGAAAAGGAAAACTTTACAAAAACAGGTCTTCACACAAAATAAGGTCAAAATACAAAACACAGCACAGCACAGCCATCCCAAACACAAAAAAAAGTCCAAAGGTTCAGCACCCTTGCAGCCTCTCAGGCTGTGCTTAAATAGAGGGCCTAATTGGAGGCAAGTGCTCACAGCTGAGTTGATTAGGAATCACTCTCAGGTGAGCCTGCCTGTTTGTGAGGCCTCTGCTGTCTCAGCTCCAGTTCCTCTTCAGGCTGAGGGAGGGAACCAGGAGACTGACAGCAGTACTGTGGGAGGAGCTGAGGCACTCGCTCCTCCCTCCACCTCTCCCGGCGCCACATTCCCCCCCCCTAGCTTCAGACCGTAGGGAGGAGGCGAAAATACATTAGCGCCGAGAGAGCATTTCGGGCCCATCCGGCCCCACCCCCAGGGTCAAAGACCAGGCAGGCCATCCAGCCTGGCAGGCCCCCAGGGGAGGCCCAGAACCCCAGCCTGGTACAGTTTCCAGGCAACGGAGGGCCAGCTGGACCCTCCGGGACAGCAGGCAGAAGCCTGGCTGAAGCCTCTGGACGGCTTGCGGGGACAGTGGGCCGTGGGAAGCAGTCCAAGCTCTCGGGCAGACTGGCTGAGTCGGTAGGCGGTGGAGAGCAGGCTGCGCTCCAATGCAGAGCCACCGGATCAGCAGGCAGAGGGTAGGCCCGGCTCTGGAGCAGGCCCTCTATGTTGGAGGGCAGCGGAGAGCAGGCCAGGCTCTCTGGTAGACCTGCTGGGTCAGCGGGCGGAGAGCAGGGCAGGCCCACTGGGGTAGCGGCTAACAGAGAGCAGGCAGGGCCCTCTAGCAGGCCCCTTGGGTCGATGGGCAGAGGAGAGCCGGCCAGGCTCCCTTGAAGGCCTGCTGGGTCGGCAGGCGGAGAGCAAGCCCGGCTTGCAGGGAGGCTCGCTGGGCCAGCAGGCAGCGGAGAGCAGTCTGAGCTCTCTGGCAGGCCGGCTGGGTTGGTGGGCGGTGGAGAGCAGGTCCAGCTCTCGATCAGGCCCACAGGGTCAGCGGGTGGGGAAGAGCTGGCCCCGCTCTGGAGCAGGCCCGCTGGGCTGGAGGGCGGCGGAGAGCAGGCCAGGCTTTCTGGAAGGCCTGCTGGGTCAGCAGGCAGAGCGCAGGCCAGGCTCTGGAGCAGTCCCACAGGGTCAGCAGGCGGCGAAGAGCAGGCGCCGCTCTGGAGCGGGCCCGCAGGGTCAGCGGGCAGCGATGAGCACGGCAGGCCCACTGGATCAGCGGGCGGCGAAGAGCAGGCCAGCTTCTCTGGACGACCTGCCGGATCAGCAGGCGGAGAGCAGGCCCAGCTCTCGAGCAGGCCCGCAGGGTCAGCAGGCGGTGAAGAGCAGGGCAGGCCCACTGGGTCAGTGGGCGGCAAAGGGCAGGCCCCGCTCTGGAGCAGGCCCGCTGGGCTGGAGGGCAGCGGAGAGCAGGTCAGGCTCTCAGGAAGGCCTGCTGGATCAGCAGGCGGCATCGAGCAGGCCCCGCTCTTGAGCGGGCCGCGGGCTCGGGAAGGCCTGCCGGGTCAGCAGGCGGCGTCGAGCTGGCCACGGGCTCGGGAAGGCCTGTCGGGTCAGCAGGCGGCGTCGAGCTGGCAGCGGGCTCGGGAAGGCCTGCCGGGTCAGCAGGCGGCGTCGAGCAGGCCGCGGGCTTGGGAAGGCCTGCCGGGTCAGCAGGCGGCTCGAGCAGGCCGCTGGCTCGGGAAGGCCTGCCGGGTCAGCAGGCGGCGTCGAGCAGGGCGCGGGCTCGGGAAGGCCTGCCGGGTCGGCAGGCGGCGCGAGCAGGCCGCTGGCTCGGGAAGGCCTGCTGGGTCGGCAGGCGGCATCGAGCAGGCCACGTGCTCGGGAAGGCCTGCTGGGTCGGCAGGCGGCATCGAGCAGGCCACGTGCTCGGGAAGGCCTGCTGGGTCGGCAGGCTGCATCGAGCAGGCCACGTGCTCGGGGAAGACCTGCTGGGTCAGCAGGTGAAGAGCAGGCCCTCTCTCAAGCAGGCTCGCTGGGTTGCCGGCCGATGGAGAGCAAGCCAGGACCTCTGGAAGGCCTGCGGGGTTGGCAGGCGGCGAAGAGCAGGGCAGGCCCGCTGGGGTGGCGGGCAACAGAGAGCAGACAGGGCCTCTACCAGGCCCATTGGGTCGACGGACAGAGGAGCCAGCCAGGCTCCTGGAAGGCCTGTGGGATCAGCAGGCGGAGAGTAGGCCGGCTCTCTAGCAGGCCCTCTGGGTCAGCAGGCAGCAGAGAGTAGGTCTGGGTCTCAGGCAGGCCCACGGGGTTGGCAGGCGGTGGAGAGCAGATCAAGCTCTCTGGCCCTGTGGTGACTGGGCAGGGACTGGTGATGGCTGGACGGCTGGGGTCAGTGGGTACACCTGGAAGGGCGTGAGTGCTCTTCTCTCCTCCTCCGTCCTACGGAGAAGGAAGTTGTGTATGGCCACGTTCTCAGGGTCCAGGCACTCACGCCAGTGATGGTCTTCGGCCCGGCCACAGCTCCCACAAAGCCCGACCCGGCTCTGGACACACCGACCAATGGCGGGGATCCCGCAACAGTCGCACCACCGGGAAGGACCACTCCAGCCCCCCCCCAGGATCCACCTTGGGCCCCGCCGAAGGTCCAGGCTCCCCTCCTGGGGCAGACCAGTCCATAGCTTCAAAAGGGTCCCTCCTGTCCATCAATGGGGCCGTGGGTAAGGCCTCCCCAGCTGCCAGACAAAGCAGCTCTGCCAGCAAGTCTGTTGGGCAGGCCTCCACATCCTCCCAGGTCACTCGCCTCTCCCAGCAGGGCCAGGAGCTGGGGCCCAGCAGTCTCTGGTGCTCCACCTGGCTCTTCCGCTTGGCCTTCTTCCTTCCCCGGGATGGCATTGTGCTATTTATTTATTTATTTATTTATTAATTTTTTTTTTTTTGTTGGAAGGGGAAAAAGGGAAAAACCCCAAAACCAAAACTGGGGGAAGGGAAAAAAACCCGAACAAAAACTGCCTTCCACTCACGCACTGGGGCCAGGTGCCCGCATTCTCCACCAATGTGACACAGTGGCAGGTGTGGCCACTGTGCCGGGTGGTGAGTGGAAGGTAAGCACAACGAAGGTTGAAACAAAAAGGGCCAAAGGCCATTTATTTACCCCTCATAGGGGAAAAGGAAAACTTTACAAAAACAGGTCTTCACACAAAATAAGGTCAAAATACAAAACACAGCACAGCACAGCCATCCCAAACACAAAAAAAGTCCAAAGGTTCAGCACCCTTGCAGCCTCTCAGGCTGTGCTTAAATAGAGGGCCTAATTGGAGGCAAGTGCTCACAGCTGAGTTGATTAGGAATCACTCTCAGGTGAGCCTGCCTGTTTGTGAGGCCTCTGCTGTCTCAGCTCCAGTTCCTCTTCAGGCTGAGGGAGGGAACCAGGAGACTGACAGCAGTACTGTGGGAGGAGCTGAGGCACTCGCTCCTCCCTCCACCTCTCCCGGCGCCACAGGCCCGGCTCTGGAGCAGGCCCGCTGGGCTGGAGGGCAGCGGAGAGCAGGCCAGGCTCTCTGGTAGACCTGCTGGGTCAGCGGGCGGAGAGCAGGGCAGACCCACTGGGGGTATAGCGGCTAACAGAGAGCAGGCAGGGCCCTCTAGCAGGCCCCTTGGGTCGATGGGCAGAGGAGAGCCGGCCAGGCTCCTTGAAGGCCTGCTGGGTCGGCAGGCGGAGAGCAAGCCCGGCTTGCAGGGAGGCTCAAGCAAATAGTATGGGCAGCTTAGAGACAGTCTGAGCCTCTTGGCAGGCCGGCTGGGTTGGTGGGCGGTGGAGAGCAGGTCCAGCTCTCGATCAGGCCCACAGGGTCAGCGGGTGGGGAAGAGCTGGCCCGGCTCTGGAGCAGGCCCGCTGGGCTGGAGGGCAGCGGAGAGCAGGCCAGGCTTTCTGGAAGGCCTGCTGGTCAGCAGGCAGAGCGCAGGCCAGGCTCTGGAGCAGTCCCACAGGGTCAGCAGGCGGCGAAGAGCAGGCGCCGCTCTGGAGCGGGCCCGCAGGGTCAGCAGGCGGCGAAGAGCAGGGCAGGCCCACTGGATCAGCGGGCGGCGAAGAGCAGGCCAGCTTCTCTGGACGACCTGCCGGATCAGCAGGCGGAGAGCAGGCCCAGCTCGAGCAGGCCCGGGCAGGGTCAGCAGGCGGTGAAGAGTAGGGCAGGCCCACTGGGTCAGTGGGCGGCAAAGGGCAGGCCCGCTCTGGAGCAGGCCCGCTGGGCTGGAGGGCAGCGGAGAGCAGGTCAGGCTTCAGGAAGGCCTGCTGGATCAGCAGGCGGCACGAGCAGGCCCCGCCTGAGATGGGCCGCTGGCTCGGGAAGGCCTGCCGGTCAGCAGGCGGCGCGAGCAGGCCGCTGGCTTGGGAAGGCCTGCCGGTCAGCAGGCGGCGTCGAGCTGGCCGCGGGCTCGGGAAGGCCTGCCGGGTCAGCAGGCGGCGCGAGCAGGCCGCTGGCTTGGGAAGGCCTGCCGGTCAGCAGGCGGCGCCGAGCAGGCCGCTGGCTCGGGAAGGCCTGCCGGGTCAGCAGGCGGCGCGAGCAGGCCGCTGGCTTGGGAAGGCCTGCCGGTCAGCAGGCGGCGCGAGCAGGCCGCTGGCTCGGGAAGGCCTGCTGGGTCGGCAGGCGGCATCGAGCAGGCCACGTGCTCGGGAAGGCCTGCTGGGCCGGCAGGCGGCATCGAGCAGGCCACGTGCTCGGGAAGGCCTGCTGGGTCGGCAGGCGGCATCGAGCAGGCCACGTGCTCGGGAAGGCCTGCTGGGTCAGCAGGTGAAGAGCAGGCCCTCTCTCAAGCAGGCTCGCTGGGTTGCCGGCCGATGGAGAGCAAGCCAGGACCTCTGGAAGGCCTGCGGGGTTGGCAGGCGGCGAAGAGCAGGGCAGGCCCGCTGGGGTGGCGGGCAACAGAGAGCAGACAGGGCCCTCTACCAGGCCCATTGGGTCGACGGACAGAGGAGAGCCAGCCAGGCTCCTGGAAGGCCTGTGGATCAGCAGGCGGAGAGTAGGCCCGCTCTCTAGCAGGCCCTCTGGGTCAGCAGGCAGCAGAGAGTAGGTCTGGGTCTCAGGCAGGCCCACGGGGTTGGCAGGCGGTGGAGAGCAGATTGCTTCTGGCCCCTGTGGTGACTGGGCAGGGACTGGTGATGGCTGGACGGCTGGGGTCAGTGGGTACACCTGGAAGGGCGTGAGTGCCCTTCTCTCCTCCTCCGTCCTACGGAGAAGGAAGTTGTGTATGGCCACGCTCAGGGTCCAGGCACTCACGCCAGTGATGGTCTTCGGCCCGGCCACAGCTCCCACAAAGCCCGACTCCGGCCCCTGGACACACCGACCAATGGCGGGGATCCCGCAACAGTCGCACCACGTGGAAGGACCACTCCAGCCCCAGGATCCACCTTGGGCCCCGCCGAAGGTCCAGGCCTCTCCCAAAGTGGGTGACCAGTCCATAGCTTCTCAAAAGGGTCCCTCCTGTCCATCAATGGGGCCGTGGGTAAGGCCTCCCAGCTGCCAGACAAAGCAGCTCTGCCAGCAAGTCTGTTGGGCAGGCCTCCACATCCTCCCAGGTCACTCGCCTCTCCAGCAGGGCCAGGAGCTGGGGGCCCACAGTCTCTGCACCCACTGGCTCTTCCGCTTGGCCTTCTTCCTTCCCAGGATGGCATTGTGCTATTTATTTATTTATTTATTTATTAATTTTTTTTTTTTTTTGTTGGAAGGGGAAAAGGAAAAACCCCAAAACCAAAACTGGGGGAAGGAAAAACCTAACAAAACTGCCCACTCACGCACTGGGGCCAGGTGCCCGCATTCTCCACCAATGTGCCACAGTGGCAGGTGTGGCCACTGTGCCGGGTGGTGAGTGGAAGGCAAGCACAACGAAGGTTGAAACAAAAAGGGCCAAAGGCCATTTATTTACCCCTCATAGGGGAAAAGGAAAACTTTACAAAAACAGGTCTTCACACAAAATAAGGTCAAAATACAAAACACAGCACAGCACAGCCATCCCAAACACAAAAAAAGTCCAAAGGTTCAGCACCCTTGCAGCCTCTCAGGCTGTGCTTAAATAGAGGGCCTAATTGGAGGCAAGTGCTCACAGCTGAGTTGATTAGGAATCACTCTCAGGTGAGCCTGCCTGTTTGTGAGGCTCTGCTGTCTCAGCTCCAGTTCCTCTTCAGGCTGAGGGAGGGAACCAGGAGACTGACAGCAGTACTGTGGGAGGAGCTGAGGCACTCGCTCCTCCCTCCACCTCTCCCGGCGCCACACAAGGAAAAGAGGGACAAAAAGGCATTTCTCTGACAGCCCCCTATAAAAAAAGAGGTAAATATAACATCTATAATACTGTAATTACACAGACATTGACATTGGCTTCCTTGTTCGTGTCTCGTTTAATTTGCCCCATAAAATGATTTTTTTATGGTACTTTTGTAGCTTAATATTTTTAAAGTAATCCTCTGTGCCTCCAGCCTTTGGGTACAAAGATAGCTAATTTCACTTTTGGTCACATTGTTCTGAATGTTGCAATTCATTGTTAGTAGTTTCTGAAATAAGTGTTGATATAAGATGATGTAGCTCTGTCCTTAGCTGTGTTTGAAAGTAAAGTTGAAATTACCCATATTATCATATGGCATTAGTGCTGCTGTCTGTATGTTAGGTAATGGGCCTCATGCAGCAACATTCTCTTAAATTTCTCTTATATTTCCTCTTAATTGTCTTTTAAGAGAAAAAATAAGAGGGCAACTCAGATGCACCAAACGTTCTTAACCATCCAAATCTGCTCTTACCCAGGCATGCTGAATGAAGAATCCCACTTGATCATAAATCACAGAGCGTGGTCGTTTGTTTGTTTTTAGCATAGGTAACACCCCCTAAACTATAAGAGGGCAGGTGGTGACCCGTGTGCAAATACTCTG
>CM040748.1:38984520-39177106 GCA_022829145.1 Albula goreensis | reverse complement strand
ACACACACACACACACAATGTGTGTTCTACACACACTCATATTCGCTTTCATACACACATTTTTATCATTGTGAATAACAAAGTCTTTGTATTTATAACTGGTCGTCTGTGTTGTCATCACTTAAACATTGACTGTAGCCACTCTATTCATAGAACAAAGCCTTCAAAAATTGGTTAGATCCCCAACACTAATTATCAATAATTGTATTAAGATGGTATGGTAATTCCTGTTGGTTTGCCATTAATATTGTAGTTTATTTAATGAAAGGTTATGGCTTAAGTAATTTCATGAGATTAATTACTACTGGGACTGTTAAGTTGAACATATTGTGTTATCTGTTTGTCCTTGCATGACATACACTTCACCTGCATTTAACTGGAGCCTGGGAGTTATAGCATTAGCTTCATATTTTCTGGATCCAATGTGCTGAGTAGTACATTTCCTTTACATTTTGTGGTGCCCTCATGTGTGAGGATAGATTTTGCGAAATTCAATGTTTCATGACAATATCATTTGGTTGTATTCCGTGTTTTTTTGTCATTTTTTTTCAAAAGAAAAATGCTACTCAATTTTGGAAAACAGGCAGAGAGTGGGGCCCCTGGAGAAGAAGGAGGGAGTGAGGCTCCTGACAAAACAGACAATGGGACCCTATCCACGCAGCTTCCAACTTAAATCATTGCACTTCCCACATTGACCACTAGATGGTGAAAATGTTCTTAAACACCACTGTCTACTGCAGTTTAACCAAGTAACAGCAAGCAAAGCTCACACTGTGGTTGTGAATTCCCCTTGGTAACACATTGACAATTCCACACAAACTTGAAGAACATTGTTATTCATTATTGGTATTATTAATCACCCTTAATCATTCAAATCACTGTAAGAGACAGCTTTAGTTGATTATGATAAATCATTATTATTATCTGTGACTCATGAAAATATTTGTCCATTTGGTGATTTTACTGGCATTCCAACATCTTCAGTAGTTCTGAAATTTAATGGCATTATTAAATTGCCCTTAACCTAATTTGAACTGAATAATACATAGTCATACTCTGTCTTGGCTCTCTCAAGGCAAGCCAGCCTTGCCCTCCTTTGCAAATGAGTAACTAGGGAGTGAAATTGTAAACCTGAAACCTCAAAATACAAACATCCTCCAAGATCTACAAACCTTTAGCAAAAAAGCTCTGCAGTATCTAGATGATTTGCATTCTGCCAAATCAGATCTCTGCTCCTACAGAGAGGAATTTTTCCATCTTAAAAGTGAACGCTCTGCAGTACTGCAGTCACATGACACCCCTTCTTTTATTTCAGCGGTTAACATCTCATCCCCACTCACCTCAATTCTGCAAGGAGCCACATATAACCAGGTGCACAGAAACACTTTGCATTCTGATCTGGGTCCAATATCCTGGTCTAGCCGACCTCAGGTCCCACTCTAAGTTCTCACCAGAGAGCGTATTTAATCTCCAATTTTTCCTCCCAGCAGGAGAATGAAGCCAGATTCCCTGTGCACCCTTCCAAAGAGGGGACCAGAAGATCTCAGCATGAAAATTCTGACAATTGTATGATTTCACAACTGTCGTGTGTTTCACTACCGTTACCTCTCTCTAGGGATGGGTGTCATTAAGAGCTTATTGATACCTTACTGATGCTGTTGAACAATCTGAGACAGTATTGACACCATCATCAATACTTTTTATAATTTAGAAGTGAAAAAACACAACTCTTCAGAACAGAACTGCCATTGCCTATAGTCACGGGATATGTAAAAAGAATTCAGCAGCAACTTTCCATACTGTAATTTTTATCCAAGATGCACTGTACAGTATCTGAATATAAAATAACAGGGCTGTTGAATTAGTAGTATACAACTTATGATTATTTTCATGAGTGGGACTGACTCATTTACTTCTTTGTTTCCTATAATTGAAGGTATATAATTAATATTGTCATATTGAATGAATAATTTTCAAAAGTATCAATTCAGTATTTTATTCCCTTATGAACACTGAAATTGCTATTGGAAAAACACACATTTTAACATCACAGATTGACTGTGCAAAGTGAACAGAAAGCTTTAGCCTGAGTCATTATTAATATTTGTGGGATCCTTATTCACATTTGAGCCCTTCATGAAAAAGAGGGATTGTGTTTGTTACTCACCCCAGTCTCTGCAGTTTACAGTGTGGGTCCTCCAGTCCAGCAGAGAGCGCTCTCACTCCTGAATCCTGCAGCTCGTTGTCTCTGAGCTCCAGATCTCTCAGCTCTGAGTGGGGAGAACGCAGGACTGAGGCCAGATCATCACAGCAGCCCTCTGTGAGATTACAACAACCCAGCCTGTGGAGAGAACACACACACACTATAAATATACACCAACCCAGCCTGTGGAGAGAACACACACACACTATAAATATACACCAACCCAGCCTGTGGAGAGAACACACACACACACTATGAATATACACCAACCCTGCCTGTGGAGAGAACACACACACTGCAAATATACACCAACCCAGCCTGTGGAGAGAACACACTCACGCACTATAAATATACATCAGCCCAGCCTGTGGAGACACCACACACACACGCACACACTCTGTGTGTTCTGACTGTTTCATCTACACACACGCAAATTCACTTTCATACATGTATTTTTATCATTGTGAATCATGAAGCCTTTGTATTTATAACTGGTTGTCTATGTTGTTATCACTTAAACATTGACTGTAGCCACTCTATTCATAGAACAAAGCCTCCAAAATTGGTTAGATCCCCAATACTAATTATCAATATTTGTATTGTTAAAAGAGTATGGTAATTCCTATTGGTTTGTCATTCATATTGTTGTTATTTTTTAATTAAAGGTCATGGCTTAAGTAATTCTATGAGATTGCCTATATTTAATGTTTTTTTTTTTTAGGAGGAAAAATGCTACTCAATTTTGGAAAACAGGCAGAGAGTGGGGCCCCTGGAGAAGAAGGAGGGAGTGAGGCTCCTGACAAAACAGATCATGGGACCCTATCCAAGCAGCTTCTAACTTAACTCATTGCACTTCCCACATTGACCACTAGATGGGGCACATGTTCTTAAACACCACTGTCTACTGCAGTTTAACCAAGTGACAGCAGGCAAAGCTCACACCATGAATTCCCCTTGGTAACACATTGACAATTCCACACAAACTTGAAAAACATTGTTATTCATTACTGGTATTATTAATCACTGTTAATAATTCAAATAATTTCATGAGAGACAATTTTAATCGATTATGTCCAATCATTACTATTAACTCTGCATCATAATAATAATGGTCCCTTTGGTGATTTTACTGACATTCCAACATCTTCAGTACTTCTGAAATTAATGGCATTATTAAATTGCCCTTAACCTAATTTGAACTGAATAATACATAGTCATACTCTGTCTTGGCTCTCTCAAGGCAAGCCAGCCTTGCCCTCCTTTGCAAATGAGTAACTGGGGAGTGAGATTGTAAACCTGAAAGCTCAAAACAAACATCCTCCAAGATCCAGAAACCTTTAGTAAAAAGGCTATGCTGTATCTGGATGATTTGCATTCTGCCAAATCAGATCTCTGCTCCTACAGAGAGGAATTTTTCCATCTTAAAAGAAAATGCTGTGCAATATTGACACCATCATCAATACTTTTTATAATTTAGAAGAGAAAAAACAGAACTCTTCAGAACAGAACTGCCATTGCCAACAGTAATGGGATATGTAAAAAGAATTCAGTAGCAACTTTCAGTACTGTAATTGTGACCTGATGCAAGCAAACCCGCCACATTGCGGCCACATCAATTTTTCAGGACAGCACAAAAACCACGGGCGGGCAGTATTTAGTCAAAAATGAGATAGTGGTGGATTTGAATTCCTGCTTATATATCATCTCCCTTCTTGCTGAAATGGAAAATGACTTGTAAGTATGAAAAAAATAATTGAAATATTGAGGCAAGTTGGTCCTCCAAGAACTGACAAGGGAGAAAACGTCATCAACTCAGCAATATATTGTACTATCAAACCAAGGGATCGCATATCATATGGGTCCGTCTTCTGATACAGTTATGCAGCTTAAGATCTCCTGGTAACATTAGCTTTGATATCAATTCGCAGTACGAAACAATTTTGATAAAAAAGTAACTGAAATAATCCTGGATTTATGACTGAAACCGGCATTTTCTCTTTGTATGGTGAGTACTTCCAGTTGCTTTTCTTCTTCTAGTGCTAAAGTAAATGTAGTGCTGAATGTTCATTGGTTCACACCAACATGCCATTTGCCGCCTACTTCTTTGTTTACTTTTTTGGAAAAGTTTATTTGCGTGTTGTAAGAATCTTGAACAACGAGAACAGTGGTGGCAGCTCTCAAACATTAATGAACTGAATCTCTCAGGTGCAAGAGACAGAACTCAGTGGGAAGAACTGGTGAGAGATTAATTTCTTGAGATGGACGAGGATTAGATGCACCTTGTGCTGTCAGACTCAGAAGATGAGGACTGCAGTGATGAAGAAACCATTCCCAACTTGGATAAAAGTACTGTATGTGAAAGAGGTCACGAAGCAGATTTTGAAGAACCGACAGATGATGATGATGCAACTTTTACTGTTGTCACTAAATGAAGCCAAAGATACAATGCAGTTAGTTGACTTTCCTGACTGTGACCAAAACTGACAGAAATTCTCAATTACGACTGTGCTTATGGTCGAAGCCGAAAAGAAAACTCAAAGCTCGGCCAGGAATCCTGTACAAACAAACTGCCTCATGAACACATCTAAGCTACGTTACATGATAAATGCATTATCACAGCTGAAAAAGTACACATTCACTGCACATCTGCACTTTTTTTGTACCTTTTTGCATTTTATTAAAAGCTACAGTGTTGTACGTGTCAGTAAAATAGTTTCTTGTTTTATAAATTCAGTCTCATGGCTTCACATGTATTCAGACTATAAACACATGCTTCTCTTTCATGTGCCTAGGCAATCACTGTAGCTCTCCCTGTTAGTCCTCCAACCATAAAAATGTAAATAAATCCCCACACCACTCCCAAGAACAATGGGAAGGATTTCAAGCCATCATCAGCCATTAGTCCTCCAGTCTTTCAGACGCAGTTGTATCATGGGATAGCTTTTTGGTCAGAGCTGAGTAGGTGAGAATGAGAGCAATGCCACTTTGAACACACATTAATACTGTCTTTAATATAAAACAACAAGGAGAGCAACTGTTAATGTACTGAAGTCACAGAATGATTAAGAGACATGCAAAGATAGGCTGGGAATGAGAATAAAAAGTATCACAATTTACCACTAAATTAATGCTTTAACTTGATGTTTTTTCATATTTTATATAAATTTATGAATTATTATTTTTCCAACACTGCAAATTCAAAATTAAGTTACGAACTGAATAAATCACTATCCTAATCTAACCATTAAAAGAACAAATTCCTTTTTTAAAATGATATTTTGTGCTGAGAATGAATGCAAAAATGAAAAAGGTTTTCTCAGAACTGCAGTTTGCAAAAGTATAATGTTCTATGTAACATTATGGCCAAAGTATTTCTTCAGTCTTGGGAAGTAATACCTCATTTTGTAGCTCTGAATCTGTACTTTAGTATTATGTGATAAAATAAAAATGTGAATTTTGCTAATGTCCCCCTGAATTATTCATTTGGTCACAAGTTTTATCCAAGAAATAGCATCCATCGTAGCAATCTGCGTGCAAATCACTATTAGTTTTGTAAATATTTAAGGTGAAATCTGACTGGCTCACTGTCACACTGAACTATGAAACTACATGCCAGAGGAGGAAAATGCCTTCAGCTCGTTTGTTCACCCTGAAGTGTATTCATTATGCCACAGAAACAGGAGAAAGTCTGGCTTCATTTTACAAAAACACACAAAATCACAAAAGACTGCAACCACAAAACATAAACACAGGCAAGACTGGAAATACAATAATCTAAACTAGACGTCTTCCACAGCATAGAATGGACATGATGCACGAGAACTGCATCATTGTCAATTGCAAAAAAAATAAATACATACCCTGTATTTAGTATGGCTAAACACAGCGTAGAGACAAGCCAGGTATGGAAGAGAGTCAAACTTTCAAATCACTCTTCTTACACAACTTCCACCCCTGTATTCATACTCATGTGGGGCAGCCTATAGTCCAGTGGCTAAGGTACATGACTGAGACCCTTGAGGTTGGCAGTTCAAGCCCCAGTCCAGCCACAGCAAGAACACCATTGCTGTTGGGGCCTTGAGCAAGGCCCTTAACCCCACATTGCTCTCAGGGGGACTGGCCCTTGGTTAGCCTAATCAACTGTAAGTTGCTTTGGATAAAAAGTGTCAGCTAAATGACTGTAATGTAATTTCCCATTCAGTCAGTCACAGATCATGTTGTTTTGTCCTCAACAGATAAACAATCAATGCATGAGATTAAAAGGGAAGCCCAGAGCATTTGGGACACCCTGCGTATCGTGCCACAAATGAAAAAATTGAGGTTGACCAGAAGGTCCAGAGCAAGTGCCAAGTCACTATGAACCTAAGAGCCCCAAAAACACATTAAGAAAACCTTTTGGCCAAAATTTTACTGTAGTTGTTTTTCTCAATTTTGGACTTTTTACCAGTAATGTAAGACTGTTAACATATATCTCCTTGCTAGGATATTAAACAAAGAAGGATGGGCTGTAGAAATGAGATCATTATGTCTGTATTTCCATTTCTTGATACAGTCACCAGGATAAACAGTCTCTGTTAGAACAGCACAAGGGTACCTGGGGGTAAACAGGAATCACCCTTCACCAGCAGCTCCTGTCTGAAGGGACTAAACAGGCCAGTTTGGGCCAGACCAGACCTCAAACTGCAGTAAAAAGTTCATCACAGACTACATGACTGGATCACTGACAACTCATACTCTGCCTCACTAACACTCCCGACCACTTTAAGCATGAACCTCCCTGTTGTTGCCATCAGGTCATCAGAGAGGGCAAGCAGGGGAACTCTCTGTCCCCAAGTAGGACACCATCAAACTGTCCTGTAATCATATGAGTCTAATTTTTTAAAATTAAGTCGAGAAAAATGGTAGCATTCACAAAAATACTCATCAGGGAATACTCTCCCTCACCCCATGTAAAGCTCTGCAAATTATTTGAGCTTCAGTGCTGATGCAATCACCAAGAAAAGGGCACGCCACGTCCGACCAACTATCTCCTACCTACATGCTGCAGGCTCTGCAGGTGTTCTAACGATGGATAGAACACACACACATAATCCCACTTTCACACTGAACTTCAACACAAGATAATTCTGGTCAGGAACCACACAGCTGGCAACCCTAAGACTCATGGGGTTTTATCCTGCTTTACTTTGCTGTGATAGAGGAGTAAGAAGAGAGGGATGGGACCAATGTTGACAAAGGAAGGAAGGCTGGGGAGAAGGAGAGAGATTAAAATGAAAGAAGGAGCTGTTTAACATTTCTCTGTATGGAGCCATAATCACAAACTTTATTTCTAAAAGTCACAAAGTACACAGCACTACTCACCCCAGTGTCTGTAGTTTACAGTTTGGACTCTTCAGTCCAGCACAGAGCAGCTTCACTTCTGAATCTCCCAGGTTATTGTAGCTGAGGTCCAGTGTCTGTAGTTTACAGTTTGGACTCTTCAGTCCAGCGCAGAGCAGCTTCACTCCTGAATCTCCCAGGTTATTGTTGCTGAGGTCCAGCTCTCTCAGGGGTGAGTTTGATGTCTGGAGAGCTGAGGCCACAATTTCACAGGACTCCTCTGTAAGACCACAGCTGCCAAGTCTGAAAGAAAGAGGTGATGTGTTAATATTTAACACTTAATATTTTAAATGTAGTATTGATAGTGCTCACTGATAAAGAGTGATATTGAGGATTATAAGATCTACAATGCTCTGAGGAAGATGTCTGTGCTACACTCTCCAACTGCAGCACTTTACACCTGAGAATAAGATGTCCTGCTCAAGTCTGACAGTTCTACAGCTTTGGTTCTGACCCAAATAGCCCCTTTTCCTCTATTCAGTTCTGTCAGAATTAGGGCTAATGGCCCAGCTACCTTTTCCAGTCTTTTCAGGCTAACTCTGGGCTTTAAGCCTCACTCATGGCCCTACTCATGCCCCGGAGCTAAGTGTGGACAGCAGTGCTAAGGATGGAGTTATCAGATCCTTCTCTACTGTATTTCATTATGAAAGCAAATTCCAGCCTTTAGAGTGAATAGTGAGTTAGATTGACAAGTTGTGAGAAGTTTGTATTTCCTTCCAATGAGAGTAAAAAAGCAGAAATTGTCACACAGCTCAACGTTGACAGGAGCAGTTATGATAATCCCAATTATTTTCCCAAAATCCCAATTAAAATTATAATCCCAATTATTTTGCTAAATATTGTGAATACAATTATTAATCATACTTATCAGTCTGATTCAGGAAACAAAAATAAAAATATATCCACAAAAAAAGCTGCAACAGCTAGAAAACCTCATTTTCTATTTTACTGCGGTTTACTTGTACAAACAATAATAATAAACTGGTGTGAAATCAAAGTATTTCCAAATTCTGTGTTCATGCTGCTGTCTTCAACAGGCCCTGGCATCTCCTGCTCCTGTACTGGCATCAGGTTCAGGTACAGTCCATTTACCAGGTTCTGGGTCAATGAGATCAACATCCAAAGGTATCACAGTCTCCTTATCCTCAAACTCTCATAATATGCTGGATGGAAAGTGCTCAGTAATTCTTTGGAATTGAGTGATTCTTCCCAGTGCCTGGAAAGCCTTTGATACTTCAGTATAGTCTGTATAAATACCCACATTTTGAAGTATGATTAAACTCTCCCTGTCAATGTCATATATCTAGCATGTATTCATTCTGTGGCACTGTACCTCTGCATTAGCCGATTCACAAATGTACAACACTATGCCATGTGCCAGAAAATTCTGTGTAACCCTATATCATTTGAAATATAATTTTACACAAGGTCTGAACCATCAAACTTTTGTGATTAGAGCAAGAAGCAAGTAAATATTTTGGCTGTGAATTATTTTCCCAACTTTTGTTATGTTTATCTTTGATGCAATTGAAAATAATGAACCTGTACAACAATAACACTCAGTTTTATAAGAAAATCAACACAGCTGTAGCATTAACCAGTTGCATAAAACCAGACATGAAATAACACACAAAGCTGGATCCAATGGGGCCCTTATTCAGAACAGTTTGCAACACATTCACGCCAAAACTATTGTGAGGATATAATAATTGTCAGGGCGCAGTATGAACTCAAGTGCAGACAGTGATGAGATCAACCAGAGTTTATTAAGAGGGGCAAATCCAAAAACAGAATCAAAAACAGGCACAGGGTCAAACCAGAAGAGCACGGTGTCAGGGCAAAAACAGAATCCAAAGCAGTAGTCAAAAACAGGCAAAGTCCAAACCAGGTAAACACAGCAATCAGGCAGAGACACAATCCAAAAATCAGAAATCAGGTAAACAGGCAAGAATCAAAAACAGGCAGGTCAGAACAGGGAAAGGCTCGTAGCACAACTGCTCACAGGGAATACAGAGACGAACTCGCACAGAACAAACACAAGACAGGGTTTAAATTCACAGACTAACGAGCCAACGAGACACAGGTGCACAATAGGGCAGGTGAAACAAATGGGTAATCAACTGGGAAGGTAACAAGGAGGACGGGGCAGACACAGGGGGGAATGAAAACAAAAGCACATGGACAGGGAAAACAAAAACACAGCATCAGACAGCATTACTGACAATAATGAAGCGCTTGCTAGCTTATGGCTGTGTGCGGTTTGTGTTGCTCAAATTCACAAGCCACTAATGGCATCCAAATTAAAGTTTCATCTGTCACAGTCACCAATTTGGTGTAAAAAGAACAGAACATTCAACATATACCTTGTGGGTAGCCAAACTAGTACCTCACCAAGAGAATAAGTTTGCTTGGTAGCTGGTACATAGCCTCCCTCTCAATCTCTGGCAGAAAGGCTTCTCTGTTGAGTCTCTTATTGTGGCAGGAGAAGCAAGCTCCACTGCTTGTTTGAGCCTAATTGCCAATCAACTTAGCTGATGGCGATGTCAGGCTTAAGTAAAAACCTTGCTTTGAGTTCACATAGTTTTTGTACAGGTCTTGCTTGATAATTTTGTAGTCGCCATAATTTAGTCTACTGACACATAGCCTACGCTGACTTCAGTTGTGACTTCATTGTCTCTTACCTAGTTGTGTGAAGTTCCATAACATGAATTTATGTAACTAGGATAAATGTAACTGTGAGTAAAATATTTTGCTGTGTCCCACATGGAGTGATGAGGGGTTACCACAGAGATATAATTGTGAATCTATAGGGACTCGAAATGGCGCCGTCATGTCCGACTCTGGTACCTTTACAAAGTAAACTCAATCATAGAAGGCCATATGAGATAGCAGTAAAGTAGGTTTGATAAACATACTTAAATTCGGCATGCAGTCAAATCAATGTTTCATACTGTATCCAAGTATTTACGAGAGACTTCCACCAAGTGGTCAAGTTTGCACACTCCACTATTGCGAGAGTGATCGCCTACAATGTCTGAGGGGAGCCTGCTGGGCTGAGAGCTCCAACAAAGGTTTCCTCCTCAAAAGAAAGAAGCTCGGCATTCCAATCGGCAATGATGATGAAAAAATAGCTTACAACTGATGTGGATTCTAAAACATTTGTGGTAAAACAGGATACATATTCCTAACTTGACAGAGTCATGGCCTCCCTGGGCAGATACTGCATGTCTGATATTACTCTGGTTGTCTTTAAATTCGTCAGTGCTAGCTATAAGGTTGCTGAGTTTAGTGGCGTGCGGCTGATACACTCCGCTTGTGTAAATATAATAAGAAAGAAAAGAGTACTGACGTTGCCTCCGCCGCTTGTACGCAACGCCGGAGCTTCACATTCCGTGGCCAGCTTGCTCTTGTCGCCAGGAATGGACAGCCCGGTCTTGATATTTCGAAGGCAACAGTTCGCTGCCCCCAGCAATCGGTTTGTTCAGGGTTTTCTAAAAGATCCTGACAGCCTGTCACGTTGTCGCACAATTTAGTTGGTTAAGGATGAAGAAGGAAAAGAAAACCACAGGGAAAAAACAACATTCGAGTGGAGTGGACGATCTTTGGGATACCACTGGATCACGGTTTATTTTTCAATGGACAAAATGATTCTATTTGGCTTTCGTAATAAAGATGACCACAGGAAAGGTTGTCAGATCGCTGCATTTAATGTTTATGTTTGTGTAAGTAAATATGCACCCTGGCCTGCATTCAGGAGCAACCAGTAATTTCGCTCATGAATTTTACGCCCACCAGGTTGAACCTTAAGGTTCACCACCATTGTTTGCTTGTCATTTCTTTTAAAAGACTTTAATCACTAATACTTATCAAGCATGCCCCTTTGTAAAATATGTATTTGCCTTTTAGTTTTTTATTTTTAAATAAAGATGCTATATCAGCTGTTTCAGAACCCCTTGTGGCGTCAGGCCGGATCAAATTTCCCAGGCAGATCAAATTTGGCATGACAGAGCCAGTGGACAGAACAATAAGGATGGCACAATACCCCACCCATCCTCCACAGACAGAGACCAAAATGCCCAGCATGACCTGTTTGGAGCTGAAGGTTCCAGGCCTCACTTTGTGGTTAGCTTTAGCTAATGCCCTGGAGAGGTTCTGGAACCTCCATAGAGAGGGGAAGGATAAGAGTCCCTCAGTAATTTCACCACTGAGCCCCTGTCTGAGATGGAGAACAAACTGGTCACTGTCTAGCACGATAAGGAAGCCGTATAGGAACTCAGTGCTGTAACATGGTGTGTTTAGTTCAAATCTGACACCAGGAGGGTCCTAAAAGAGGGCAGAGTTTGTACAGGGGCCAGGAAATGGCTGGGCCAGGTCAAACCCCACCCCTCTGCAGTAGGCAGAGTGAGCCACATCCCCAGCACCAGCACACTGGGGAACAGCAGGGATGGGGTGTGCTATCACAGCATGCCCAAGCTGTGCAGGAAATGCAGTGAGCTCGCAACCCCCCCACCAACCCCTACCTCTATACCTCCAGCACAAATTCCAAATTCAGAGAGGATGCTGTGGAGATGAGGAAGACCTAAATTGCAGTGAGGTTTGACACTTAAGATGGAAGTATAAAAATGCTATTGAATGAATTTCTAGATTCATTTTCTCCATCCTACATGGCCAGTTTTTCAACTATAATATCACATTCGGGTCACAGTATTTTACCATTGGTTTTTCTTTTCTACACACACATAGGGGCATATGAAACTGGAACAGAAAATATTAACTTCTGAAAAATAATTCATTCACATTTTCTGTAGGTAGATACAAGCTTTTGGTCATGATATAGGTGAGCTAGATTCATGCATTTTATTCTCACACAATTATAAACTGTTTATGCAAATATCAGTGTCAATCATCTGCATTATGAATGATGTAACAGTACTCACTTGGCCTTCCTGCAGTTCCGCACAACTGGTACCAGTCTCTGATGACCTGCTGCTGATGTGTTGTACATCTTCAAGTCAAACTCATCCAGGGCCTCCTCTGACATCAGTAACACAAAGGCCAGAGCTGAGCATTGGTGTGGTTCCAGCTCTTTATCAGAAAGTCTTCCTGATCTCAGGGAAGTCTGGATTTCCTCCACTAGAGAGTTGTCATTCAGTTCATTCAGACAGTGGAACAGATTGATGGTCCTCTCTGCTGAAGACTCTTGTCTGATCTGCTGCTTAATGTACTGGACTGTTTTCTTCCTGCTCCCTGAACTACTTTTTGTTTGTGTGAATAGTTTTCTGATGGAATGGATGAGTGATTTACTTCCTGTCTGTGTCAGTGGGTCTGACACAGGTGATCTGCTTCCTGTCTGTGTCAGTAGTTCTCCAAAGAGAGTCTGAGTGGAGTCCAGTGAGAGGCCCAGAAGGAATCGGAGGAAAAGGTCCAGGTGTCCATTCTTACTCTGTAAGGCCTGATCCACTGCACTCCTGTGTAACTCAGACAGCTGCACTCTGTCAGTTTTAGGTCTTGACTCTTCTGGTCTGAGGGCATTTCTGTTCTCATTTACACACAAATGAAACACAAACAAGGCAGACAGGAACTCCTGAATGCTCAGATGCACAAAGCAGTAGACTTTCTCCTGATGCAACCCAGACTCCTCTTTAAAGATTTCTGTGCACACCCCAGAGTACACTGAAGCTTCACTGACATCAATGCCACTCTCTCTCAGGTCCTCTTCATAGAATATCAGATTGCCCTTTTCCAGTTGTAGAAAAGCCAGCTTCGCCAGTTTCAGGATCATTTCTGCATCTGATGCTGAGATCTTTTTTGGGTTTGTTTCATTGGTGCCATGATACTTCTGATTCTTCACATTGGTCTGAATGAGCAGAAAGTGTGTGTACATTTCAGTCAGAGTTCTGGGCAGTTCTCCACTGTCTGCTTTATCCAACAATGTCTCCAGAACTGTAGTAGAAATCCAACAGAAGACTGGAATGTGACACATGATGTAGAGACTCCTGGATGACTTTATGTGTGAGATAATTTTGCTGGCCTGGCTCTCATCTCTGATTCTCTTCCTGAAGTACTCCTCCTTCTGTGAGTCATTGAACCCTCGTATCTCTGTCACCTGGTGGACACATGTAGGAGGGATCTGATTGGCTGCTGCTGGTCGGGAGGTGATCCAGAGGAGAGCAGAGGGAAGCAGATTCCCCTTAATGAGGTTGGTCAGCAGCACGTCCATTGATGTTGATTCTGTTACATCACAGCAGATCTCATTGTTCTTGAAATCTAGAGGAAGTCGACACTCATCCAGACCATCAAAGATGAACACAACTTTGACTTCATCATGTTCAACAGTTTTAATCTCTTTCAGCTGTGGAAAGTAGTGCTGGAGAAGTTGCATCACACTGAATTCTCTGTCTTTCTTCAAATTCAAGTCTCGGAAAGGAAGAGTGAAGATGAAATTAATGTCCTGATTAGCTTTTCCTTCTGCCCAGTCAAGAATGAACTTCTGCACAGAGACAGTTTTCCCAATGCCAGCGATGCCCTTTGTAAGCACAGTTCTGATGGGTTTATTTTGTCCAGGTAAAGGTTTAAAGATGTCATTGCAGAGGATTGCAGTCTCTTGTGTGGTTTGTCTCTTTGATGCTGCCTCAATCTGTCTGACCTCATGTTCATTACTGACCCCCCCACCTCCCCCCTCTGTGATGTAGAGCTCTGTATAGATCTCATTGAGGAGGGTTGGGTGTCCCTGCTGTACTAAACCTTCAAATATGCATTCACACTTCTTCTTCAGGTCAGATTTCAGTGTCTGTTGGGCTCTTGTGAGTTTTTCTGAGAGGAGGAAATATGACAGATAATTTACTCATATTTAAACAAATAATAATTTGAAAACATTTTTATGAACTTTTCCCCTTGACACAATATTTTACACAAGTCTGTCACACAATGTGTTACACATCACTCCAAAAATCTGCAAAAATGGTGAACAGAAACAGATTCTGCCTTGTTCATGAAGACACACCATGAATGTTAAGATCACACATTTCTATTATCTTATTAACAGTAATAATATCATAAATTGGGTTTCATTTGGTGGCTGTTGGTGGAATGATGTATTATTCTAGTGATGCTGAAATGCTGAAAATGCTTTTCAGATGTTGGAACAGTACACTAAAATACGGTCTGTTTGGCACAGTCATATTTTTCTCTGTTATCTGGCATGTGCTCTCTCACTATTACTTTAACATATCCATTATTCTGGTGTTAAATGAGCACTACAGCCACTTTATGAAGAACTGCACTTGCCTGTGGTGCTCACTTGACACCACACTAAGGGAATAAGAGATACAGAAAAGTAGAGGCAGAAAACCTGCACTAACAAACATGGAAAATAAGGATGTGTGATGCATCCACTCATTTAAAGGGAATGTGGAAAACATCCTGATTGGTCAGTTTATGATCAAAGCTTTAAATCAGTACTTTGCACTATCTGCTTCTCTTTCAGATATTAAAATGCTAAACTGATTCTGCCACAGTTGTTTAAATCTGCATTAATGAGCTTTTTCCAACATTTATATCCTTACATAAGGGGCCTGTGTGTTGCACATCTCTCTCAGGGCCAGGTTTACTAAGAAATAGTCACAGCACAAACACATTCACTCTTTAGTGGCTTGTTTGCAGTTGCTAATACTGATATATAGATATCTGATTTACACAAAATAGTGTCTTACTCTTCTGCTCATCTCTCTCCAGTGAGTCTGCGGGATTCTTCTGCTTCATGGTCCTCAGGATGTGGAGTGTGATCTTCAGAGATCTCCCACTGCCACAGGTCTCCAGCATCTTCTCAACTACATGCTGGGCCTCAAGGTCCTCCTGTTGTCTCTCAGTGCATTCTGGGTAATCCTGACTCAGATGGCTGTGAAACTGTTTCAGCTCCTCCTTCTTCAACTTCATCAGAGTGTGCTGGAGAGACTGAAATAAACACATGATGAGGTGTGCTGTATCAGAGAGACTGAAATAAACATATGAAGAGGTGTGCTGTATCAGAGTGACTGAAATAAACACATGAAGAGGTTTGCTGTATCACAGTGACTGAAATAAACACATGAAGAGGTGTGCTGTATCAGAGAGACTGAAATAAACACATGAAGAGGTTTGCTGTATCAGAGAGACTGAAATAAACACATGAAGAGGTGTGCTGTATCAGAGTGACCGAAATAAACACATGAAGAGGTGTGCTGTATCAGAGAGACTGAAATAAACACATGAAGAGGTTTGCTGTATCAGAGAGACTGAAATAAATACATGAAGAGGTGTGCTGTATCAGAGAGACTGAAATAAACACATGAAGAGGTGTGCTGTATCAGAGAGACTGAAATAAACACATGAAGAGGTGTGCTGTATCAGAGTGACTGAAATAAACACATAAAGAGATGTGTGATAATTCACTCCAGTTCTTTGAAGTTCAGCTTTTGCTTTTGATTGATGACTCTGTAGAGGCAGTAATTCAGATTAATCGTGCTTTCCCTGAGAGTAATTGTATTGTTTTGTGAATCTGGATAAATAGACTGCTGCATATCATTATGCAAGACAAACTGTGCTCTCCATGTCCGCTGCAGATTCTCAGTTTCCAAAATGATTGCCTTTTTTCAGTCCCAGAAATTTTTTATGCCCCAGAAAAGGCTGAAGTAACGTTTAAAATGCTTCTGATAAAAGGGATGAATCTGGTCCTGGAAGAACCACATTCCAGCTCTGTGTTTATTCTTGTGTTGTGCTCCAAACGAGGAGCGTGTTCCCAACAACCTACACCCAGTGAGTGTGTTCCCTGCACCCTACACCCCATGAGTGTGTTCCTTATACCCTATACCTGTGAGTGTGTTCCTTACACCCTACACCCTGTGAGTGGTTTCTCTGCACCCTATACCCTGTGAGTGTGTTCATTACACCCTACACCCTGAGAATGTGTTCCCTGCACCCTACACCCTGTGAACATATTCCCTGCACTCTCAACCCTGTGAGCATGTTCCCTGCATCCTACACCCTGTGAGTGTGTTCCCTGAACCCTACACCCTGTGAGTGTGTTCCCTGTACCCTACACCCTGTGTGCATGGACCCTTTGCAGTAACTCTGTGAAGTGCCTAAAGGGAAAGGGAGCACAAATGGCTCATTCAGAGCACACGATGAAGTGAACAACATTAATGTTGCTCAGTTCCAGTAGCACTGAGTGACATGGGCCCTTTATCTAGTTCTGAGCTAGAAGAAGGATGTATCTAGTTAATCTGATACCAATAAGGTTTCCATCTATGGCTGTTGTTCAATGTCAAATGATTGCATGATAGTCAGCTAAGCAGTTTTACCATTTTCATTGCTCCACTCACGTTTTTGAAACCATTGAAAAGGAGTAATGATGGTACTGATATTAACTTTGCATTAAGTCCCTCTTTATACAGCTAGTCACCTGTTATTTTACTTCTCTGGTTTTCTAAAAGAGGGCGCTGTACTAGTACTTACCAGCCGGTGTGTATCGTGTCTGTGTTTTTGGTTTGCTACCTCTAAGTGACTGTCTAGGTCATAACCAGTAACATTGCTCCTGGGTGTTTGAGTCCAATAACAGCTGTTACATTACCAATGTGGACTTCCTGCCCTAGCCAGTAACAGTGCTGCTGGGAGTTTGAGTCCCATAACAAACATGTGCCTTTACTGTAATCTGTGTGAGATTGTGATTCATCAGAAATAGTGGTTTTTAGCAGAGAACTTGAATTGAGCCTTTGAATTGAGTGTTACACCATATCAGAGTGAGAGGTTAGTCATTCTCATAGTTAGTTAAAAGAGAGGAGAAATAAAGAGTATTCTCAAAGCCAAACCCCATGATAATTAATATATAGATAATTTAAAGAGATATCACACCTTTTTTGTGGGGTTTACATCCATACACTGCTCTCTCGTCTCTGGACTCTTCTGTTCCAGACAGCTGGACTCTGCTGATTGCTGGACCCTGCAAAGAGGTTTGTGAGGAATCAGAGATTCAACAGAAAGAAACAGTGATTTATTAAGAAAAAATATATAGAAGAGTGCATTAAAATGTTCATTAGACCTCTGTCTTGTAAAAACCTGGTACACTCACATGGGGGGTGGGGGTTTGCGGGGCTGGGCTGTTTGGGTGTAGGTGGGGTCACTCATACTTATATCAAACAGTGAACCTGTGGTTAAAACGTACCTAACCATATAATTAACCAATGAAATAGCCTTTGGGGCATGAAACAAAAGTTAATAATTGTTCAATAAATTTTCACTTCCTCATAATGACACTTGATTACACGTGCCTCTTATTTAACTGTATCTTCAAGCACTAGATAACACAATTTTACCCTTTCAAGAAACATTATCACCGATGACCCTCTCTCAACAGCATGGGAAAAGACACCCTAACACCAGAGTCTGGGTCTCAAATGTTAAAGGTTACAGTTGTGAGGGGACAATTCGGTGTATAAAGCTTATATTGTGTATGTTAGTACATTTACACTGTGACACTCTGGTCCTGCAGTTTTGGCAGAGCTTGTTCTTTATGTGACGATAAAGGCAACTGAAGTCATGGATAAATAATGCCTAAGAGAGATGTGTTTATGCCTTTTAAAACCAGGAGCAATTGGTCCTAAAATGGCACCCTGTATTACTGGGTGACTTAATGCAGAACACTGCAGAGCAAAATTATGTCAAACACCTTCTCTGTTGTGAGCAGGAGAGAGCCACCTGCCCTTGGGCAAGCCGATGCAGTGTTGGAAGTTTGAAAAACAAAAAACATGCATATAGGTTGTAGTTACTGTAGCACAACTCACAGCACATGGAGGATGTGGGGCTGTAATTGCTTTCTACAGAAATGAGGGGGGATTTAAGAGGCAGTTGCTTTCTATGCTGCTCTAATAAGGTTCAGTAAAAGCATCTTTACCAAGAGTCATTCTAAACCCACTATGCTCCTGAATGTGATATTATACACCTACCTACACCTGAATGTGACATGGTACTTCCCACCTCCACCTGAATTTGACATGGTACACCCCACCTAAACCTGAATGTGATATGGTACTTCCCACCTTCACCTAAAAGTGACATGGTACACTCTACCTGAACCAGGATGTGATATGGTACTTCCCAACGACACCTGAATGTGATATGGTACACCCCACCAACACCTGAATGTGACATGGTACTGTCGGGAGAGCAACGTGCATTTTATGGATATTTACCCTGCTCCCTTCTTTTATGGTCTCTTGCCATGCAACCAGACACAGCCAGAGAGGGACAAATGGACTCCACCCCCTGGTAAATACCCCTGAATCAGTGACCAAAGAGGCAACAGGGTTTTCAAGAATGGCAAGGAGCAGACCCTTTTTTAGAAATTAAGACAAACCACTTATGATGGCCAATATGGATCTACATTTGGGGTTACCAGTTAAGAGCGGAATTGGGTGTGGTGCGACCCTCTTTGTTGTTGGTAAGCCCTAAGATGCCCCCAAATGTAGAATCCTTTTTTTAAACATGCCCAACCACAGGGGGCTATCACCTGTCTCTCTCTCCCTCTGGCTCCTTCCCCTTCTGGAGCACGGGTGTGTGCCTGTGTGTGCGAGTTTATGCCTTCGTGTGTGTGTACTTTAGGCTCACTCTCCCCTTCTATACCCCACTAATATTCACCTTTTTAGGCATTGGCTGGGTAATGTTAATTTCATTCATTCGTGATCCTAAATTTTGTTTGTTCTCGTCTTAGTGTTGTAATTATCAAATTAACATTTTACACGATTTAATTTGCAAGTGTATATATATATATATATATATGCACATATATATTTCTGATAAAAGTTAATCCACCAGACTGCTCATTTCTATGAACAAACCTGGTTATTTAATTAATAGTTATTATTTTTATGTTACGGCTCCCCGGCTCCACTTGTCGTTTTCCTGGGTGGTTGTGTTTTTTTTTTTGAAACAGGAGGCTGGTGGGCGGAGCTGGGATGAGCCATAGATAATTGAGGCACACCTGGAGGTAGTGCCCTACCTTATTTAACCTGCCTCCTCCCATTTTAGGGTGCTCTTTGTTGGCTTAGTGGCTTGCTTGCCGGTTCCACATACGTGGGTTGTCTGGTCTGGTCTGGTCTGGTCTGGTCTTGTTTGGTCTGGTTTGGCCTGGTCTGGTTTGGCTTGGCTTGGTTTAGCTAGTTGGTTTGGTTTGTGTTGGTTTTTGCATCAAACAACATTTCTCAACACTACCCTTTTCACTCATCCATACACATGCACCCACAACTGATAGCTTACAGACTTCCACACATCATGTTTTCTCCTTTCTCACGTGTTTCATTCTGATTAATAATAAAGTTTGATTGTTTGCACCGTAATTCCCTGTGTGGTCTCCCTCTTTTGTCATGGCCTTATGAGCCGGGTTGTGACATTTAATAGTAATTATTTCAGTAAAAACATTTTAACGTATTATCTGCCATTAGGTGAGGAGTTTTAGTAGTTAGTGTTACTTGTGTTCAGTATTCAGAGTGCAGGACGTTAAACAAAGGCGTTAATTATTTGAACACCCTTGATTCAGACAATCGTTACTTTTCTTAAATCCTCACCTCCCCGACAGTACTCTCATAATGTCCAAATAAGAATAGTTATTTTACAAAATTACCTTTGTGATAAGTAAAACTGTGGGAAAAAAATTTCCTTGCTGGATTTAAATTTCTGCAGGTTGTTAGGTACAATAATATATAATACTGAATTATAAAATACAATTTGGGAACTTGAGATGCAGAGGCAACAAATAGGAAGAAGAATAAGAATATCACCTTGTAGCGGAGGAAGCACTTCAATCTCTCACCTTCAAAGACTCTTACTGCAACTCACAGCACATGGAGACAGCTTCCAGTTAACCTCATCGTCTTACTGCAGCTCTAACTCACAGCACATGGAGACAGAGCTCCCAGTTAACCTCATACTCTTACTGCAGCTCTAACTCACAGCACATAGAGACAGAGCTTCCAGTTAACCTCATCCTCTTACTGCAGCTCTAACTCACAGCACATGGAGACAGAGCTTCCAGTTAACCTCATCCTCTTACTGCAGCTCTAACTCACAGCACATTGAGACAGTGCTTCCAGTTAACCTCATCCTCTTACTGCAGCTCTAACTCACAGCACATGGAGACAGAGCTTCCAGTTAACCTCATCCTCTTACGGCAGCTCTAACTCACAGCACATGGAGACAGAGCTTCCAGTTAACCTCATCGTCTTACTGCAGCTCTAACTCTGTGGTCTAGGGTAGGCCATCAAGGGGTTCAGGCTGACTAGACGCAACATGGAAAAAACTGGCTCCGCCATAATATATACGTAGGTAAATAGCACGTAGGTGCAAGATGTTTTATTTACAGTGCTCCAAACCAACAAAAGTGCAAAAGTGAATTGTGAAAAAATAAGTGCTAAATAGATATATATATACAGTGCAAAAGAAATATATACAATACAAAAAATACAATACAAACAAATCCTCTTCAAAACACAGCTACTCTCTGATTATTGTTACACACTCTCCTCTCTCCTCCATGAGGAATGAAACCTGGGGCTTTTTAAGGGTTAAGCCCCTCCCCCTAGGACCATACCAGCTGCTCGTTTTAAACTATACAATTATTATGGGCAGCATTACAAACAATACATGATGGAATCTTCAACATTCCTATTATAAACATTATTAACATTATTTTACTATAAAAAATTTAAATTATACATGAAAATTACATTTCTTATGCACGGCTATTTCCCCTTTTTCTTGCTGCAAACAATTAACGTTGGTGTCGCCCATCCAAGCGCGACACCACGCATGTGCAACTCGGGACAGGCACTACTAAGCCAGCCCGAGTTGCGGCGCCTCTGTTTAGGCCCTACCACTTCACCCGGAAGTAGAATATTTCGGCGGTCACCTCAAACATCCACAAACAAACAGAGAAGACAGGAGACAGAGAAGACGACAAACAATTCAACAAAACACCAAAAAACAAAGCAAAGAACGCTACAAACGATAAGTACATTAAAGACATAACCCAGACATTTACGTGTGTGTGTTTGTTTTTTGCCATGTTAGATATTATTTTAACTGTTAAGGGGTAAATTTGTAGGTGAATGTGTGTGAACCGGGCAACTGGCAGCTAGGCCCGAGTGTGCACCCCCGGAGCTCATGCGGTAATTTTGAAAATGGTGATGAAAATGACAAACGGGTGAACGTACACAAAACACAAAACAAAACAAACACTGTATATGGCCTTATGTCGGTGAGGGGAGGTAGGAGTGCTGCCTGCAGCCTGGGAGCTTTCGGTTAACCTCATCCTCTTACTGCACCTCTAACTCACAGCACATGGAGACAGAGCTTCCAGTTAACCTCATCCTATTACTGCAGCTCTAACTCACAGCACATGGAGACAGAGCTTCCAGTTAACCTCATCCTCTTACTGCAGCTCTAACTCACAGCACATGGAAACAGAGCTTCCAGTTAACCTCATCCTTTTACTGCAGCTCTAACTCACAGCACATGGAGACAGAGCTTCCAGTTAACCTCATCCTCTGACTGCAGCTCTAACTCACAGCACATAGAGACAGAGCTTCCAGTTAACCTCATCCTCTTACTGTAGCTCTAACTCACAGCACATGGAGACAGAGCCTGACTTGCTAAATATACCTAAATCAAAAAGTAAAATGGTATACCCCATTTACAAAAAAATCAGGCATGGCACACCCTACCTACAACTGAATGTCACATGGTATGTCCCAACCTATCACAGAATGTAAGATGTGACTTCCCACGAATCCTAAAAGTAAAATGGTACTTCGCACATACTTCAGATTGTGACATGGTACACCCCACCTACACCTGAATGTGACACAGTATCACTCAAAAACACCTGAATGTCACTACTGACAGTTACACTTAAGGACAGTGTAAATATAACTGTGTTCACTTACTTTGGATCACCTGTGAATCCTCCACTGAAATTAAGTGGTCGTGTCATTGAGTTGTCACTCTTCATCGACACACAGCTGGGTACAGGTGACCCTGCTCTTCCCTGCTGGACCCTATTAGAGAAGGCAGATATTACATATTTGTTTACACAGATGAATTGTTGAAAAGTGGATAAAATTCACAATGAAGCTCATGGTGCCACCAACTGACCAAATGGACATAGTCATAGAACCAATAGAAGAGGAGAGGACGTAGCTCTGTATGAAAGCTCTGAATGTCGGAGTATGTTATAGGCCACCAGCCTCTGACAGCAGTGTCAACAGTATGCTCTTTGATAACATTACACAAGCATGTCAGGAGCTTGAGACAATAGTAGTGGGGACTTCAATTACCCTTCAATTAATTGGCAAGCTGTGTCTGGTCAGGGTAAATGTGAGGAAGAGTTTCTGGATGTTGTAAATAATTGTTTTCTGATACAGGCTGTTACTCAACCTACAAGAGAGAACACAATTCTAGACCTGGTTCTGCGTAATAATCCTGATAGAATCTGCAGTACTGAGGTAGGGGAGCCACTTGGAACAAGTGACCACAGTGCAGTTACATTTTAAGTTTTTTGGCGAGTTAAGACTACATCCTCCAATGCTAGAATTTTCAACTTTAGACGAGCTGACTTTATTAAAATGCGTGATTATACATGAAATATAAACTGGGTACCTCCTCTTGATGGTAGAACTGTGAAAGAAATGTAGAACATATTTAAAACGATTATTCTGGATGTACAGCGTAAATTCATTCCGCAAGTGTGAAAAGGGAAGCTGAAAAATAAGCATCTGCAGTGGATAAATAAGGCATTACATGATAGTTTGAAACATAAAAGGGAACTATTTAGAAAATTCAAGTTAGACAACTCAGAGAGAAATAAGATTGAATACAGTAAAATGCGAGCTCAAGTTAAGAAAGGAATAAGGGAAGCTAAAAGGCATTTGGAAAGACAGATTGCGCTAGATGCAAAGAGCAACCCTAAATGCTTTTTTCAATACTTCAGTCGAAAAAGGATAGCTAAAGACGAGATAAGAGGTTTAAAAAACAAGGATGGACTTATGGTTTATGATAACAAGGCTATTGCTGATACCCTAAACTACTTTGTGGAGAGTTTCACTCGTGAAGGGTTCGCTCATATGCCTCCAGGAGAATTCAGTTCTCAGAGTAGAGTCTTATGGAGGAAATACATTTAAATGATGCAGAAGTACTAGATAAACTTCAAAAACTTAAAACAAATAAGGTCCTGATGGAATATTTACAAGAGTCCTCAGGGTACTAGCAAAAGAGGTCTACAAACCTCTGACAGTTATTTTTAAGCAATCTGTTAAAAATGGAGAAATACCAGATGACTGGAAGCTAGGCAGTGTTGTATCTATCTACAAGAAAGGAGACCGGACTGATCCAGGAAATTATAGGCCTGTCAGCTTAACTTGTATCACTTGTAAATTACTGGAATCCATCATTAGGGACAACTTGGAATTATTCCTTGAGCAAAATGGTACCTTAAAAGACAGCCAGCATGGTTTTCGCAGAGGGAGGTCATGCTTAACAAACCTCCTGGACTTTTTTGAGGAAGCTACAGCATGTTTAGATGCAAAACAAGCTTACGATATTATCTATTTAGACTTTCAAAAGGCATTTGACAAAGTACCTCATAGTCATAATGAAAATGAAATCTGCAGGAATTTCAGAAGCTATCGCTGAGTGGGTTCGAAGTTGGCTGTCTGGTAGAAAGCGGAGTGTAACTGTGGGAGGAATTGTATCAGAGCAGGGTCCTGTAAGAAGTGGAGTCCCGCAAGGATCGGTGTTGGGGCCTTTGCTTTTCCTTATTTACATACACAATCTTGTTGCAGGGGTTAGTAGTAAAATAGTAAAATTTGCAGATGACACAAAACTAGGGGGTCTAGCCAACAGTATAGAATCAACTGAGGGTAATACAAGATGAGCTAAACAGCATCCATATGTGGGAAGATACCCAGCAGATGACATTCATCTCAGCTAAATGTAAAGTCTTGCATGTGGAAAATAAGAATCTTAGACAAGACTGCTTCATGGGAGGAAGTAAACAAGAATGTGCTCAATTTGAAAAAGACTTGGGAGTAATAGTTGACCAAAGCTTAACAGGATCTAGACAGTGTGCTGTAGCAGTAAAAAAAGGCCAACAGGATGCAGGGATATATAGCCAAAAGTATTGATTATAAATCTAAGGAGGTTATATTAAAATTATACACTGCTTCAGTTAGACCCCACTTGGAATACTGTATGCAGTTCTGGGCACTGCACAATAAGAAAGATATCGAGGCTCTTGAAAAAGTACAAAGGAGGGCAACTAAATTAGTTCCTGGCATGAAATATGAAAGCTACGCAGCAAGACTAAAGTTACTTAACCTATTTAGACTCAGCAAGAGGAGACTAAGGGGTGATTTAATAGAGGTTTTTAAATTTATAAAAGGACTCAACAAGGTTAACTACAATACATTTTTAAGGTGAGTTCAGTCTGTAGGACAAGGGGACAGAAATCGAAACTAGTTAAGAGTACGTTCCACACTGATATAAGGAAGTATTATTTTACACAAAGAGTTATCAATACATGGAATGGGTTGCTGGGTCATGTACTTGAGGCAGAGACCCTTGCTGTGTTCAAGTCTAGACTTGATGCAGTTTTGGATACTCTTTAAATTGTAATGGCGAGCTTTGTTGGGCCGAATGGCCTGCCCTCATCATAATATGTTCTTATGTTCTTATTTTAACTTGGTCATGCATGAAGGTAAAATATATGGAAGAAACAATGTTACTTCTAGCATTTAAAGTCTCAAACTTCTGTTTGTATTCTGCAATATATTAGAGATGTGTGAAAATACAATGCAGGAACAAGAAATGCAAAAACAAAAAGAAGAGAGGTGAAACAACATTGGTTACAACAAATGAAGCATCTCTGATTTTTAGACTCTTACTGCAGCTCTAACTCACAGCACATGGAGACAGAACTTCCAGTTAACTTCATCCTCTCACTGCAGCTCTAACTTACAGCACATAGAGACGGAGCTTCCAGTTAACCTTATCCTCTCACTGCAGCTCTAACTCAAAGCACATGGTGACAGAACCTCCAGTTAACTTCATCCTCTTACTGCAGCTCTAACTCACAGCACACAGAGGAACAGATTTTTACATTCACTAGCGAATATTTACGAGTGCAAATTTACTTTCAAAATTGAGAACATTAGTTCAAGTTTCAGTGAACACCAAATATAGGCAGAGTGTATTCAGTTAATTCATACTGCACTGTAAAATTATTTTTTTAAGGTCTGAGGCATTTTAAAACAAAGTATTATGAGTAAATTTTCACAAGCATGTTATCAATAGATATAGTCAATATCCAAATTTAAAGGCTTTTAATACAAATTTTTATTCTGATTGTGAAATCCTGTCTCTGACAAATGTATTTTCTGGCAATCCTCAGGTTAAGAGGTTAAAAACTTCAAAAATGATTTTAGATCTATTTTTACCACAAAATTGGATTTAATTTGTTTTTTAAGCAATAATTTATCAAGCTTTTCTGGTTGGATATGGCTTGTCCCAGTGCTTAAGAATGGGTGACATACAGTATATGCCTACCTATTATGCACTGGAGATATATACAAAATTCTATGTTTTATTCCTGACTAATCGATTTATATAATCATACATCTGATTAATGCATTTATACCTCTTGCTGTCAGGGCTGGAGGTTCCAGTGCTGGTCTCTTGGTCCTTAGAGACACTCATTTTAGAAACCAAGGAGTCTGGAATATATCAGTCCAGGTTGGAAATGAGAGGGTTCTGACCCAGATCAACAGACCTGTAACCACACAAAATAACAACATACTGAATACACAGAGATAAATACAAAAACATCCTGTACACCACAGTTATAATGAATTAAAACACACAGACAAATGCAAGATCGTAACATGTAGTAACTATATAATATATCATGCAAATTATTACATGATAAATGGCCAAACAGTCAGAATGGCAGAGGGTGAGAGGGTGGTAGCTGAGAGATACAGGTGCATTTACTGTGGGGTTTTATCATTAGGTACTTTAACACCTCTACACTCTGGTCATAATAGAGTTAAGCCCTCTGTGTTATTGGACCCAACACTGATGATCATAATCACAGGGTAACTGGGTATATCTGTGTTACCATGTCACACCCCCTCCTCATCTCACTTCACCGGCTACCTCTACAAGTGTAAAACCTTGGTGCTCACATACAGGGCAGTGACTGGAACTGCTTCACCGTACCTCCTGTCAATCTTCAAACCCTATACCCCATGAGATCTCCATGTTCTGCTACCACAATGTGATTAACTGCCCCCTCCCTGCACAGTCACACCTCCCAGTCATGATGCCTGTCTGCACTGCCCCCCAGTGGTGGAATGAACCCTCCACTGTGATCAGGATAGGAGAATCATTGGCCATGTTCTGACACAGACTGAAGACTCCCCTCTTCAGACTACATCTTTGTACACACTAAGATTATGGTATTTATGTTTTGGTTATGATAATGATGGTCATAATTTTCTCATTAAGGTTGATTATGAACGTGTTGCTTGTACTCAGGGTTTGTATTATAGTTAACCTGCATGAGTTCTTTAGTGATGTTACATACAGTATACACTCACTGGTCTGGGAATGGGGTGAGTCAGGTCTGGCCCTATTGCTCATATTAATCTGGTGAATACACTTATGATCTCCCACACTGTAAGTCACTCCGGATAAGAGTATCTGCTGAATGACTGTAATGTCATGTAAAGTATTTGCTGCATAGTTGGCACAGGAGTCAAGAAAAGTTAAACAATGTTGACAGGCTATTATTTGAGATCAAGCTGAAATACAGCAGATTTTAGAGCACAAACAGGCAGATAAATTCACAACATGCACTACAGTTCCATCACCGTTTAATACACCAAACACACTTATCACAACCACATACAAGGAATTGTGGGAAGGCATTCATCTCCTTTCCTTTCATAAAGGATGGTCCAGTGTACCCCATGCTAAAGGAGATCAGAATGGAAGCATTGAATCACATTTCCTTAGCATTTGGAAAATTCAAACCTCTCTTATCATGGCTGCCACTTAGATACTTCCGGGTCATTTCACTCAATTAGGAACCTTCCTTCGAATGCAGCCTGGGATCATATTTTCATATGATAATGTATGTAAAATTTATGACAGGCTTTTAGTGAAGCACTTTAACAACCTAATGGTGTATGGCTGTATTTGGCTCTAACTATTTGGCCAGGAGAGGTGGAGGGCTCCTCCCATGAGATTGCTGTCAGTTCCAATTCCCTCCTTCAGCCTGGAGAGAATGCAGGAACTTGAACAGCAATAGCCTCACTAACAGGCCTTTGGCCCCTTTTTGATGAACTTTTGTTGTGTTTCCTCTTTCACAAACCACCTGTGGACAATGCGGGCATAGTCCCTGGTGTGTGAGTGGAAGGGTTTTGTTTTTCCCTTTTTGTTGTCCTGGAGGATTTTTTTCTTTTCTTTCCTCCCCACCCAATCCCATCCAGAGGCTGCGTGAAGGCCAAGGCCAGGCCCAAGGCAGAGCGCCATAGTCTGGCAGCCCCTATAGCCTGGGCACCCTGGGACAGCTGGAGAGTGACCTGGGAGGATGTCGTGTCCTGCCCTCTGGACTTCCTGAGGGAGCCGCTATGCCTAGCAGCAGGGGAAGGCCACACACCCAGTGCCTGACAGGGGCGCCCCCTGGTGGTCTGGGGCCTGGACCCCTCCTAGAAAGGGGCACAGTCCATCGGCGGAGATGGATCCCTGGCAGGAAGGCATGGGTGCTGAGAGAGGTGGAGGTGGAGGGCGGAGCAAACCCTTTGGCTCCTCCCATGAGCTCTTGTCTTTATTTGCTATTTTTGTCACACAAGTTCCTGCATGGAAGTGCACAGCATTCTGCTAAGTTGCAAATGCAGAAGGCTTTCAAAGGCAAGTGGAGATGACACTTTCATTCATTTAATATATGTTATATATGATACACCCAGCAGTAAACTGTATAATGAAGTCCAAGTCTTTTCATACAGCACTTGCACTGTTTTACTACCATGTAACTAGCAAAAATGGAGTTTGACACACCATAAATGCACTTTGTGCATGGTTGTTAAAATTCAGTTTTTGATTGGGTTTTAATGAGGTCAGAGGAAGTAAACAAGACCTGAGAAAAAACAAAATTATTTCTCTCTTGTTTTGTGTCTGTGTTTATCAAACATAACCTTCACGGGAGAGAAACACTGGGCTGCTGGCAGAAGGAGACAGAGCTGCAAACCAGACTGACTGGTTTTGACTTTAATGACCTTGCTTGCCTTTTGACGCATTTGAAAATGGTAGTTTTTAGTAAATCTAAAATCAGCCATCATTATCAACATATCAGAACTGCAGATTGAAACCACTTGGTTGAGTGTCCAAGAGAGTGTGTTTTATAATGCAGCGCCTACAGTACTGGCATACACAGGGCACATCAGTCAAACTTCCATGCTAGGATACTGACTAAAATATATTATAAAACCTAATTCTTATTCTACCAGACCTTATAAAATGGATTTTCAAGGCTAACATCCATGCTAGGATACTGACTAAAATATATTATAAAAGCTAATGCTTATTCTACCAGACCTCATAAAATGGATTATCAAGGCAAACACCCATTCTATAAAATGGATTATCAAGGTTAACATCAATGTTAATATACTGACTATATTACAAAACCAAAACCTGCGTGCTAAGATAATGTATAAAATGTATCATAAATCTAGCATGGTTGCTAGAATACAATATAAAATGGATTATTAAAGCTAATATCCATGCTAGGTTACTGTATAAATGGATTATAAATACCAATAGAAGAAAATGTAACTCTCAGACTACATTACCCATGGTAAGTTACTATGGTACTGAATATCATTTATGAACTTTGTAATTGCCATGTTATTCCATCATAGAGTACGACTTCACTTTAATTTAATATCTGATCACAAAAATACGAACTTATTAATAATAAAAAAGGAAATTAAAGTTCTGTCAGCCATCATGTTGCCTTGGGCAGCTTTTTTAAAACCTGGTGGCATGTTGAAATATATCATTAAGACTGTACTCACCTGCACAGAGGTATGTATTGCTGAGACCCAGTTCATTCTTCTCTAGTTCTGAACTGAATCTGATTCTGTCTGTGTTTTTATTATCATGGAGATCTGAGTATTCTCCTTTCGGTTGGAACTTGAAGAATGAAGTACAAACACTCTGAGGGGTGGTTCCCCCTCCAGTCACATGTACTCTAGGTGGCTGTATGAGGATACTGTTACATATTTACATAACCGGGCGTGATCTAGCGAAATCAGGAGACATCAGGTAGCTGCAGTTATAGGATGGTATGGTTTAGAAGATTTTAAACAGTGATGCAAACAGTTCAAAGGAGGAGCACAGTACAGGGGATATACAAGATGACAAAAACCAGAATATTGAAGATCCTCACCATAGCTTATATACAGCAACCTTTCTTTTAGCTTCCACACCCCCCTTTTGCCTTCAGGACAGTAATCATCATGTATGAGCACCTTTGGCCCGTGGATCTTGAGACCCTGTGCAGTGCACAATCTTTAAAGCATGTTTGAACAGGTCATATTACACATTCACACTCACAGCGTCTGAAGTGTTTCTCTTCATCCTCATCCAGTGCAATCCCAGCGAGTGACAGGAGAGGAACATTCACAGACTGAGAGACCATATGCACAGCAATCACTTTATTCACACATGCAGAACACAAAGCTTTAATGCAGGCAGTTATACACTCTAAGACTATGATACACAGCACAGCAAGCAGCTCATATCACAACTCTTCAGCACCTAATGCTCCTAATGCAATCTCTAACCAGCTGCTGATGCCCAAATCACCTGGATTATAGTCACCATATTTATGATCCTCGGCTTCTTGGTCTGGGACAAGAGCAACACTTAAGACTCTGTGAAAGCTGAGTCTTATCATAAGTTTGAAGTTGAGGGAAGAAGTCGTATTTATTTCTATAATTGATGATCAAGTTATAAAAGTTGTATTCATGGGCTTGGGCATTAAAATGTCTGTCCAGCACATGCACACCCATAGTGTTAAGACCCCAAATCTTCAATTCAGGATAGCTCAGGGTTAAATTTTAAAGCACTAAGTAGGATGACATATTCATTACCAGATCATGCATCATGATTATCCCAGAAGCAGAAATGTAACATCCATGTAACACCATGTAAGAATATATACTGCTCAAAAAAATAAAGGGAACACTAAAATAACACATCCTAGATCTGAATGAATGAAATATTGTTATTAAATACTTTGTTCTTTACATAGTTGAATGTGCTGACAACAAAATCACACAAAAATTATCAATGTAAATCAAATTTATTAACCCATGGAGGTCTGGATTTGGGGTCACACTCAAAATTAAAGTGGAAAAACACACTACAGGCTGATCCAACTTTGATGTAATGTCCTTAAAACAAGTCAAAATGAGGCTCAGTAGTATGTGTGGCCTCCACGTGCCTGTATGACCTTCCTACAATGCCTGGGCATGCTCCTGATGAGATGGCGGATGGTGTCCTGAGGGATCTCCTCCCAGACCTGGACTAAAGCATCCACCAACTCCTGGACCGTCTGTGGTGCAACGTGGCATTGGTGGATGGAGCGAGACATGTCCCAGATGTGCTCAATTGGATTCAGGTCTGGGGAACGGGTGGGCCAGTCCATAGCATCAATGCCTTTGTCTTGCAGGAACTGCTGACACACTGCAGCCACATAAGGTCTAGCATTTTCTTGCATTAGAAGGAATCCAGGGCCAACCACACCAGCATATGGTCTCACAAGGGGTCTGAAGATCTCATCTCGGTACCTAATGGCAGTTAGGCTACCTCTGGCGAGCACATAGAGGGCAGTGCGGCCCCCCAAAGAAATGCCACCCCACACCATTACTGACCCAATGCCTAACCGGTCATGCTGGAGGATGTTGCAGACAGCAGAACGTTCTCCACGGCGTCTCCAGACTCTGTCACGTCTGTCACATGTGCTCAGTGTGAACCTGCTTTCATCTGTGAAGAGCACAGGGCGCCAGTGGCGAATTTGCCAATCTTAGTGTTCTCTGGCAAATGCCGAACGTCCTGCACGGTGTTGGGCTGGAAGCACAACCCCCACCTGTGGACGTCATGCCCTCATACCACCCTCATGGGGTTTGTTTCTGACCGTCTGAGCAGACACATGCACATTTGTGGCCTGCAGGAGGTCATTTTGCAGGGCTCTGGCAGTGCTCCTCCTGTTCCTCCTTGCACAAAGGCAGAGGTAGCGGTCCTGCTGCTGGGTTGTTGCCCTCCTACGGCCTCCTCCACGTCTCCTGATGTACTGGCCTGTCTCCTGGTAGCACCTCTATGCTCTGGACACAACGCTGACAGACACAGCAAACCTTCTTGCCACAGCTGGCATTGATGTGCCTTCCTGAATGAGCTGCACTACCTGAGCCACTTGTGTGGGTTGTAGACTCCGTCTCATGCTACCACTAGAGTGAAAGCACTGCCAACATTCAAAAGTGACCAAAACATCAGCCAGAAAGCATAGGAACTGAGAAGTGGCCTGTGGTCACCACCTGCAGAACCACTCCTTTATTGGGGGTGTCTTGCTAATTGCCTATAATTTCCAACTGTTGTCTATTCCATTTGCACAACAGTATGTGAAATTGATTGTCAATCAGTGTTGCTTCCTAAGTGGACAGTTTGATTTTACAGAAGTGTGATTGACTCGGAGTTACATTGTGTTGTTTAAGTGTTCCCTTTATTTTTTTGAGCAGTGTATTTAGACCAAGCAGCACTAGATGTACTACATTGCAGTAATTCTCAGTCTATGTACATCTAGAGTGCTAAACATGTCAGATTCATGCTGAAAGTGATTAAGTCCTTGTTGCTCTTTTTTAAGCACATCTGTCAATTGGATGTCAATTGGTGCTCCATGTGTGACTCTGTGAGACTCAAACACATCCAGTGACTCCTCCGACAGACGCTCCTGGAAGAAGAAGAAAAATAAGACAAGGAAAAGAGGGACAAAAAGGCATTTCTTTGACAGCCCCCAATAAAAAATAGGTAAATATAACATCTATAGTACTGTAATTACACAGACACTGACATTGGCTTCCCTTCCTTGTTATGATGTCTCGTTTAATTTGCCCCATAAAATGACTTTTGCAGCACTTTTTCAGCTTAATATTTTTAAAGTAATCCTCTGTGCCTCCAGCCTTTTGCACAAAGATAGCTAATTTCACTTTTGGTCACATTGTTCTGAATGTTGCAATTCATTGTTAGTAGTTTCTGAAATAAGTGTTGATATAAGATGATGTAGCTCTGCCACTTAACTGTGTTTGAAAGTAAAGTTGAAATAACCCATATTATCATATGGCGTTAGTGCTACTGTCTATATGTTACTGTCTGTATAATGGGCCTCATACAGCAACATTCTCTTAAATTTCTCTTATCTTTTCTCTTGATTTTCCGTTAAGAGAAAAAGTAAGAGAAGTCAACTCCAGATGCATCAAACATTCTTAACCATCCAAATCTGCTCTTACCCAGGCATGCTGAATGAAGAATCCCACTTGATCATAAATCAGAGGCGCGTGATCGTTTGTTTGTTATTAGCATAGGTAACACCCCCTAAACATTATATAAGGGCAGGTGTTGTGCTGTGTGCAAATACTCTGGCACATGCCCAAGAATTGGAGAGATGCCACCAAAAACAGGCTTTAACAAGAACTTCAGCTGTAGTGAAATCGATGTACAGGTACGCATTGTGTAGTGTACACAATACGTTTTGTGAAATAGGATGTTATGTGATTTGGACGTTGTGCGAACACCATATTATCGTATATACTTTGGAAAACTATCGGATACTGTAACGTACCTGTATAGACTAAATAGCCAAGATACTGTACACATATAGTACTCTATTTCAGCTTACGTATCTGGTAAGGTAATATGTGGGTTAAATTGTTTTAGTCCGCTACGTCCCATTCTCCAAGCGGGATTTCTGAACTCTACTATAACCTTATGGGACCATGGATGTGTATGCGGTCAGGGGTTGCCCAAATGGACGTTATGCGGTGCATACCTGTACTGCTAAATAAACTCAAACAAAGTAAACATGATTTTCCAGAGCTTCTGTACTGCCGTTACAGGAAAATCAAAAACCCAGCAACGGCAAAACATTTGTGATGCTGTAAATGCTGTGTCAGCAAAGAGACTCACAGTAACTGAAATTAAAAGAAAATGGTTTGACAAAAGACAAAAATGATGAATAAAAAAAACTCATTGCCCAAGCTGAGCGCTCCATGATGACAACTGGAGGAGGTGGCGGTTTCAAAGTAGACCTAAGACTTCAAGAAATGATTGGAGAGGTGGCACCGACAGGGATCCAGTCAGACGCTCCCCTTGCATCAGTTTCGAGCATCAGAGCGGCTTACCAGCCATTTATCCATCTCATCAAATAGATCTGTGCGATCTCTAAAAACGCGCTCTCTGCGAAAGGCCTGGATGGCCAAAGCATCTAAGAGCAGAATGTAAGCCAATCAGAAGCTGAACGCATACAATATCATCCAAGGGATTTAATAGTCTTCATTGGGATCAATGGACAAATAGCATTTCTTTAGCCCACGAATTTCATAATCCAATCATTATAGTTACTCTAAAACATATTCAGGAAAATGAACCTTCAGACAACATGAATGCGTTTGGAGGGAGTTTATTATGATTTAGCGAGTTATATATTGGTAGGAACATTGATCTTGGGCTTGGAGTCCAGGGGGGCAGTGTCATGCCTAACTATTTTTTAGGATGAAGTGAACCCCCCGAAAACAAAAAGGGAAAAAAAAACAGAAGAAAAGGAAGTAGACTTGAAGGTGGAGATGGGGAGGGGGAGGGTGCCGGAAACAGGGAGCGTGACGGGAGAGAAGGTACATGGCAAATTAATACCTGCATATACAACCGGATTGGATGGATACTGGTGTTTAATTGAAGGGTTGTCCAAAGGTTGCCTCTCCCGAAATTTGTTATTAACAAACACCAATTCAGCAATTCAGGAGAATGAACATTCAGACAACATGAATGTGTTTGGAAGGAGTTTATATATTGGTAGGAACATTGATCTTGGGCTTGGTGTCCAGGTTGCAGTGTCATGCCTCACTACTTTTTAGGATGAAGTGAACCTCCAAAGACTGCCAGCCAAGAAAGAGATGCTGAATCTCATACCATAGGGAAAACCATAGTTTGATACTCCCCCCAAAAGATGCAAGGAGGATTAAGTGATGCTGTGTGAGGGAGGGCAGGAGGATTGTCGGCGGATACATTTTTTGGAAACGATACTACGGGATAGCTGAGAGAAGATGGGGTACAGAGTCCATGGGAGCATGCAATGGCAGGGCAACGTGTTGCCCCCAAGACAACAGCAGCCGAAAGGGAGGTTACTCTGGCCAGTCTCCGGGAGCGTCCAATAGCGGGTCAGCTGACATGATCCAGGTGGAGCCCGCCGACTCCAGCTGGAATGTCGACAGAGGGGAGGGGCAGCACCGAGTCCACGAGAGCGTGCCAGGGCAGAACAACAGCCAACGACGCGGGTGCCGGGGGAAGTCCACCATGCTCCAGCTAGGACAGCGGCAGCCAAGGTAGGTGTCCTCTGACTGGTCTCCGGGAGTGTGCAATAGCGTGTCAGCTGACGCGATGGCACCAGTTGGAGCCCGCCGTCTCCAGCTGGAACAGCAGCAGAGGGGAATGAGGAAGGGGGAAGTACTGAGTCCATGAGAGCGTGCCAGGGAAGAACAACAGCCAACAACGCCGGTGCCAGGGGAAGGGTGCATAGGGGTGGGGTGGGGGGCTCGGTGCCAGTCCATGGGAGCATGCCGAGGTAGGACATCAGGCTGTACGGAAGCCTGAATGAGCCCACCGACTCCAGCCTGGACAGGGCAGCTGGGAGAGGGGAGGGGGTTGGGGGGGCTAGACCAAAGCCTAAGGAGCGTACAATAGTGAAACAACAGCTGACAACGCGGGTGTCAGGTGAAGTCCACCGACTCCAAGGGAATCGGCAGCGGGGAGGAGTGTCTGTCTCAGACATCTGTAGCAGGGAGGCAGGACGAAGGAGGGACAGGATTAACAGAGTGTTTACCTGCTGAGGTACTCGTGAGAGTGTTTGGATACGTGTGCGAGGGAGAGAGGAGGGAAGCAGGACAGGAGGTTGCGAGTGAACAAAGATGAGATTGGTGACAGAATAGCCACCATGTGCCATTGTGTTATGTTGTGTCTTGTTACAAATAACTGTGTGGTAGAACCCAGGCCTGAGACCCAAAGAGCAAGCCAATGGCAACAGTGGCAAGGAAAAACTCCCTATTTTAATGAGGAAAACCTTGACCAGAACCCAACTCATTTGGGTGCCATCTGCATTTGGCTGGAACTGGTCAGGCTTAATATGGTGCATAGCTATGGAAAGGCAAAAGAGGAAGTATGGAGAATGAATGAAAGATGAGTGCTGAGAATGTTTTAGCTTCTGGAAAAGGTGCATGAAGCACAAACTCTCGTATACTAAACAGGAAAACTTGGTTGTATAAACTATCAGCAGACTCGTTAATGGATGAAATAAATAGGCAAAAATCTCTGTCAATGCATTACTAATCCCTGACAATGCGTTACAGAGGTGACAGTGGGACTGACTGCTAAACATAACATATTGTTACAACCGTTTACATATAACACGTCTCCATACCTGATTATTGGAACAGAAAGGAAAGGCTGATGATTAAATATATTCCGCAGCACCCCTGCTTAAAGAGACAAAAGTGACAATGAACAAAAGATACAACCGAAAGCTACACCAAGCAGACTTTAATGATGCGATGCTAACGTTAGCCCGCTAGCTAACTTTTTGAATCATTTACCTCAGGAATTAATCACTGATAACAGATATAGATTTGTGATATAGGGAAATAACAGGAATACTCAAGTAAATAACAGGTATAGAATAGATTACAATTGAAATTAATTACCTATTATAACTTTCTATTTGCATATCAGGTGGAGCAGGACCTGACACACACTACCATTCCATTAGTCAGCAATCAAGTCTATAAATAGGCTAACTTTAATTATATCTGGAATAGGAAAACACACTACATCAGGAAAGGAACTTTAGTTAGAGGATATGAGGAGGGAGGTCTTAAAGCCATTGATATAGACTATCAACGGCACCATTAAGATTAACTGGTTAAGATTCTTGAAGAATGAAAATGTAATTCGCATCCCAAATTACATTTTTAAGGATTTAGGAGGTATTAACTTCCTTCTGATATGTGACTTCAACCTAAGTAAGCTCCCTATCAAATTATCTACATTCCATCAACAGGTTTTACATTACTGGAAAATGATCTACAAACACAATTTTAGTCCCCACAACACCCCATTATGGAATTGCAGATACATTTTATCGAGAAATAAATCTTCTTTTTATAAAAATTGGCTAGTGAAAGGAATTTGGTCAGCGATGCACCTCTTGGATAATACCGGAAACATTATACCCTTTGAAATTCTCTGCTCTAAATATAACTTGAATGACAGAAGGCAGTATAATAATCGTATCAAAGCAATTCCTCAATCTATTGTTGTGATGTCTTGTAATTTGTATGTAAGTAATGTGAATCCAACCCTTCCTTTGCTCTTGGTAAATGGTCACAATATCTCTGATCTTAAATACGTAATAACACAATCCGACATACCTTGGTTAATGAACTGCATGCATTCTCATCAAACGGAATATCAATTCTACAACTTTTCTCTAAAAAAGAAGTTGAAAGTTTGAGATCCAAATTATTTAAATGTCCCATTACTCCAAAAGCAAAAGAAGTTCACTTTAACATTATTAATAGAGTATACCCCTCTTCTGAATTTTTAAGGAATCGCTTTATTTTAGACCATAACAACTGTTCATTCTGTGATGAAGACATTGAAACAACTGAATATTTATTTTATGATTGTAAATTTGTTAATACTTTCTGGGAAGATTTGTACGACTGGCTTTTCCCTAAACTACCCGATCTTTCTATTCTAACAAAAGAAATTACTTTGTATGGTATATCTGTAAAAGAGCCGTCCCATGATCTGGCTATTAACACTTTCATCATTCTTGGTAAAATTTTTATTCATAAAAATAGATGCCTGAAATCAAGACCTAATTTCTATGTTTTTCATAAAGAACTATTTCATTATTTTTCATCTTTGAAATATATGGAGAAAAAAATGCAATGAAGCCTTATTTGTTGGTGGAGGAACTTGGACTTGCTGGGAACCCCTAGCTCTCCTCTTAATTTATTTATCTATTTATTTTACTTTTGCTTTTCTTTTCCCCACTGTGGTTTCTTTCTTTCATCTTGTACAGTTGTGTCAATTGTTATTCAATAAAAAAATACCAATTAATATATCAACGTCAGTTACTCGAATTCATGACATAAATAAACCTGCCGCAACAGAAACTCGCTCAGTTTTACATCGGTAAAATTACTGTTCGCAACTCAAAAACGTGAATAAATCGCGTCAATGTGGATATGTTTGAAAAAGCAAAACATACGTTTTCCCATTAATGCAAATGAACAGTTCTGGCACTTGTACTTAAAAGTTGGTGCATCCATTGTCATGTTTTATACCACGTCAAACTTGGCAAAACATCTCGCCGACAGACATGCCGACGTGTTCAAAGAATTCAAAGAGCGACAGGTTAGCGAATGTGACATGTAAACATAAATCCACCATGCCCATGCCCTCAAGTGTAAGTCAAACGAGTGTGATTTATTTTGTGACAAGCGAACTTTTTTCACCATCGGAGTTTGACAAGGCAATTAAGGGCAATGATAACTGTTTAATTTGACTTTACCTTTTTAGCTAACTTACCAGTGTGGCAAGCATCTCTATATACAAACGCAACGTTCGCACTGGAAACGTTAACTTTACGTTAACATGCAAGATGCTAAAAACCAGGCATTCACAAATATGCAGTTCAACAACATCAGTTACAAATTATCAATTTATACTCAATCAGTACTGCTCATGACATCATGGCATGTACATTTTTGTCAATAACTATTTTATGATTCGAAAATGCGCTCAGTAGAGCGCAGACCTAGCAATACACCGCCAAGGAGGTGTATTGAGTCAGACGCTGTTTAAGAAGTGATATCTGGTTGCAAATACAAAGTTAACTATCAAAGAAATCACATAAACACAACTATAGGGGACGTCAGATTACTGCATACCATGTAAAAGCTTTCATAACACTATGAAATTTATCTAATTATTTACAATAATCCAATTATTAATGTTATAAATGTACTAATTAATTGTCAAACCCACACCAACATGTATAAAAAACAAACAAACAAGAAAACACTTACCAGCACATAAACTGCAATTTTATTGAGCGTGAAAATAACAAACATAAATAACAGTAACTGTAAGTCTGGCACTTCATGGTGATGAAGCTCAAATCCAGGATGATAAGCCTACGCACTACAGTATTGCACTAAAGTAGACTGAACACAAATGACTCAATACACCTCCTTTTTCAATTAGTGAACAAAAAGAAACAAAGAATTTTAAGTTCCATGTTCTGTCATCTGTTATTCCATTACTTTTCCTGATGTTTTAGGTTTTTGCCGATATATTGTTTCAGTATTGGAATCGAGATATTTTGGCAGGTATTGTATCAAAGTCATAATTCTGGTATTGTGACAACACTAACAGTGACCATGAGAATGGTAATATATGTAAAGAGCAAATTCCAGGGTACACCTGCTCAGGACAGTAGAATTTGTAAGGATAAATGTTGAGGTACCGTTAGCTTTCTTAGCATGCTGAATGTTGTTTTGTGTGTTTTTTATTGTTTAAGAGGCTCTAAGAGTAAACTCTATGTAAAAATCAATATATTTCAACAAAAATTGCAAGCTACAAATGGCAAATAAACTTGCATCTGAACACAGATGTGATTATGAACAGGCAGCAGACAGGGCAGCCCTTACCCAGGAAGGCCCCGATGTACTGGGTGATGCCCCTGGCTTCCTTGGCAGCCACTTGGGTCTTTCTAAGGTTGTCCAGCAGGGTGGTCTTCCCATGATCCACATGGCCCATGATGGTCACCACGGGGGGCCAAAAGACCAGCATAGCTGGGTATGGAGGAAGTCTGAAACCCACACACACAAACACACATGCATTCACGCGCACACACACACACACAATCACTGACAAGGGACACAGAATAATGGTGCATGGCAAAATCCCAAACAGCATCATGTAGTTGTCGAGAAGTGAGTGGTCAGCTGGAAAAAACGAAAAGCAGTCCCACCCGCAGACTGCGTACCGTGTAAGATATGTTATTCACTTTTGCATCTGGAATCAGAAAGACAACAGGGTGGAATATGGGCTTACTGTCTCTGCACGTCCTTGTTCTCGCACACTTTGGCCTCGGTCATTTTAGCCCACTTGTACTTCATGCCCGAGTGCTTAACTGCCTCCTTCACCCACTCTTCCGTCAGAACAGAGTCCGGCTCCAGGGAGTCCAGGTCCACAGTGGTGTTGAGCACGCTCATACACGTGATCTTTGGACAGAGTCAAGCACAGGGACTACAATCATTGGCCTTAGGACTGAACTGCGAATGGGCGGGGGAAGGGGAGTGGGGGGAGGGGTGTGCAGGGAGACATTAGTTTGGGAAGCAAGTGTGAGCCCTGTGTGTCTGGAGGGGGTTCGAGCCCTAGCCATTCCATTAGCATCTGTAGATCCACGAACTGGGAACTCCGATGACATAAGCAGTATGTGATCAGCAGTGTGGAAAGAAGCAAGGGGCTTGTTGTTATGGGAACAGGAGGAGTCACATGTTTAAGGCTGCGGGAGAGGGCTGCAATGGGGGACAGTTCTGCTGGTAAAAACATGAAAGAGAATTCCCCCGAAAAATGTAAATACATTTTCAAAAAAAAGGAAAAAGAATTGAGCATAGGAGCTAGAACTCACAATCTTGGGAGAGTCCAGCACTGACGCCAAGACATCAACGCCCATCAAAGGCCAGATGATGGGATAACGAGGCTTTGGGTTCATGGAATTTTTGTACTGCTAGTGTGAAATTAGCTGTTAAACACGTGTTTCTTACCTACGTCTTTCTTCATGGCTTGAACCAGCTCTGAAACGTCATACACTGCTTGATCTTCACTTCCTGTTTCCCTTGTTTAGATTTTGAAGCCTTCTTTGCCCCCTTGGCCTGCTGTGGGTGGAAGAATAAAGAGAAGTGGGGTATGTCTGAGACTACAAAATTTGGTCCCAGGAAGCTTCTCTCCCTAGGTAATTTTCCCATAGACGTTTTTCTACTGAGAACTTTGTAAAAACTGTAAGTGTCCTAACAGTACAACGTAACAGTTGAAGTTTTTTTTTACTATAAATATAGTCAGATGTATTTTATTCTGGATATAGCTGACGACCACAAAAAGGAAAAGATGTAGGGTTATCAAACATGATATCACCTCAGATACAGTACCAATATATGGAACTGTATTTCCTGATGATATGCTGGAAAAAAGGGCAGTGAAATCCTATAAAATCAAAATAATTAAACAAATGAATAGCATAGGTTGACAGAAAGGACCCAAATGTTCAGCAAGATGGTAGTTTCATGGTTGGGCCACAAACAGGTTGCTTGTTTCCTGAATGCCTAGGGTGAATGGGAAAGTGTTTTTTGGCTGCACTCCCCAAGTCATACTACTTAGATTCCTAATTGGTATTACTTAGCCCAAAACAAATACGACAGTAGTCCTTTCCAAAGGTGTTTTCAAGTTCTAGGTCTGTTTAATCTCATGTGTCTGTTGTACTTTGAACTGACTGGGAAGTAAGTATACAGTGTATAGACAGCAATGGTAACTTAACTTAATGTTAGTTTTGAAATGGAAGGAAAAGATGAGACAGCAACAACCAAAGTGGAGGAATGAAATACACCAATTAAGACAGACTTTAGGATATAATGTCACATGCCAGGACCACTGTGAGGACTGCACTTGTTTTACCAATGTGCACAGGAAGCTACCAGCCACATAGGTGAAACTGACTGACAAGCCAAATTATTTATTATACAATAATTTAAGGGCGTAACGATGCATTCTTTTTTTTTTGGGGGGGGGGGGTCTTACCAGTGTGCAGTATAAAATGTACAGTAAATATACAGTAGAAAATGTTGTTGTGAACTGATCTGTCTCTTGTTATTTAGAAATGTTTTTACATTTAATTTCGTTTGTTAAGGAAAACACTTGGTTGCACCCATTGTCCGATTCAGCGGGTCATTCTCGTTCTGTGAAGATTTTCATTTAAAGTTAAGTTTTCTTTTCAAGTAAGTCGGTGCTAATGCAAACCCAACATTATCTGCTGCTACAGCCTCACATTAAGAGCATTTAACTGGTGAAACAGGAGTTGACTTTTTTTATTAAGAAGTAGTCACAGGAAATGCAATGTATTTTTGTCAGTGAGCTTTGCACTTATCGCCATTGTTCATCAAAACGTCTACAAAACAAAACATCGGTAATTTTGGGCATTTTCTGACAGCAGATCAGTTTGAAATATTGCAGGGAGAAATAGTACAAGAAGGAGCAGCCACACTGAGCTGTTAGATGAAGAGATGCAGTTGACACGCTTCACACCTCCAACTTCTCAGCCAGGTAGCCAACTCCTTTCACTGTGCCCTGCTGTTGGCAGACTAGTGCCGTGAACAGAATGGTGTAAAAAGACATAATATTGCCTGACGTCTTTATTAAAACGATAATGATTTGTTTTGCTGCCCCCAGAATTCTGTGACCTCTGGAGAAAACCCGCATTTGCTGTTATCACCAGGTACTGGTACAGGAAACATTAGCTTTGTATACAAGTCACGCTAACGTTTCAGGTAACTGTTACTACTGTACATTGTATCTATACTGTTCTTTATACACTTACGATATAGCTAGCTAAGCATCAGAATTTTCAGTGTAAATGCACAGCCTTTTATTTTGAGACAACAACAAAACAAAAATTAAGTTGGATTTACGTAAAAGTCCATAGCACATTTTTTGTTAAATGGAAAACCTGTCATTTGTTCAAGTACTGCATTAGTTGTTGTTCTAATCACAGTATTTACATCAACATGCTGTGGGTGTGTAATTTTTCCCCATTGGAAGCTGTCCTATTCGCTACTACTGGGAAAGGCATAATTCTAATTGTTAGGTATGAATAAAGTCAGTTAAACAGTAAGCAACTGACCAAAACAAAACGAAGTGGAGGGGAAACCACTATTTAAGAGAAATCACAGACTATTCCTTTAAATGTGAATTCAAATGGTCAGTGTAGTCCTCAAAACTATGTTCTAATTGAGCGAATATTCATATACACTGTAAATATCATAGAATTGTGGGAAACGCGCTTTAAAAAAAATTCTGGGGGCCCTTGCAATAATTTAATGAACTTGAAGTGATCGTGACATGTGTAGCTGGCCTTGCTGCGCCTATACGTGTTGTGTCTGCGTTGCGTTCTGGCGCAATGATGAGGAAGCACAACTTTTGGTCTCCAGATTCTTTATTAGTGATTATTGAAACAGAAAGGAAAAGCTGATGGTTACATATATTTTGTAGCTCCCCATTAGTCAGATATCATTATACAATAAATACAGCATAATAAAAAAGTAAAACTTTACAATAAATAAATGAATACATGGATTACAATGTACATTAAATGTGGACATGTAGATTAAAACATATACAATTGTTTCAATACAACAGAACAATATAGACAACATAATGGAACAAGACATAACAATAGTGCATGACAGCAAAACACTTAAATTAATTTATTTTCTCATTTCATTTTTTTTATATAATTTAATTTCTAATCTGTAATTATAACATCTGTTCATTACAGCACCAACTAGACTTAACCTATATATATATAACACCTTATCGCTACTTATAAAATGATAATATAAACTGACTGATATATTAATCAAAAATATATTTTGTTGATGTCTGCAAGATGATAGTTGATGTTCAATACGATGTCAAGGGTTAAAAACGAAATTATAGGACTATGTTACAATTGTTATCGGATGACAAAATACAGGTTGAAGTTGGACATTATAAATTCGACAAAACATTTGTAATTACAAACAGTGCCATTTTACATAAAATATTACTGAAACACTTATTAGACTACGCTGCTTTCATGGCTGTGGAGAAATTAGGAAAAGCAGGACAGCAACATACAATAAATTAAAGCGTTTAGGAAGAGAACACTTATTTTCTAAAATAATTTCCAGGAATTTAGGTTTTACACACTGATGTTTGAATAGTTTTATAGTTTGTCAGATTTAACAATCCACAAATGAATGAAGATATTGCCACGCCTTTAGTAAAGTATAAAAATATGTAACTTTCATCACGCATTCCACTGTACTTCAAATTAAAAATCCCACTGGACAAACAATACATGCCTTACAAACCTCGCCTAGGATTCATGTACACAGCAACGTAAAATAAAGGAAGCAGCTGAACATCTCACGCAAGCAACCTTATGAAACTGAAAGTAAATTTTAAAATACACAAATGAACGAGTGAAATAAGATATGTACATATTGTGGACTGCAACGGAGATGGGAGGAAAGTTAAAGGTGGAGGGGGAATGGGAATATAGAGGAATAATCTAAGTTAAACGTGTAATTCAGTAACAGCTGTAACATAGATTTTAAAATGGCGTGGTCTCATACGTCTCAAAATAGGCCACATAGGATGTCATGCCCTAAACAAATCTGCCATCTCGGGCTGGATGAAAAGTTTGATAAAGTGTTGAAATCTGGACTTTAAAAATATCTGTATGGGTACCATCGGTCATTTTAAATGTGAAATAAAGTTGGACATTTGGCACGCCTTCACTTTTGGTTTGTCAGTAGGCTAAATTTTAACACTAGGTATATTTTAATAATCCAATGTTCCTAGAAATCACCATGTTTAAAATATGACGCAGTGGCGTGCTCAGGCTGTCTAAGGGGCAGGGGTGAAAAAAATGAAAAGGGCACGTCCTCAAAGTAGGGGCACAGCAGCATATTTTTTTCCACTTGAAAGTTACCCAAGAGGACACCTTGTCACGTTTTCTCTGGAACCCAGGGCTCTCAGGCAAACGTCTTACCCCGTGAGCCACTCAGAGGCCCTACTATTGATTATGATTCATTGTCATTGTCACATTAATAAACTGAAGTACAAATTTAAGATCAATATTCCTTTGTTAAAATGCAAATATCTTTTCAATTCAACACTGAAAGTGCTCAAACACATTGTTTTAGGTTCCATGTGATTTGGACACACAGTAACTACACTTTCTGTGCACGCATCCAGAAAGTCTCTTGATTAATATCTAATTGGTTAGGTGTGTATAAGTATTTTCATTTACATGTGGTTGACCTTTTGGTGTATGTATGTGTGGCATTGTCAAAAAAAAAAAAGAGTCAAAATTCAAGTAATCAAATTGTAAGGGAAAATTAAGCTTGTGTCTTGGTACCCTCATGCTCTTAAAAATTAACCAGTTTGTTCAGACAGAGTAGGTGATACAGTCACTGAGCTATTAAAATAATAATGTAATAACTGAAATTATTCACCAAATCTGCAAAACATTTCAAGGACAATGAAAGGAATGTACCAGTATGTCCATGATATTTGCGTTCAGCAAAACTTTGTTTGAACTCCCTGAGTGATGGAGTGATGGTTGAAAAGCTAATGATATTTTAATCTGATAACCAAAAACACAACCAGCAGTTCTACAACAAAAAAAACAACAACAATGCGTTCCCTCACCGCATGGCCACCGAAAGAATTTGCGAAGATATAAATATTTCTTAAAAATACACAGTGGGTCCAATGAATTCGTCAAAGGTTGTGCCGAAATGCTGGAAATCCCTTCATCATAATGCAATTTCGCAATTCGTAATCATTGCAGATGTGAAGTTATTGATGAAATTTGCTATAATATTAAAATAACGACAAAGGCTAAAATAAGCGTTTGTCGCGCTCTCTGAGTTCACCTGGTTAATAAACAGCTGTTTCCGGCTTGTTTAGTTCAAGAGCTATTGACGTTTGCTTTACCGCAGTGCCTTAGGCGAAGGCTCTTCCGACAGACTGATGGAAATACGATTTTTATCCAAGTTGCTAATTTCATTACTTGTGACATTTCTCAGTTTAGAGCCAAACATGGCGTGCAATAGCCTATATAATGTAGCCTAAGAGTGTGACATTGTAAGAAACTATCATCAAACTACTATTTTGTTCGTCTTAAAAGTCACCTTCAGAATTTTCTTCATTACCGTGATAGTCTTGTAATTACATAGGCTTTCAGCTTAATTTACCATCATTTAGCCAAAATAACAGGTTCTATAGCCTACTAAATATTGGTTTCTGTTGGGTAAAGTTACAGGTCTAGCCTACCCACATATGCCAATGAAATAGAACGTGCATGCTTTTGAATCCTGACCAACAAAATCTTCATGTTTTCTTTATAATTGTTAACAAACGAGACGGTACACCGCATAGTTTCATACTTACTCAAAACTTGCCCCAAGAGAGTAGGTGGAGCGCGGAGCTGTCTGTCTTAAGAGACGGGACGTGGGTACGATTCTTTTTTTTGTGTACTGACCAATTTTTTCACTTCAGTGTTTGTGCCCTGTATTTTGTACTAATGACTGAATAAAATGAATTGTTTACTTTACATTTTACTGAATATAAATAGATTTTAGACATTTTAGTGAAGTTGCATTTTCATGTTTAAAATAGCGACTCAATTACTAGCGTTTTAGTGCAATTTCTTCGTTTTTGTTCAGGACTCTTATTACGTGACGCAGCAGTACTTCTCTTGTTGCAGCTGGCGGAACACAACTCAACCTCAACGCCATTTCGCAGAGCACAGACGGAAGAGTTCGGCCGAGAGCATAAAGATAAGAATAAAATGGATTAAATAATACAGTAAGTACTGCGTGCGGCAGAGAGTGTCGGTATAAATATGTAGGCTATTTCTTGGCTAAAATTCTAAATTATTTTGACAAATGAATGTAAACGTGACGGTAATATGTAAGGACGAAACTGCGTTTATAAAGGTCAGGTTGACGTTAAAAATGGAAGTTAAAAATAGTCATTTTAAGAGCAGATAAGAATGGAAATTAAATTGCTAAATTATGCGTAGCGACCGCCTCAACCTTACAGTATATAAACATGTAGAGACATGACAATAGAAGTAAATATAGACAACTACAGAACCAGAAAATGTAAATTTGGCCACCAACGGACTTGTCTCCTGTGTCATGCTCAAAGTAAAAGACGCAAAGCAATGACGTGTTGAACAAGTTACTTTAAAGCCCTCCCCATTGTGAACAACTTTTCTCTCCGCCAGAAACCTATCCACAGTGGGAGCATCGTGTCTGAGAAAAAGCAAAGCCTAGGACAACTGACAAATTGATTTTATAGTAAATAAACAAGAGTTTGCTTATTAATTCATTTTCTCATGCAATTCATTATCTTACAAACTTTTCTACAGCAGTGATTAATGCCAAGTTTTGTTTTTGCATATGAAATTCCTGATTAATGTAAAACGCATTATTTCGATATAATCTACATAATGGAATTGCTGTTATAGGCGAATGACTATATGAATATGATTTTAATAGCCACTTACGGAAGTGCAGACTAGTAGGCCTATAGCCTACCGTAGTACATTTAAATATATTGTGAAGGTATTGCGAGACAGAGTATTTACAGGAGCGTATGCTGTTAAGGAATTAAGATTAATCGATTGGTGTAGGTGATTGGTTGTGTTGGAAGGTTATTGTTGACTGTCTTTTATTTCATAGCCTAGGAAATAAAGAGTAAACACGGTTTTTACGCATACTCAGATTAAAGTTGGACAGCAGTTACATAAAAAATGTTGTCATAGACTCCAAAACAACCAGCATGGACACAGAGCCTTCCTCAGCGCTAAAACGTACACCTGCTGTTTGTTTGAGAGTCTATCAAAAGATTTTACAGTGCGTGTCCATTGAAGCGAAGCTTTCCCATTTATTTTCAATGGAACTCGGGCGAACGGTTGCGTTGCGCAGCTATGTTGTCTTTTAAAACATTTTAATGCAAATGCTTTCGAACTTTTTCATCTGATTTCTTGTAGTAGGGGGCCAGCCCGTGTTTTTTCTTTAGGTATACCAACACTTATAGGATTACATAGGTTGAAGCTGTGTGTAAACAAATTATGAAAAACGTCTCAGTACTTGGCAAAACAAACGTTTTTTGCCTTTTGCCGTAAAGGGAAGTAAATCTCAAGGGAAGTGCACATCCTCCAAAAAAAAAACATTTTTTTTTTACTGTTTATTATACAGTCCCTGGCAAAAGTCTTGTCGCTTATCTAAGTTGTAGGAACAACAAATAATAAATTGACTTGTAGTTGATCAATTGGAATCAGAAATGGCTTATATGAAAGGGAAAGGCATCTAGATTATGCTTATATTATATGCAAAATAAAGTCTTGTATCATTCATTGAGTTTTCTCATTGAATTAGGACAGAAAGGTCAGATTTTGCTTGGACAAAAGTCTTGTCGCAAACAAAAATAATGTACGGTAGAAATTATACTTTATTTTGAATACACAAATAATGTATCTTCAGGCAAAATAAATCAGTTGAGTTTCCCCATGTTCTAACAGTTTCTCTTTCACTGCCAGTTTTTAAACAAAAATGGATATGCATGCACAGAGACAAACATTACAGAACAATGAAAAAGAAGCAGGCTGCTAGTCCAAATACATTGTTTTAAAAAGGAGAATGGCCAAGCCACCCTCCGTATATATTTGTCTTTATTCAAACAGTAGGAAGCCTGAGAGGGTTACAGAGAAGAGGAGCCATAGGTTGCGTTCCGATCCGAAAAAATGCTTGCTTCTTTGTGCTCACTCGCTCTCCAATGGAGGCGGGAATCCCCACAAAGTACCCGGATGTAAGATGGCTGCCACCAGGAGGGTGATTCCATTCCACTTTAAACGAGTGGAAGAAGGATTTTCGGAGAGAAGCCCTCTGTTTTCCTCCCTCCAACAGAGCCAACAAAAATCATCCCTTCCAGCAGTGATATTGCCCAGAATGCACAGGGATGCTTGCTCGCTTGCCCACATGTTAAACTATATGTGAATATCATCCTCTTGCTACCAAAGAACTTGTGAATTTAAAAACAAAGTTTACAAAGTTCAAAGACCTCCGTTGCCGATTGATTATACAATCCGTTCGCTAAAACACCATGTTGTTGGTGATCGTTATTTAATTCTTACATATTCAGAGGAAATGCCCAACACTCACTTAATAGCTACTTCAAGTTAATGGATGAATAAATCAGCAGTCCAAAAATACATAGACATTTTGGCCATGACGTTTTAACCATGTTTCAGCTCTCATGAGCTGGTGGAGGCATGATAGCCGTATCCATGCATTTTGTTAAGAATAGCCTACATTTCCTGAATCTTGAAATGTTACAACTACGGTCCTTAACTACAATCATCCACACAGCATGAAATGTAATGTGTTTTGTTGAGCACATATCTTTTAAAATCACAAATACCGTTATAATTGCCTATAGGAATCTTGGCAGAATTTTCGGGTTAATTCTTCTGATATCGATATTGATTTTTATTTTTTGCTTCATCTTTGTACCCATCTCTATACTTATTTACTTTTACACCCCATTACACTTCACACTTATTTAACATTATTTGGTTTAATGATCTGTTGTACTATATTTTATTGTTACCGATTTTATTAATTATCTTTACCTGTCTATGTGAAGCACTGTGGGATGCATCCTACTCAAGGTGCTACAAAAATAATTATAGTGACTATTGTTATGATTATGATTATTATTTTAGGCTATTATTAAAGTGTGCATACAAGTAAGTAGCTTCACGTTGGAAAAACCTTGGCAACGTTATTGAAAACAACATCACACCAATTAATAGTAGATAAAAACATTGATTTAAAATGATTTTATGGTCTTGGAAAATATAATGATTTTGGCATGGGGAATCTAGCAAAAATGCATCTTTGTTCCAATTTGAACAGCCACAACCCCTCCCCTCCATTGCCCCCCCTTGCATGCTGTGTCACTAGAGAGCTCTAACTTCATTGGAGGGAAGTGGTGAAGGGAGAATTTTATTTTAGATTGGAACGCAGCCATAGATAGAAGGGTCAGAGCTGGGACTTGAACGCCAGTCTCCCACGAATCAACATATGGATAAGATGGCTGCTCAGCAAAGTGAGCTATCCGGTGTCCCACCAAACTACATTGTAGCAAAGGCAGATTGCAGTGTTGCTGTCCTGAAATAAATGACCATCAATCTACAGTTTGTCCACCACAAACAAACTGAGGTTGGTGGTTCAAGCCCCAGTCTAGCCACAGCAAGAACGCCATTGCTGTTGGGCCCTTGAGCAAGGCCCTTAACCCCACATTGCTCCCAGGGGAGACTGGCCCTTGGTTAACTAATCAACCATAACTATTTAGATCTCCCACTCCAGAGTACTGTAATGCACACTTATTATCAGGTAGCTCTCAGGACTTTAGATCTCTCACTCCAGAGTACTGTAATGGACACTTATAATCAGGTAGGTCTCAGGGCTTTAGATCTCCCACTCCAGAGTACTGCAATGGACACTTATAATCAGGTAGGTCTCAGGGCTTTAGATCTCTCACTCCAGAGTACTGTAATGGACACTTATAATCAGGTAGGTCTCAGGGCTTTAGATCTCCCACCCCAGAGTACTGTAATGGACACTTATAATCAGGTAGGTCTCAGGGCTTTAGATCTCCCACTCCAGAGTACTGTAATGGACACTTATAATCAGGTAGGTCTCAGGGCTTTAGATCTCCCACCCCAGAGTACTGTAATGGACACTTATAATCAGGTAGGTCTCAGGGCTTTAGATCTCCCACCCCAGAGTACTGTAATCGACACTTATAATCAGGTAGCTCTCAGGGCTTTTGATCTCTCATTCCAGAGTACTGTAATTGGACACTTATAATGAGGCAGCCATTGTGAAAACCAGCTGTCTTGGACAGTTTACCAGCGATATGGGCTTGTGTTTGTTTATACAGGGTGGGACCAACTGTAAAGAATACTTTCATTACTTAAATATAACAATCTAATGAGTGTTTAATGTGTGTAAACATTCAGTGTGAATTCTTGAGCATACCCATGTGTTTGTCTGAGTGTTTATTCCGTAATTTATTATTTTGTGCGTTTACAGGTCTGCTTGATCTGAATCAGCCCTCTCATGGTCAGATCTGGTCAGATGTTTTCCAGGCTTCTGTGACGGGGGCACAAAATGAGTCTATCTGAGGAGCCAGAGACCAGTGGATGGGCTGGGACATTCAGCTCTGACAGCAAGAGGTATGAATACATGAATCAGATATCTTGTGTTAATTACTACAGTATACATGAGTTAGAGCTGCAATAAGAGGATGAGGATGGTTGAGGAAAACTTGCAGATAGTGCTCACCTGCATGTACGCCTCTTTGACTTGAGAGTGTACACGCATAAATCTCCAAGTGAATGGAGGGAGATCACAGAAGCTGTGTGGTGCTCTCTCTGGCACTAACATAAACACTGCTGTGTACTTTCAAGAACATAGCCTAAAACAAAGTAGTCTAAAAATTATATCCGAAATTAGAAAAAAAGCTTGAACTAGCCCATTAAACCACATGTACAATGCTATCAATTCTTTTTTTTTATTTTTAATATATTTTTTATTGAGCACCAATAATACAGGGTATGTACATAGACATAGAACATAGACAAGATCCTTGAAACAATGCTCGTACATTTTTTTTAACCCCTTCATTATCTTCAGTGTGTACATATGGTTAACAAATCCTCCACCCACCCACCCCACCCATCTAGAGCGTAAAGGACACTCACCCAGAAGAGCAAAAAGAACATACACATAAGTTTACCATTAGTGTAGCTAATACATTATATTAGTTTATAATGTATTTATATACATTATAAACTATGGTTTACATGGATAAATATCATAAATGGAAAAGGACTGCTGAATGGTACTAAGTGGGCATAGTTGTGAGTCCACTTAAGTATGTCAACACTTGACCCCAGATGGAAAAAAATTGTCCCTGGGTCCCCTGAGTGTGTATTTTATCTTTTCTAACTGTATTAATTGCATCAGGTCACTCAACCACAAAGACACTTTTGGTGGATTTTTGGATTTCCAGTGTAGTAATATTCTTCTGCGTGCAATCAGCATTGTAAGAGCAATGATTTTTTTGTATCTTTTTCTTATTGTAGAATAACTTCTATCTGTGATACCAAAAATGGCCATTTCTGCACTGGCTTGGACGTCAATATTAAGTGCTTCTCATAGCATTTTAAAGATCATAGACCAATAGGTTGTCAGGGCTGGGCATGACCAAAACATATGAGTTTAATTGGCAGGAGTGTTTCGACACCTATCGCAGCTCGCATCTGTGTTAGGGTATATTTTAGCCAGTCTTGCTTTGGAATAGTGAATGCGATGTAGAACCTTAAATTGAATTATGCTAAGTTTTGCACAGGAAGTACTGTCATTCACTCTTCGTAGAGCGCTACTCCAAATGTCGTCTTCCAAGTCCTCCCCCAGCTCATTCACCCAGTCTGCCCTGATCTTTGCAAGGGTTGTGTTTTTAAAAGAGGTTATACAGTCATTTATTCTTGAAATTAGTCTTTTTGAGTTGAAAGGAATGCTTAACAGATCATCTAAACTAGAGACTGAAGACATGTATGGAAAGTTGGGGTCATGACACTGAAGAAAGTGGCAGACTTGGAAATACCGAAATAAGCTAGACCGAGGGAGGCCGAATTTATGTGATAAGTCATCAAAGCTTGCAAATATATTGTTTATGAACATATCTTTAAATTTATAAATGCCTTGTCTTTGCCAAAGAATAAATTCAAAGTGGAATCTAGCCGGGGGAAAATGTGATTATTATATATAGGACTTATGTAGAGAAAATTGTTAAACCCAAAGTTCTGTCTAAGTTGGAACCATATCTTGAGGGTATTTATGACGATTGGGTTGTTAGTAAAATGTGAAATAGAGAGGGGAAGACTTGAGGTGACCAGGGCTTTGAGAGATGTTGAGATGCAAGATGCGGCTTCAAATTGGCACCAATCCCTATCAGGAGTGTGAAGCCAATAGATGATTTTTTGAACATTTGTGGCCCAATAATAGTGACAGAGATTTGGAAGAGCTAGGCCGCCTTGTTATTTAGGCCTCTGTAGCAGTTCTAACCGTGTTCTAGGTTTCTAACCATCCCATATAAATGAAATGAAAGCTCGTATCAACAGATTTGAAGAAAGACTTAGGAAGGCAAAGTGGGATACATTGAAACAAATAAAGGAATTTAGGGAGCACATTCATTTTAATACAGTTCACTTTTCCTGCCAAGGACAAGTGAAGTGTGTTCCATTTCTTCAGATCTGATTTGACTTTCTCAAATAGTGGACAGAAGTTTTCCTGACAAAGCTTTTGCATGTCCCTTGTAATTTGAATGCCCATATATTTAAAGCCATTTCTAGACATTTGGAATGGTAAGGCATTGTCCTGTGTTTGAAGAGCCAGGTCGTTAACAGGGTAATATTCACTTTTACTAAAGTTCAGTTTGTACCCAGAAAAAGTACCAAATCTCCTCGAGGTATGGCTTTCTCCCCGTCCAGCGCGATAACCACCTTGGGTACCACACTTGACGCAGGAGAGCAAATAATATTTAAGAGTCTGCGGACATTTGTAAATAAATGACGCCCCTAAATAAAACCAGTTTGGTCTACAGAGATCACAGAATGCTATCAATTCTAAACAAAATTACATTCATGCTAACAATCATACAATGCTAATATACAGGATCCTAATTCATTAATGATTATGTTGCACAACTTATTGCTGTTTACTTGTTTAAAGGCAATTGATAAAGGACCATATCAATATATTTACTTTGAATGGTTTGCCACCTCTTGCATTTCTTCACACTTCTGTTAAAAAGAAGATAAACTGAGTTGAAGATCATGTCTGTTTTATTGTGCTGTTTTTTGTAACAGAAATATGAAAGATCACAGAATAAATAAAGAATAAACTGAAAAGGTGAACATGACACCGCAGAATCCACAACTGATCCAAAGTAATTAAACAGTCTGATTTTCACACGAAAGTATACTTGTACTTCTCTCTCACTGTGAACAGGCTGGTGTTTGTGCTTAGTAGCACAGCTGGGGGATTGAAGGCTGCACTGGGTCTGTGAGGCGACCCCAGCCTCAGACCTAATAGCTTAATTTCAATACATTACAAAGGAATTTCATACAAATCTTTATCATGTTATAAACAATAGAGACAAAATTTCTCTTCTGTAAATTAATATTAAACGGTCATTAAAAGGTTCTCAATTATGAAAGTGCATTTGCACCTGTAAGCTATGCTTTGAATTAGAGCTAAATGAAGAGGATGAGGTTAACTGGAAGCTCTGTCTCCATGTGCTGTGAGTTGGACCTGCAGTAAGAGGATGAGCTTAACTGGAAGCTCTGTCCCCATGTGCTGTGAGTTAGAGCTACAGTAAGAGGATGAGGTTAACTGGAAGCTCTGTCTCCATGTGCTGTGAGTTAGAGCTGCAATAAGAGGATGAGGTGTAAAATAACTATTCTTAGTTGGACATTATGAGGATAAGCTGGGTTTTTGTTAGCAAATCGTTGGTGGCACCTTGCACTGCTGGGCTGTTTTCACCAAATCATTTTTTAAAACAAATGTGCAATGTTTCTTTTTTCCAATAGGATACAGAGTGAAAGAGCAGGGTCACCTGTACCCAGTTGTCTGTCAATGAAGAGTGACCAGTCAATAGAAAAACCCATAAACTTCAGTGGAGGATTTACAGCTGATCCAAGGTAAGAAAACAGGTACATATTTACCGTTAATTTACATAATGTTTATTTGTCAATGGCAACATACAAGTGTAGGTGGAGTGTGACATATTCTATTCATTCGTATGATAGTGTACCATTTCACATTCAGGTGCAGGTTAGGAATGCTTTATCAAACTCAATTGTAGGTGGGGTGTACCACATCACATTCAGGTGTGAGAGCTGCAGTTAGAGGATGAGGTTGACTGGAAGGTCTGTCTCCATGTGCTGTGAGTTAGAGCTGCAGTAAGAGGATGAGGTTAACTGGAAGCTCTGTCTCCATGTGCTGTGAGTTAGAGCTGCAGTAAGAGGATGAGGTTAACTGGAAGCTCTTTCCCCATGTGCTGTGAGTTTGAGTTGCAGTAAGAGTCTTTTTAGGTGAGAGATTGAAGTGCTTTCTCAGCTTCAAGGTGTTATTGTAATTCTTCTTCCTTCGTGTTGCCTCTGCACCTCATGTTCCCACATTGTGTTTTAGAAGTCAGGATTGTAGATTGCTCTACCTAACAACTTGTAGAAATTGAAATCCTGCAAGGAAAATGTTTTTCCTACAGTTTTATTTATCACCAAGGTAATTCTGTAAAATAACTATTCTTAGTTGGACATTATGAGGATAAGCTGGGTGTATCTCAGCAAATACTTGGTGGCACCCTGCACTGCTGGGCTGTTTTCACCAAATCATTTTTTAAAACAAATGTGCAATGTTTCGATTCTCTAATAGGATCCAGAGTGAAAGAGCAGGGTCACCTGTACCCAGCTGTCTGTCAATGAAGAGTGACCGGTCAATGGATATACCCATAAACTTCATAGGAGGATTTACAGCTGATCCAAGGTAAGAAAACAGGTACATATTTACACTTCATTTATATTATGTTTATTTGTCAATGGCAACATTCAAGTGTAGGTGGCGTGTGACATGTTATATTCAGGTGTATGATAGTGTACCATTTCACATTCAGGTGCAGGTTAGGAATGCTTTATCAAACTCAAATGTAGGTGGGGTGTACCACATCACATTCAGGTGTGAGAGCTGCAGTTAGAGGATGAGGTTGACTGGAAGGTCTGTCTCCGTGTGCTGTGAGTTAGAGCTGCAGTAAGAGGATGAGGTTAACTGGAAGCTCTGTCTCCGTGTGCTGTGAGTTAGAGCTGCAGTAAGAGGATGAGGTTAACTGGAGGCTCTGTCTCCATGTGCTGTGAGTTAGAGCTGCAGTAAGAGGATGAGGTTAACTGGAAGCTCTGTCTCCATGTGCTGTGAGTTAGAGCTGCAGTAAGAGGATGAGGTTAACTGGAAGTTCTGTCTCCATGTGCTGTGAGTTAGAGCTGCAGTAAGAGGATGAGGTTAACTGGAAGCTCTGTCTCCATGTTCTGTGAGTTAGAGCTGCAGTAAGAGGATGAGGTTAACTGGAAGCTCTGTCTCCATGTGCTTTGAGGTAGAGCTGCAGTAAGAGGATGAGGTTAACTGGAAGCTCTGTCTCCATGTTCTGTGAGTTAGAGCTGCAGTAAGAGGATGAGGTTAACTGGAAGCTCTGTCTCCATGTGCTGTGAGTTAGAGTTGCAGTAAGAGTCTTTGTAGGTGAGAGATTGAAGTGCTTTCTCAGCTTCAAGCTGTTATTATAATTCTTCTTCCTTCGTGTTGCCTCTGCACCTCAAGTTCCCACATTGTGTTTTGTAACTCATTATTGTATATTACTCTACCTAACAACCTTTAGAAATTGAAATCCTGCAAGGAAAATGTTTTTCCCACAGGTTTATTTATCACCAAGGTAATTCTGTAAAATAACTATTCTTAGTTGGACATTATGAGGATAAGCTGGGTTTTTGTTAGCAAATAGTTGGTGGCACCCTGCACTGCTGGGCTGTTTTCACCAAATCATTTTTTAAAACAAATGTGCAATGTTTCTATTTTCCAATAGGATACAGAGTGAAAGAACAGGGTCTCCTGTACCCAGCTGTCTGTCAATGAAGAGTGACCAGTCAATAGAAGAACCCTTACACTTCAGTGGAGGATTTACAGCTGATCCAAGGTAAGAAAACAGGTACATATTTACACTTCATTTATATTATGTTTATTTGTCAATGGCAACATTCAATTGTCGGTGGGGTGTGACATATTATATTCAGGTGTATGATTGTGTACAATTTCACATTCAGGTGCAGGTTAGGAATGCTGTATCAAACTCAGATGTAGGTGGGGTGTACCGAACCACATTCAGGTGTGAGAGCTGCAGTGAGAGGATGAGGTTAACTGGAAGGTCTGTCTCCGTGTGCTGTGAGTTAGAGCTGCAGTAAGATGATGAGGTTAACTGGAAGCTCTGTCTCCATGTGCTGTGAGTTAGGGCAGCAGGAAGACGATGAGGTTAACTGGAAGCTCTGTCTCCATGTGCTGTGAGTTAGAGCTGCAGTAAGAGGATGAGGTTAAGTGGAAGCTCTGTCTCCCTGTTTTTTGAGTTTGAGCTGCAGTAAGAGGATGAGGTTAACTGGAAGCTCTGTCTCCATGTTCTGTGAGTTAGAGCTGCAGTGAGAGGATGAGGTTAACTGGAAACCTTGTCTCCATGTTCTGTGAGCTAGAGCTGCAGTAAGAGGATGAGGTTAACTGGAAGCTCTGTTTCCATGTTCTGTGAGTTAGAGCTGCAGTGAGAGGATGAGGTTAACTGGAAGCTCTGTCTACATGTGCTGTGAGTTAGAGCTGCACTAAGAGGATGAGGTTAACTGGAAGCTCTGTCTCAATGTGCTGTGAGTGAGAGCTGCAGTAAGAGGATGAGGTTAACTGGAAACTCTGTCTCCATGTGCAGTGAGTTAGAGCTGCAGTAAGAGGATGAGGTTAACTGGAAGCTCTGTCTCCATGTGCTGTGAGTTAGAGCTGCAGTGAGAGGATGAGATTAACTGGATACCTTGTCTCTATGTTCTGTGAGCTAGAGCTGCAGTAAGAGGATGACGTCAACTGGAAGCTCTGTCTCCATGTTCTGTGAGTTAGAGCTCCAGTAAGAGTCTTTTTTAGGTGAGAGATTGAAGTGCTTTCTCAGCTACAAGGTGTTATTCTAATTTTTCTTCCTTCGTGTTCCCTCTGCACTTCAAGTTCCCACATTGTGTTTTATAATTCAGTATTTTATATTGCTTTGTCTAACAACCTGTAGAAATTGAAATCCTGCAAGGAAAATATTTTTCCCATAGTTTTATTTATCACCAAGGTAATTCTGTAAAATAACTATTCTTAGTTGGACATTATGAGGATAAGATGGGTTTTTGTTAGCAAATACTTGGTGGCACCCTGCACTGCTGGGCTTTTTTCACCAAATCATTTTTTATAACAAATGTGCAATGTTTCTATTCTCTAATAGGATCCAGAGTGAAAGAGCAGGGTCACCTGTACCCAGCTGTCTGTCAATGAAGAGTGACCGGTCAATGGATATACCCATAAACTTCAGTGGAGGATTTATAGGTGATCCAGGGTAAGAAAACGGGTACATATTTACACTTCATTTATATTATGTTTATTTGTCAATGGCAACATTCAAGTGTCGGTGGAGTGTAACATATTATATTCATTCGTATGATAGTATACCATTTCACATTCAGGTGCAGGTTAGGAATGCTGTATCAAACTCAGATGTAGGTGGGGTGTACCGAACCACATTCAGGTGTGAGAGCTGCAGTTAGAGGATGAGGTTAACTGGAAGGTCTGTCTCCACGTGCTGTGAGTTAGAGCTGCAGGAAGAGGATGAGGTTAATTGGAAGCTCTGTCTCCATGTGCTGTGAGTTAGAGCTGCAGTAAGAGGATGAGGTTAACTGGAAGCTCTGTCTCCATGTGCTGTGAGTTAGAGCTGCAGTAAGAGGATGAGGTTAACTGGAAGCTCTGTCTCCATGTGCTGTGAGTTAGAGCTGCAGTAAGAGGATGAGGTTAACTGGAAGCTCTGTCTCCATGTTCTGTGAGTTAGAGCTGCAGTAAGAGGATGAGGTTAACTGGAAGCTCTGTCTCCATGTGCTGTGAGTTAGAGCTGCAGTAAGAGGATGAGGTTAACTGGAAGCTCTGTCTCCATGTGCTGTGAGTTAGAGCTGCAGTAAGAGGATGAGGTTAACTGGAAGCTCTGTCTCCATGTTCTGTGAGTTAGAGCTGCAGTAAGAGGATGAGGTTAACTGGAAGCTCTGTCTCCATGTGCTGTGAGTTAGAGTTGCATTAAGAGTCTTTTAAGGTGAGAGATTGAAGGGCTTTCTCAGCTACAAGATGTTATTCTGATTCTTCTTCCTTCATGTTGCCTCTGCACCTCACGTTCCCAAATTGTGTTTTATCAGTCAGTATTGTATATTGCTCTATCTAACAACCTGGAGAAATTGAAATCCTGCAAGGAAAGTGTTTTTCCCATTGTTTTATTTATCACCAAGGTAATTCTGTAAAGTAACTATTCTTCTTTGGACATTATGAGAATAAGCTGGGTTTATGTCAGCAAATAGTTGGTGGCACCCTGCTCTGTCTCCATGTGCTATGAGTTAGAGCTGCAGTAAGAGGATGAGGTTAACTGGAAGCTCTGTCTCCATGTGCTGTGAGTTAGAGCTACAGTAAGAGGATGAGGTCAGATCGAAGCTCTGCGTCCTTGTGCTGTGAGTTAGAGCTGCAGTCAGAGGATGAGGTTAACTGGAAGCTCTGTCTCCATGTGCTGCGTGTTTGAGCTGCAGTGAGAGGATGAGGTTAACTGGAAGCTCTGTCTCCATGTGCTGAGAGTTAGAGCTGCAGTAAGAGGATGAGGTTAACTGGAAGCTCTGTCTCCATGTGCTGCGCGTTTGAGCTGCAGTAAGAGGATGAGGTTACCTGAAAGTTCTGTCTCCATGCTTTGTTCACAGGGTCCAGGTGGAGAGAGCAGGGTCTCCTGTACCCAGCTATACGTCAGTGAAAAGTGACAGATCAATGGAACACCCACTCACATTCACTGGACCTAATCAGAGGTATTGAAACGGGTTTATAATTCAAATTAATTTGAAAAATTTTTAACAGTAATCATGAAAAATTGAAAATAAATATGAAGGGTAACTTTATTGTGGCATCTTCGTGAGATGGACAAATTACCTCCTTGTTTGTGTTACATGTTACTTTTGGTTTCAGGCAGTTATAATACTCACTCCAAAGACTTGCTTATAGTCCATGTTCCTCATATGGACTCCAAACTTATACAGATTTTTATTTTGTTTTTGTGCTCCACTCATCTGAAACATCTCCAAAACTCCCTGAACCTGAACCTTTGCAATAAATTAAAAATGTAATAAATCACCCTATAATGTATTCCCTAAGGTATGTGTTAGTTTCAGAGCATTGTTTAAAAGCTGATATTGAGTTGAGGCATGCACCACTTGTAGCCTATAGCTGAATTACAATGCAGGTGTAACCTCTTCATACCAAAGTTAAATTCAGTTATGTCACACAAATAACCACTGTAAAGGACCTTACTGGCATGTACAACAAAAAATGTCAAAACTCAAGAGTTAAAATTTGACTTGTAAGCTATAATGAAATTAAAAAGTGCTTCCTACAGCAGACCTATTCATAATTCTTTCACCTGGTATCAAGCAGGCTCATGTAGGGTATATCTTTCCTTTTCTAATTTGTTTGGCGATAAAGGATGAAAGTCTGTCTCTCTCTCTGTGAGTAAGAGGCACTTTATCTGTGATCTAGGAATGAAATCGGCTTCCCTCTTTTGTAAATCTGTGGGTAACATAGATATGAGCTGCTGGCTGCCCTCTGTAATGTTAAGCCAGTGAGCTTAACTGACGGTTGGTAGCTAAATACTTTTGATACTGCATCATACCCTTTAACTAATTGTACCATTCTACTTTAGAGAAACTAGAAGGACAATCCATGGTTTCCCTGCTGGATCTGTGTTTTTCTTGCTTTGCTTATACTACTTCCTGTGCCCTGCAGGGCATACAGCATGCTATAGTATTTAAGCAGGGTCAGGCTGCAGCCACACCAGACCTGAGTGCACATTTGCTTGCTCAAGGGCTGGTGGCTCTCTCCTACACAAACCAGAGGTGTACAACATGGCTGGAGGGGTTCAATATTATTGTCAGTGATGCTGTCTGATATGGTGTTTTTCTGTTTTTTACTTTCAGCTTTGTTCGGCTTTCATTGCCCCTTTGTGTTCACCCCGCCTTCCTCGTTACCTGTCTAGCTGATTGTTCATTCATGTCACCTGCCCTGTTGGTCAGAGTGAAACCCTGACCCAGGCAAAGTGGCAGTGATAGTGTTTCTTGAAACGTTTTAGCATCCCTGGAAAGATCCGAGTCATGTTATGTAGAACTTAAAGATACAGTTAAATGGCAGATGTGCTCATTTTACAAAGTTTCATTATAAGAGGTCTAATGATTCAGCTTTTCCATAATATTGTATGCACTCTTCTTATGGGATTTTTTTCTGATTTCTGTCAAGGGTCCAGCAGTCAGCAGAGTCCAGCTGTCTGGAAGAGAAGACTCATGAGAAGAGAGAGCGGTGCATGGATTTACCCCTCACGAAAAAGGTGTGATATTCTTTAAATTATCTGTGTATTAGTCATCATGGGGTTTGGCTTGTGGAATACTTTTTTATTTCAGCTCTCTTTTCTGGCTCAACTATTAGCATGACTACCTTCCCATAACTTCTCTAGTTATGATGTGGCGTAATCTCAGTTGGTTAATTTGGGTTTTGTAAGGAGTGGGAGCCCTTGTTTACATACCGCATATTATCATGTGCGTTTGATGATGTCTCATAATTGATAACAGTAACCTTTATTTCTGAAGTAAACCAAAGGCTGTAGCTAGCATCCCTATTATGCATTATATTGCATCCTTGTATTATATTGCACTCAAGTACAGCAACTTAAAAAAGATTTTGGAAGTAAATGACAGGTGACTGGTAACTGAGAATTGAATGCTCATGTTGTCCAACCTTTTCATCAGTGAATTCTTAGTTTTTAGCACCTTATCATTTCTTGTAATATGAGGCCAGTCCTTTTTTGGTTTCCTTACGCAAATCCAGTTACTAGCTGTATAGAATGGAGGGCTCTATCAGTCTGTCACTCTGATACAACACACCTCTTCATGTGTTTATTTCAGTCTCTCTGATACAGCACACCTCTTCATGTGTTTATTTCAGTCACTGTGATACAGCACACCTCTTCATGTGTTTATTTCAGTCTCTCTGATACAGCACACCTCTTCATGTGTTTATTTCAGTCTCTCTGATACAGCACACCTCTTCATGTGTTTATTTCAGTCTCTCTGATACAGCACACCTCTTCATGTGTTTATTTCAGTCTCTCTGATACAGCACACCTCTTCATGTGTTTATTTCAGTCTCTCCAGCGCACTCTGATGAAGTTGAAGAAGGAGAAGTTGAAACAGTTTCACAGCCATCTGAGTCAGGATTACCCAGAATGCACTGAGAGACAACAGGACGACCTTGAGACCCTGCACATAGTTGAGAAGATGCTGGAGACCTGTGGCAGTGAGAGATCTCTGAAGATCACACTCCACATCCTGAGGACTATAAAGCAGAAGGATCTCGATGACTCACTGGAGAGAGATGAGCAGAACAGTAAGATTCTCCATTTACTAATGTTTTTACTGTAGAATGCTGATTAACTGTGCTCTATTTACTCTGTTCACATGCTAAGGTTACCCTGGTGCTTCTGATATACCTTTAGTTTAAGTTTGGGTTTCCTGTATCACATATGAAGTATGTGACAGAGGGCTCTGTCCCAGGCCACGAACAGCACTCAAATGCTCTAACCTGACTGTAACACTCACAGTTTGTTTGTATTTTCTGTTTCCCCAATATCTCCCTTGCTAAAACCTCAAAGATATCACATTTTTGTCAGGGGTGCACACCTGAGGCTAGCTGCTGGGTTCCCTAGATCAAACACACAATCATAACCACACCAAATACACCAAAAATGTTTATTGAATGTATGTCTTTATTGTACTTATGTTTTTTATTACATCACATATAAACACAACAGACAAACAAACAAACAGACACACTGCCCTCTTAACTAATAAAATTACGGGTGTAATGGTACACAGAAGTCACGGTTCGGTTCACACCACAGTTTGGAAATCACGGTTAAGTACGAGTTTGGTACAACAGGAAAAAAGCAACAAAAAACCCCAAATTCATAAGGCTAGGTTTCTTTTTATTTATTTTGAAAAGCTTCTGTGTGTCATTTGCACTTGCCATGGTGTGACTGACTCAGTCAGACCCCAATCAGCTTGAGCGAAGCTTAGCATGGCATGTTGCTAACTTGGTAATGACCCACAGCTTAAGGTTTCCGGGTGGAACTCATGATTGTGAAATTTGGTTCCTCAATACGTTCATCAATCTTCACACAGTGGCTACCGCTTATTCTCCATACGACTGAAAGCACCGAACCTTAATGTGCGTACTGTGGCGGCTCGGGACGAATAAACATACCGTTACACCCCAATCAAAATAAGTCAATCTCATTCAATGAGTCTTCCATTTATAAGGATAAATTGTAATCTTTTAGCAATTAAAATAAAAACTTATATTGGAACATTCTAATTTGTGGTGTTCATTTATAACCAAGAGCAAATACCTGTTTCCACGGAATACATACGTTCATATCATTGTCCCAATTAATATTAATGTTGTACAGATATGCTACCGTGTACATATTTCAAGGGGAAATCTATACACCCACCTACTGATCTTCCTTTCTTGTAGCCATGGGTAGTTTTGTTGGACAGGCCTACACACTTGCAATTCATCAAAAGTATAGTTACAAAACAATACTTTATAATTACTTCTTACTGCAGAAACTACCTGACTATATATTTATAAACTGAACACATATGACCACATTTTTCAAAAAGCAAGTCATATGGTAGAATTTTCCCATTTTTGTCCAACAAATGTATGATGCATAACACATCTTGCTCAATAAATTCTCACCATACAATAGGTTTGTTGTCAATCAGCAGATTTGAGTTACACCAAATTATCTGCTACTGACAAGTAGATAAATTATCCTCAGGCGACCTAAAGCCACACTGACAAGAATAAACTAAGACATGACAATTCATCAGCAAAACACTTAACAATATCATTCTCCCGTATTTGCATGAATGGAAATATATTCAATCTAAATAAAATTTGATAAATAAAATTTGTTCACTCGATAATAATTTAGAACAGAACCACTCAGTATTCAAATACAATTTAGGTACCAAAGATGCTTTAAGACTCAAATCAAAGGCTTGTAAATTTATCAGGTTTACTCCAACACATTCATATGTATTATATAATAATTTGTGACCCGACGCGAGCAAACCCTCCACATTTTGGCAACGTCAATTTTACAGGAGAGCACAAAATACGGGCAGTATTTTGTCAAAAATGAGATAATGGTGGATTCGAATTCCTGAAGTGCTTATGTATCATCTCCCTTTTTGTTGAAACTGAAAATAATTTGTAAGTATGAAAATTGTAATGAAATATAGAGGCAAGTTGGTCCTCCAAGAACTGACAGGGGAGAAAACATCATCAACTCAGCATTAATTTGTACTATCGAATCTAGCGATCGCGTATCATATGGGTTCGTCTTCTGATACAATTATTCAGCTTAAGATCTCACTACACAATATCTCAGTCACATTACCTCTGATGTATATTCGCAATACTAAACAATTTTGATAAAAAAAGTAACTGAGATAATGCTTGATTTATGACTGAAACCGGCGTTTTCTGTATCTATGGTGCGTAGTTCCGCTTGCTTTTCTTCTTCGAGTGTTGTAGTAAACGTGGTCCTGAACGTTCATTGGTTCACGCCAACGTGCCGTTTTCCAACAGTTTATAGCCTACTTGTTTGTTTACTTTTTTGGAAAAGTTTGTTTGCGTGTTGTTAGAATCATGGACTACGATAAGAGTGGCCTCAGCTCTCAAACATATAAATTAACTGAATCTCTCCGGTGCAAGAGACGGAACTCAGTGGGAAGAACTGGTGAGAGGTTACTGTCTTGAGGTGGAGGAGGATAACATGCACCTTGTGCTGTCAGACTTTGAAGATGAGAACAGCAGTGATGAAGAAACCATTCCCGACTTGAAGAAAAAGTACTGTATGTGAAAGAGGTCATGAAGCGGATTTTGAAGAACCGACAGATGATGATGATGCAACTTTCACTGTTGTAACTAACGAAGCCGAAGATACAATGCAGTTAGTTGACATTACTGACTCTGACTGCGACCAACAACTCACAGAAATTCTCAGTTTCACCTACGGTTGCGGTCGAAGGCGAAAAGAAAACTCAAAGCTCGGCCAGGAATCCTGTACAAACAAACTGCCTCATGAGCGCATCTATGAGCTACGCTACATGGTAAATGCGTTGTCACAGCCGGAAAAGGACATGTTCACTGCACATCAGCACTTTTTGTTGTACCTTTTTGTATTTTATTATAAGCTACGGTTTTGTATGTGTCATTAAAATAGTTTCTTGTTTTATAAATACATTCTATATTGTATTACTATAGCCACGCACTTCTATTTCATGTGCCCAGACAATCCATTTCATTTTACTAATTTTGTTATATTTTTTCGAGCATAATTTTGATTTGCCATTTTCAGGAAGTACATAGAGCACCGCTCACCAAATTCCATCCAGTGACCTCTAGATTTGAACCAAATTATCCTAGAGCGCTTGTTATACATTGTTTCCAGTTTCTTCTGCTTTCTTCCGTATAATTCAAAGACCTCTACAGAAGGAGAGGAATTTTCATCAGTTAAAATATTCAATTCATTAATATCCCTAATTAGTCTTTTCTCAAACATTCTCGATATTTCCATGAGGAATATTTAATGCAATGCCCCCTAAGAAAACATTTAAAAGCATCCCAAACAGTTTGGGGAACCGCAGAACCCTCATTAAATCTGAAGAATTCTTCCATGAATTTATGTGTCTCTGTAAAATAGTATGGATCTAACAACAAAGGTTGGTTTAACTTCCAGTAACCTTTTAAGATTTTTTTAACCTTTTAAGACTTTTAATATGTTTGGCCAAAACTATTCCCAAGGCTATGATGCTATGGCCTGATCTAAATTGGTCAGCTATAACAGTTTTTGATATCCTAGGCCCAGTTGTTCAAAAAGTCTAATCTGGATCAGAATGATCCGGATTTGGAAATCCCATGTTTTGCTATCCAGGATCAGGTAATCCATCTTACTTTTGTGCCGGTTTTGGATTGGACCACCCTGATCCAGATGCAAACTTTTCAAGATTACCAAATCTGGATTACCAGTACTCTAAATGGGAATACACATCACAATGTAACCTATTAGCTATGTAAAGAACAACAGGTAGAATAGCCGGCATCACTTTAAGTATTTTTATTTGAAGAGACAGAAAACAGCACAACAAAACAATACACACATCCCCTTCCAGTTTTAATTTCTTTTAAACAGTCAGACCCCTCATCTGACCCAAAACAAATAAATAAACAAATAAATATACATTATTCACAAATACATTGTGGATATTTTGAACATGTGTTTTTAATCATAATAAGGCAAAATGTCCAGTTGTACACAAAATAACGAACGTTCAGAGCTCTTTATTTGTGTAGAGACCAGCTTTTTGAAGCCCTGCTTTTAGGAGGTGGATCTCTCTTCTGGCTTTGGTTTGCTGTAGTTGACTTGTTCATCTCTGATGATTGTGTCATTGTAATTAATATACAGCAGTAAATGACACTTAAAATATATTATTTTAGTTTATTGTTTGTTTATGTTATTGTTTGATAATGACAGCTGCTTGGGGGATAGTTTTATGGGGACAAAATCTTTTTTTAAATTTATTTTACTGTACTATAGGATGTAATAGGTAGCCGAATGTCTACTTTATCTACTTTATCACGGCTAAACAAATCAAGTGCAAAATACAAATAAATGTATATATACTACATGATACAAATGGTGTATTGTTTGACCAATTTTAAAGTCTGACTTCATTTTGTTCCTGAAATCCTCCCTGAATCCACTCTTCTGCTGGGATCAGCATAATCCTGATTTTTGGATCGAAGGTATCCCAATCCTAACAAAATGTTTTGAACAACACATAGTGAAGGTTTGATCTAGGTCAAAATCAAGACTGGATCGTGATCTAATCCAATTTCAAAATAGTTTGAACTTTGGTGCAATTCAATAGCCGAAATCTGATCAGATTACTTTTGAACAACTGGGCCCTGGGTATCAGTGAAAAGTAATAATATAAATAAAAAAGAGAAAAATAATTTCTCATTAATCGTATATACTAAACTTTTCTTTAAAAGAATTAAAACTCCTCTCTGATTGCTTGAACCATGACAACGACAGATCAATTCTCCCCATTCCAACGTCCAATAGTCTTCATCTCTTCATCTCTTCGATTGTGTCTCTTGCAAACATGATATCAAGGCTTATCTGACGATCATGTAAACACCTGTCTTCACTTAGATCTGTCAGAGGTCCCGTTACAGTTATAACTAGCAATTTGAATTTCTGCCTTCATCATACTGACAAAAACAAAACCATAAATTTATCACGTTTGTAAAAACTCTCCGCCCTAAACAGTCCATAATATATCACATAGTCTTCAAACAAATAGTTTCCAAAGAGATGTGACCAAGCTGGGCGCAAAATACTTTAATCTCTACACTTGCTGTTCTTACCTACGTATCATTTGCTTAGCGTGCTGTATTTGAGTTTAACTGAACAGTACTGTCTTCTATTCTTCATCTGCTCCATTCTTTGTAACGCCAATCGGCTGAATGCTTCCGGAGCATCAGGTGGTGTAAAGACCCAAACAGAACCATGGCAACTTGGGCTAAGTACTGCCTGCCTAGAGTTGCACATACGTGGTTCTGCCAGTATTGGGTCAAATCAACAATAATTGTTTTTTGTTTATGAAATGAAAATAATTCCGTAGTCTGTGAAAGGATTGTAAATTAACCGATTGGAATGATGATTATTAATTAATTTATGTATATTGGAACATGTGTCTAAACCATGATGTAATGTTTTAAATTTAAAGTAATGGTTGGCATGTTCTGGGAGAGGGGCCTAGGGTATGAAAGAGCCCCATTTCTATTCCCCTGGGAGGAGAGAGGAGATTTATAACATTTGTTGACAGACGTTTTGTTGTTTTTGTATTGTATTTATTTTCCTTCATATTACTGTACATATTTATTTCACTTATTTTGTCACTTTGCACTTGGTTAGATTTTTGGTGGAGTTTTTGCAGTGTAAGTAAACATCTTGCATGAAAGTGCTATTGTGGCGGAATCATTTTCTTTTTTTTCTTGATGACAAAGTATAGCAGTAGTTATAATGGAAAATGAAGATGTACAAAACATTTTTATATTGTCTTTTCAAATAACCTGCTGTTTGAATGAAAATATGTGAAACACTGACAGTGATCTGTAATTCACAGAGCTGTATTTTTTTTTTTTATACTTTATTTTTTTAAGTGCAAAATTTACAAAGACAGACAAAACATAAGAACCAAACAAATAAGAACATACAGGTCATTGAGGGAAATCAATCATTTTGTCTCAGAAAAGAAAGAAACACATTACAGAGTAGGGTCACAAGAAAAAAACCAGAGGTGAAAGATGAAAAGGATAGGGAGCCAGCATAGTCCAAATAGTCAGGGGGGGGAGACCCTCCAGGGTAAGTCCATAGACACATCTGTCACAGCACCAAGGGCAGACGGTACAGTATGAAAAGGAAAGAAGGGAGCTGTTCTATTCTGCTCTCTCATTTGCATACAAAAGCCATTTTGACCAATACTTTGGGCTTTATTACGATTCATTCTTAAAGAGAAAGTTAACATTTCCATTTCGTGTATATCTTTTACCGTGGCTGACCACTCTCCCACCGTTGGTGGCTCTCTGTTAAGCCATTTCCTAGTTATTGGTTTCTTGCCAGCTGTCAGTAATATCTTCAGAAGATACTTATCCTGGGACGTAAGGTCAGCTGGTAAATTGCACAGATATACAGTTTGAAAATTGTACTCAATGTCAAAACCAAGAATTGAGTTTATTTCTTTAACAACGTCTAACCAGTAGTGTTGAATTATTGGACAGCACCAAAAGATGTGACTGTGGTCAGCCATTACATTATTACAGTGTCTCCAGCAATGCCCAACTTCTGTTCTGCCTGTCTGTAAATATTTTCTTCTTGGGGTAATAAAAAATCTGATAACATTTTTCCATGCAAATTCCCTCCACTTCCCTGAACTGGTGGTGGAGGAGTTTATTTCGCATATGTTTAGCCACTCGTCTTCTGTCAAGGTTATGTTTGCTTCCTTCTCCCAATTACATTTTACATATGATGTTGACATTTTTTTGTTAAGTTGTAGGCATAGGTATATTCTGGAGACCACTTTCTTATGAGCTTTACCTTTGTATGCATCAGAAACAATGTTAATGAGGTCCATGTCACCTTCTTTTAAAATTTTTATATCTCTATCAAAATGATGCCTAAGCTGCAGGTATCTGTAAAAATCTTGTTTGTCTAAATCATGGTTTTTCTATAGCTGATGGAAACTGTACAGGCCTGTATCAGATGAGATTACACAGTATGAAGTAATGCTTTTTTGGGTCAGTTCCTTAAATCTCCTATCCAACTGGGCTGGTAAGAAATCTCTGTCATGTTCGACCCACCTTAATAGCCGAGTTTTCCTCTCTAAGTTTGAATTGCTGACCTCTTTGAACCAGATATTAAGGGGAGTTTTTGTGAGGTTGCTTAATTTATTTAAATACATAGTCTTGAGGGTTTTGTCCCCCAGTAAAGATTGAAGAGGAATATCAAGTTGATTTAGCTCCAGTTCCTTCCATTTTGCATCATAATCATCTTTACACCAATAGACAACATACTGCAGCTGCGCGGCTTTGTAGTAGTCCTCTAGACATGGGAGTGACATCCCGCCCTTCTCTTTTGGCAAGTGTAATGTTTTATAGCATACCCTTGGTTTTTTGTTCTGCCATATGAATCTGGAGATGATCCGGTTCCATTCGTTAAACTGCTTAGTTGGTACTTCAACTGGCAGCGATTGAAAAAGGAATAACAATTGAGGTAATATAACCATTTTTATAGTTTCTATTCGGTTATATAGATCGAGTGTCAGAGGAGTCCATCTGTCCAAGTCATTTTTAATTTTGTTTGTGATGATACCGTAATTTGCATTATATATACCTTCGTAGGTCTTGGGAATATTAACTCCTAAATATTTCAGAGTTCTGGTTTTCCATATAAATTTAAAGGTTTTATGTATGCTTTCCTGAGGGAAGTAGTTAAAAGAAAGAATCTGAGTTTTCTCTATGTTCAATTTGTATCCTGAATAGAAACCATATTGGTCGAGGCTGGACATCAGTTTAGGGAGACTGGTGTCCGAGTCAGACAGAGTTGCCAGAATATCATCTGCGTACAGACATGTCTTATATTCCCTTCCCTTGAATGTGATTCCCTTAATTTCTGGGTCTTCCCTGATTTTTTTGGGCAAGTGGCTCTATAAATATGCCTTGTCGGCATCCCCGCTCCAAAGGGATTGTACCTGAAAGACTGCCGTTTATTCTGATTCGGGCAACTGGTGAATTATATATAGATTTAAAACAACTTATAACCATATCGTTAAAGCCAAAGCGTTGTAGGGCCAAATATAAAAATTCCCACCGCACAGAGTCGAAGGCTTTTTCTGCATCAAAGCTAATTGCTAGGGACCTTGTTTTAGTTCTGCTCATAGTATCCATCAGATATATTGCTCGCCTAACGTTGTCTTGTGTACGCCTGTCTTTAACAAACCCCGTCTGGTCCGTATCAATCAAGTCAGGGATAATATTTTCTAGCCTACTAACAATAATTGAGGTAAATATTTTGTAATCGGCATTCAAAACAGAAATAGGTCTATATGAGCTGCACTCTGTTCGGTCTTTTCCTGGTTTCGGTATTACGGATATTATGGCTTGTTTCCAAGATGGTGGGGTTTTGCCCCCCTTTATCACATAGTTAAAGCATTTTAATAGCAGTGGGGTCAAGGAGTCCCTAAAAGACTTATACCACTCTGCGGGTAGTCCGTTGCCCCCTGCTGCTTTGTTTGTTTTCAGTTTAGAGATGGCCTTGTCTATCTCTGTTAGTGTAATATCAGCAGTTAACTGCTTGTTTTGTTCTATACCGATAAATGGCAAGTCTAAAGATTCTAAAAACTGCTTTACTAAGGCGGGTTCTGCTAATTTGGGTTGAGTGTATAAATTCCTGTAGTATGTTTCAAATGACCTATGTATTTCTTCTGGTTTAAAACACATCTGGTTGGTGACAGGGTCCTTTAATTTATAAATGGATCTCTCAGACTGCTGTTTCCTCAGTCTCCAAGCCAGTATTTTTTTTGCTCGAGGTCTGTTTTCATAATAGGTTTGTTTGACATACTTAAGTTTGAGTTCCACCTGATCGTTAAGTTTCTTATTTAGTTCTGATTTTACAGCAGAAATTTGTTCCAGTAAGGCAGGGTCATTACACTCTACATGCTTCTGTTCCATTAAGTCCAATTTATTTGTCAAGTCATTGAGTTGCTTAAGTTTTTCTTTTTTCCTTTGTGATGTCCACATTATAATTTTCCCACGCAATACTGCTTTCCCAGCATCCCATAAGATGCTTGGTGAAACATCGGTGTTAATGTTAATTGTCCTTTTTTCCACGCGGAGCGAAGCACAAGCTCCTTGGTTCTGTACTCCTGGAAGTAAATCACCACCGAGTGGGGACTGGCATTCTGCGGCGGTTGCTGACCCAGTGCGCGGTGACAGCACTGTATGCCCAAGTCAGTGTCTGGAGGCAGCAGCTCTGTTTTGATGAATCTTTCAATAAACTCTTGCAGGTTGCCTCCTTCCGCTTGCTCGGGGATCCCATATATGCGAATATTATTTCTTCGCGAGTGTGCCTCTAAGTCAGTCAGTTTGGCTTGCATTTGCTCTTGACTTTTCAGAGTTTGAGTTAGCACCTCTTTTGCCGCAGCTGTCCATTCCTCCAGGTCAGAAACTCGCTGTGTTGCCTCTTCAGCTCGGCCTCTGGTTTCTTTCAGCTCGGTCACAAAGTCGTTCAGTTTTTCATTGACATCCTCTCTAAAACTGGCCAAATCTCTCTTCAGTTCTCTGGTGAGGTTGTCGGTGAAGGAACCTAGTTCCACCTTTACATCTGCACGGATGGCCTGTATTTCTTTGTGGATTTCCCTGATGCTAGCTTGCAGGCTATCCATTGCTAATACCCCGTGTTCGTTGTTCACTTCACCGCTGTCTTTTCCCGTCGGGTTTTCTTCACTTTTCTCTTGGTTCTGGGTCGATTTGCTTCTAGTTGTAACTGTCGTCATCCCCTGTGGTCCTATCTTTCTAAATTCAGAGGGTTGAATAACTCTAGTCTAGGGGATTTAGCAGACCAAACTGGGAGCTCTTGCTCAGCACGTCCGCTCACCTCGACGCCATAACCGGAAACCCCACAGAGCTGTATTTTAATGATGTAAATTAAGGTAAAAGCTGTAATTAAACAAGGTGAAATTTCCTGTTTTAGAATACAGGAAAGATTTTTTCAGATTTTTCCACCTCCTGACATCTTCCGACTTCCCTGCATGCTTTATACCTGGAATGTATTTGGAGAATTCAAAACATAAGGACTAAAATGCAAAACACTGCAGACAGTCAGTAACTGAATGCTTATTATTATTATGAACCATATTAAAGCATTGAAGGAATCATCAGTGATATGGCTGGTTCTTATGATCAGTGTGTATTCTAGAGAACTGTTACAAGTACTAGTCTGCATTTGAGTAAAAATTGTAAAAGTTTTTTTGTTTATCTATCTGGTTGGGCAAGTACAATTTTTTTCTTTGATTGGAGTGTTCTTCATTTCCATTTTCATCAAGTAACAGTTTAGCTTCCTTTGCTTATGACAAAATTTGACCGTAATCTCAGTTTTGGTTATTTTATGGATTTATTCCTCTATTGTAAACCACTGCTGACTGTTTCTAGATGAAATTAAATTCAATAGAGATAATAATTTTCAGTAATTCGCTCTGTCTGATGATGGTGTTGTAAAGCATCTTGACACTGACGCTATCTAAATGCTTTGCATTAACACAGCAATGGTTTCTAGAGGCAGGACTTCCTGAAGGTAAATTAAATATGAAACAAGACAAAGTTTATTTGTCAAGTGTAATCTTTCTGATCATAAATAGTTTATTGATGGTCAGAAAGATATACCATTTGTTTATAACATAAAAGTTGTGTTAGGTAACACAGTGGGAGGATTTTGTGTAACACTATCATCAGTTGTTTTTCTACCATCAATTTAACAAAGACAACATTTGAAAGTATTATTTTCAAATTATTTGGTATACTTCCTCTCCTCAGATGAGCACATAATAAGAGCCCAGCAGACGCTGAAATCTGACCTGAAGAAGAAGTTTGAATGTATATTTGAAGGTTTGGCACAGCAGGGCCACCCAACCCTCCTCAATGAGATCTATACAGAGCTCTACATCACAGAGGGGGGAGGTGGGGGGGTCAGTAATGAACATGAGGTCAGACAGATTGAGGCAGCATCAAAGAGACAAACCACACAGGAGACTGCAATCCTCTGCAATGACATCTTTAAACCTTTACCTGGACAAGAGAAACACATCAGAACTGTGCTTACAAAAGGAATCGCTGGAATTGGGAAAACTGTCTCTGTGCAGAAGTTCATTCTGGACTGGGCAGAAGGAAAAGCTAATCAGGACATTAATTTAATTTTCACTCTTCCTTTCCGAGATCTAAACTTAAAGAAGGAGAGAGAATTCAGTCTGATGCAACTCCTCCAGCACTACTTTCCACAGCTGAAAGAGATTGAAAGTGTTGAACATGAAGTTAAAGTTGTGTTCATCTTTGATGGACTGGATGAGTGTCGACTTCCTCTAGATTTTCAGAACAATGAGATCTGCTGTGATGTAACAGAGTCAGCATCAGTGGACGTGCTGCTGACCAACCTCATTAAGGGGAATCTGCTTCCCTCTGCTCTCCTCTGGATCACCTCCCGACCAGCAGAAGCCAATCAGATCCCTCCTGAGTGTGTCCACCAGGTGACAGAAGTACGAGGGTTCAATGACCCACAGAAGGAGGAGTACTTCAGGAAGAGAATCAGAGATCAGAACCTGGCCAGCAGAATTATCTCACACGTAAAGTCATCCAGAAGTCTCTACATCATGTGTCACGTTCCAATCTTCTGCTGGATTTCTGCCACAGTTCTGAAAACATTGTTGGGTAAAGTGGGAAGCAGAAAACTTCCCAGAACTCTGACTGAAATGTACACACATTTTCTGCTCATTCAGACCAATGTGAAGAATCAGAAGTATCATGGCACCAATGAGACAAACCCAAAGAACATCTCAGCATCAGATGCAGAAATGATCCTGAAACTGGGGAAGCTGGCTTTTCTACAGCTGCAAAAGGGCAATCTGATATTCTATGAAGAGGACCTGAGAGAGAGTGGCATTGATGTCAGTGAAGCTTCAGTGTACTCTGGGGTGTGCACAGAAATCTTTAAAGAGGAGTCTGGGTTGCATCAGGAGAAAGTCTACTGCTTTGTGCATCTGAGCATTCAGGAGTTTCTAGCTGCCTTGTTGGCCTTTCATTCATGTGTAAATGAGAGCAAGAATATACTCAGGCCAGAAGAATCAGGACCTAAGGGTGACAGAATGCATCTGTCTGAGTTACACAGGAGTGCAGTGGATCAGGCCTTACAGAGTAAGAATGGACACCTGGACCTTTTCCTCCGATTCCTTCTGGGCCTCTCACTGGACTCCACTCAGAGTCTCTTAGAGGACGTACTGAAACAGTCTGGAAGTAGATCACCTGTGCCAGATTCAATGATACAGACAGGAAGTGGATTACTTTTACCAGACCCAATGACCCAGATAGAAAATAGATCACCTGTACCAGCACCAATGGGGCAGACAGGAAGCAGATCACCTGTACCAGACCCAATGACCCAGACAGGAAGCAGATCACCTGTACCAGACCGAATGACCCAGACAGGAAGCAGATCACCTGTACCAGACCCAATCATGCATACAGGAAGCAGATCATCTGGACCCGACACAATAACCCAGTCAAGAAGCAGATCACCTGTACCAGACCCAGTGAAGCAGGCAGGAAGTGGATTAATTTTACCAGACCCAATGTCCCAGATAGGAAGTAGATTACCTGTACCAGAGCCAATGATGCAGACAGGAAGTAGATCATCTGTACCAGACCCAATGAGGCAGACAGGAAGTGGATTAGTTTTACCAGACCCAATGAACCAGACAGGAAGTAGATCACCTGTACCAGACCCAATGATGCAGACAGGAAGTAGATCATCTGTACCAGACCCAATGAGGCAGACAGGAGGTGGATTCAGTTTTACCAGACCCAATGACCCAGACAGGAAGTAGATCACCTGTACCAGACCCAATGACCCAGACAGGAAGCGGATCATCTGGACCAGACCAACTGACACAAAGGAAAAACATATCACCTGTAACAGATCAAAAAATGACAAACACAAGATGGAGGTCATTCATACACACCTTACAAAGACTATTTACACATAAAAGAACATCACCGGTGCCAGACCAGCTGAGACAGACAGAAGGCAGATCACCTGTATCAGACCAACTGACACAGACAGAAGGCAGATCACCTGTACCAGACCTTCTAAAACAGATGGAAAGCAGAGTAGAGAGCATTAGGAAAACAGTCCAGTACATTAAGCAGAAGATCAGACAAGAGTCTTCAGCAGAGAGGACCATCAATCTGTTCCACTGTCTGAATGAACTGAATGACAACTCTCTAGTGGAGGAAATCCAGACTTCCCTGAGATCAGGAAGTCTTTCTGATAAAAAGCTGGAACCACACCAATGCTCAGCTCTGGCCTTTGTGTTACTGATGTCAGAGGAGGTCCTGGATGAGTTTTACTTGAAGATGTACAACACATCAGCAGCAGGTCAGCAGAGACTGGTGCCAGTAGTGAGGAACTGCAGGAAGGCCATGTGAGTACTGTTACATCATTCATAATGCAGATGATTGATACAGATATCTTCATTTAAAGTTCATGTTTATGTGAGAATAATGTGCCATGGACATAATTCAAATGCATCATTAACAGAAGCCTGTAGACTCCATCAGAAAATGTTCATGAGCACAGTTTCAAAAGTAGTATTTTCTGTTCTGAAAAGTGTGAAAATTGAAATTATATTAAGTTGCTACTAGGTGTATGTATGGAAGATAATTTCATCAGAATCTGACATTTTTGTTTTAGTTTGCTTTGTAGAATGCTGTAACAGAATCTATAGTTTATAAATGGAATTATTTAATAGCAAAATATTTTTTGTTCCCAATCCCACTGTAACTGTCGGTCTTTCTAACCTCCACAACTTCTGTGAATTTGTGTCATTAGGGTATAGACTGAGCAGGAGACCTGCCCTGCTAAACTCCAGATAGGTCATGCAAGGGGTGTAATGGTACACAGGAGTCACGGTTCGGGTTCACACTACGTTTGGACATCACAGTTTGGTACGAGTTCGGTGCAACGGGAAAAAAGTAACAATAATCCCCAATTGGATAAGGCTAGGTTTCTTTTAGTTTATTTTGGAAAAGCTCCTGTGTGTCATTTGCACTCTCCATGGTGTGACTGACTCAGTCAGACGCCAGTCAGTTTGAGCTAAGCTTAGCATGGCATGTTGCTAACATGTTACAGCTTAAGGTTTCCAGGTGGAACTCACACTTGTGAAATTTGGTTGCGGATTATGTTCATCAATCTTCACACATAGGCTACCGCTTATTCTCCATACAACTGCATGCACCTAACCGTAATGTCTGTACCGTGATGTTCAGGACGAATACATGTACCGTTCCACCCATAGGTCATGCTGGTCATTCCCTCTTCTGTCTGGGGAGGATGGGTTATGCATTGTGCTGTTCTTGTTGTTCTGTCTGCAGACCCATGTTGTCTGCTGGGTGCCCAGTGCCCCTCACAGCTGCTCTGTTGGCCTGGGTTCTGGCTGTGGAGTTGGTGGTTGCAGCACTGCATTCTTCCTCCCCTGGGTCCACATAATATAAACAGTGTTGTTGCAGCCTGTCCCTAAAGTCAGTCAGGACACCATCTCCTTCCCTCCAGGAGATGGACTAGATCCCTACATAAAAACACAAAAACGTAAAGGACAGCGCTTTAGACAGCGGAGGCAATGGGGGTAGAGAAAGGGTACAGGCTCTGGTTAAATCCATCTGCACAGGTACTTCATCCCACACTGGGGGCAGTGTGGGAGTAGTAAGATTATGAACATTATGAAGAGAAACCTGAGCAAGGTACTGGATATTGCGTATCTGCAGGAGACTCATTTACTAGCTAAAGACAGTAACCACTTGCAAAACCAATCTTACAAGGTCATTACATCTTTAACCACTAGGAGTAAGCAAAGGTTCGTTGCTATTCCAGCTGGAAAGAAACTTAATCTGAAAAATGTCACTCAAAGTAATTATAATGACGACAGATTCTGTTATACAGTCCTGTCTTTAAATCCTATTAAATTGTGTGTAGCTGTTCTCTATGCACAGAATGTATTTGATACCCAGTTATTTGTTTGAGTAAATTGTTGCTTAACATGTTAGCTGGTGACATCGATCATGTATTTGACTCATCTTTAGACACTCACCACCATTCTGCCTCTCATTCTCTTAGATTCTTGAATTGTAATTTCATGAAGGATATCTCATCCTATGATGCCTGGGGAATTGGAAATCCCACTCTTCAGGATTACAAATTTTACTAGAAGTTTCCAAATGTTTTGGTCAGACTGGACACCTGCAGACACATGAATCAAGACCCTGCTGTCCCTGTGATCCTCCATTGACATGGGCAGTGTGTGATTGGTGGTGTATGGGCAGTGTGTAAAGCCTGTGATCCTCCATTGACATGGGCAGTGTGTGATTGGTGGTGTATGGGCAGTGTGTAAAGCCTGTGATCCTCCATTGACATGGGCAGTGTGTGATTGGTAGTGTATGGGCAGTGTGTAAAGCCTGTGATCCTCCATTGACATGGGCAGTGTGTGATTGGTGGTGTATCAGCAGTGTGTAAAGCCTGTGATCCTCCATTGACATGGGCAGTGTGTGATTGGTGGTGTATGGGCAGTGTGTAAAGCCTGTGATCCTCCATTGACATGGGCAGTGTGTGATTGGTGGTGTATCAGCAGTGTGTAAAGCCTGTGATCCTCCATTGACATGGGCAGTGTGTGATTGGTGGTGTATCAGCAGTGTGTAAAGCCTGTGATCCTCCATTGACATGGGCAGTGTGTGATTGGTGGTGTATGGGCAGTGTGTAAAGCCTGTGATCCTCCATTGATATGGGCAGTGTGTGATTGGTGGTGTATGGGCAGTGTGTAAAGCCTGTGATCCTCCATTGACATGGGCAGTGTGTGATTGGTGGTGTATGGGCAGTGTGTAAAGCCTGTGATCCTCCATTGACATGGGCAGTGTGTGATTGGTGGTGTATCAGCAGTGTGTAAAGCCTGTGATCCTCCATTGACATGGGCAGTGTGTGATTGGTGGTGTATGGGCAGTGTGTAAAGCCTGTGATCCTCCATTGACATGGGCAGTGTGTGATTGGTGGTGTATCATAGACAGGGTGGGCTGGGTTTCCTAGAACTAACCAAGCTCTCCTTAATACCTGGAGAGAATAAATGTCTGACAGGGAGGGATGCTGCCTGCTGCTGTCCAGTGATTTTACTGACCACTTTAACAATGTTGCCCAGTTTTTTTTTGTTCGGAACATTAAGCTGCTATTCCAGGAAACCAATGAAAACATTGGAACTGACTCACCAAGAGATCTGTAATGTAGCACAATCAACTTCCTTTCACCATCAAAGACATTTCATTTCTGCAGAAAATTAAGTTATTCCTGGCTTTTTCTACAATTTGCATCTGGTCTAGGAGGGTGGCAGTGATGATCTTCTGAAGTCGATAGGCATGTCTCTTGTTTTTAAGATATTCATGAAAAAAAGTGGTCATCACACCACTGTGCAAACTCATCATCCTCAGGCCCATGAGATGTTTCACCATCCTATAGGTTTTACTTTTTTTATTTATTCAGGAAAAGGCATTGAAAGGTACATCTTGTGAAAAATACAAAATATAAATTATCTACAAGAGGAAAATCAACTTCATTCATACAGTGCTGTGAAAAAGTATTTGCCTCCTTACAGATTTCATCTGTTTTTGCTTTTTTGTCACACTTAAATATTTCAGATCATCAAACAAATTTTAATATCAGACAAAGATAACCTGAGTAAATACAAAATGCAGTTTTTAAATGATGATTTCATTTATTAAGGGAAAAAAGCTATCCAAACCAACCTGGCCACATGTGAAAAAGTAATTGCCCCCTAAACCTAATAACTGGTTGTGCCACCCTTGGCAGCAACAACTGCAATCAAGTGTTTGCAATAACTGGCAATGAGTCTTTCACATCTCTGTGGAGTAATTTTGGCCCACTCTTCTTTACAGAATTGTTTTAATTCAGCCACATTGGAGGGTTTTCGAGCATGAACGGCCCATTTAAGGTCATGCCACAGCATCTCAATCGGATTTAAGTCCGGACTTTGACTAGGCTACTCCAAAACCTTCATTTTTTTTTTGTTTTAGCCATTCGGAGGTGGACTCGCTGGCGTGCTTTGGATCATTATCCTGCTGCATAACCCAAGTGCGCTTGAGCTTAAGGTCGCAAACTGATGGCCGGGCATTCTCCTTCAGGATTTCCTGATAGAGAGCAGAATTCATGGTTCCATCAATTACAGCAAGTTGTTGAGGTCCTGAAGCAGCAAAGCAGCCCCAGACCATCACACTACCACCACTATGTTTGACTGTTGGTATGATGTTCTTTTTATGAAATTCTGTGTTAGTTTTACGCCAGATGTAACAGGACGCACACCTTCCAAAAAGTTCCACTTTTGTCTCATCAGTCCACAGAATATTTTCCCAAAAGTCTTGGGGACCTTGAATATGTTTTCTGGCAAATGTGAGATGGGCCTTTGAGTTCTTTTTGGTCAGCAGTGGTTTTTGCCTTGGAACTCCCCCATGGATGCCATTTTTGCCCAGTCTCTTTCTTATTGTTGAATCATGAAAACTGACCTTAACTGAGGCAAGTGAGGCCTGCAGTGCTTTAGATGTTGTTCTAGGTTCTTTTGTGACCTCCTGGATGAGTCGTAGATGTGCTCTTGGAGTAATTTTGGTATCCCCGCCACTCCTGGGAAGGTTCACCACTGTTCCATGTTTTCTCCATTTGTGGATAATGGCTCTCACTGTGGTTCACTGGAGTCCCAAAGCCTTAGAAATTGCTTTTTAACCCTTTCCAGACTGATAGATGTCACTGACTTTGTTTCTCATCTGTTCTTGAATTTCTTTAGATTGGGACATGATGTGTTGCTTTTTGAGATCTTTTAGCCTACTTCATGTTGTCATACAGGTTCTATTTCAATGATTTCTTGATTCTACAGGTCTGGCAGTAATCAGGCCTGGGTGGGGCTAGTGAAATTGAACAGCGATGTGAAAGACTCATTGCCAGTTATCGCAAACACTTGATTGCAGTTGTTGCTGCCAAGGGTGGCACAACCAGTTATTAGGTTTAGGGGGCAATTACTTTTTCATTATTAGTATTTAGGTTCACATTATCATTTGCAATCAGTGTGTTTTGGTCATAAATAAATTATACATTAAGTCAAGAGAGAAATCAATGCATTATCAATCAATTTATTTTGTTCACATAATTAGACCTAAAGCGTGTGACAATAGCAACATAGCATTACCATGGCTGCGTTGGCACTACTAGAAGATATTGTGAATGGTATGGTGCAACGGGAATGGTCTTCAGGGACTGTGCCTTGCCGTGCATTTACTTGACACTCTTATCCAGAGTGACTTACAAGGCAAAGTTCATATGAAAGGTACAAAAAGTGCAAAGATAACCCTAGAGAGCGGTAAAGTCCCATAGAGACTAATGATGATAACTAGCTCATGAGTTGATTTCATTTAACACAAGCTGTGCTCTAGGAACACTGTGCTGAAATGGGCCCAGCGCTGAGGCGCCCTACATGTAGCAACCAGCCAATACCTGCCTATCTGCAAATCCTGTCAACTCTAGGGTTCTTGGCCACGGGGAGTGTCCAGCAGGAATAGCAGACCGGTAAACATCAAAAAGCAATTTGCAGTGATGACTGTTTTCCCCCATGTAACTGGTGCATTCAACTACACCCACATTGCAATAAGGGTGTGTTAGTGGATGAGTATGTGTAAGTAAACTGCAAGAATTATGCAACTGATTTGTGGTGCACAAATGACACCAACAAATGTGGTTGCCCAATGGCCACTGTCATTTCTTAATTTGTTCATATTGATAAACTGTTTTTTTTTTATTGAGCCTCCACCCCCAACAGCCCCAACCTCTTCCCCTCTTGAAGTCGGACCCACTGCCTTCAAAATCGCTGCTCTAAATCCAATAGCCAATCCCGGCGAAACAGGCGGAGCTCACTACTAACTGACGGTCCTGAAAAAAACTCGCACACACAGAAAAAGGGAGGGGGAGGAGAAACACAAGGAAAACTATACAGATGTAACAGTAGTGCAAACTACTTTCTCACTGTACATGGACTATATCATTATTGGTTAAGTGCATTCAGGTCCTGCTTTATTTTGACAGGGTGTCTGCGTGGTCTTAGAAAGTATTGAAAGGTAATAAATCAATTTAGAGTTATTCCATCAAAAATCAACTCACCTAGGACCTCCCAGTTCATGTCATGGATTTTCTTGAAAACATTCATTTTGCAATTATTTGTATGTGTATTCTAAGCCAATTGCTTATTTTTCTCTGGATTGGATTTAAATTTGTACTGAACATCCACAAAAACCCTAAGGATAATTTGTAACATGTAGGCTAATGTTTTACAGTAATACAATTAATAAAAATCATTTCTTACCCAAATGAAGAATCTTTAATTTTCAAAAATTAATATCTCCATAAGTGTTCACTTTTTTGCAACCACAATTTGATTCTGTATAGTATTAATATAGTTGTACCACATCTAGAAGTTATTTGGTCCTACATAAAAAATTGTGTGCCACAGGTCTTGGTAAATATTTCTTTGGAGTTGAAAACTTTGAAAAACACTTTTTAAAGATATTTTGACTGTATATTTTGGGAAGAAGGATTATTTTAATTTCCTTGACACTTTTTTATGGGAAATGTTTAATATTCATATATATAAATATTATATTAAATATATATACACACATTATATTATTGTATATTACATTACTCCATTATTTAATTATTTACTTTATATGTTTTGTACCTTTCACTGACTGTAATATTACATCCAGTGGTTTTATTTCATAGGTAGATATTTGTACTATGTTGATTTCAAGGTTTTCTATCTCTGTGTGATAGCAAGAGGAAATTTGCAAGTTACAGCTTGTAATGGTTTGGTTTGTTGCATACTAGATGATATCATCTTGTTCTGTGTGTATGGACAAAATAATAATCATAGTTCCTTACCTCAAAACACATTATATTATTTAGCAATTTCAAATTTTTCTGAACTAACTCTGGTATCATGAATGAGTAGCATTAGAAAACAATAAAGCAGGTCTGGGGTAATCCCATCTGAAACAGGTTTTGGCGGATTCTTGCAAAATGGTTTGCAACATACCCAGAAGTACAAGAGTGGACTCATAATTCATTTCATCATTAAGCAGGTTGATGTGATAGTGAGATCATGGAGCCCTGCTCTGTAGGAAAACGCCTAGAGGAAGAAGCCAACTGTCACAAGACAGCCTACACTAATGGAAAAGTTGATCTTTTGGCTGAGTTGGGAACAGACAAGGAACTATTAAAGTGGAGAAGCTGATGCTCTGACTTGACAGATGATGCCACAGTTTGTTTGCATCACCAGAAGTACTTTTTGGTGAAATATAGCTTTCTTCAGAAACAGTGTTGTGAAGAAAATGTCTTGTTTTCTAATTCTACTAGTTGATGATGTCAGAAATTAGTTTAGAAATGTTTGAAATTCAGAGTATTTGTGCAACTGAATGTAAAATTATATTGATAATATTAAAATCTGATGTTACTGACCCTGTAATTCATCCTGAACTGGTTGTAATATTTTAGGATTAGGCCTATGACATGGTGTGGCAAATGGTGGTCGGAACCAGTTTGTGAGGGGTGGAGATCTACCTTGTTCTTCCGGGCTTCATGGATGAGTTGGGCCACCACTCCAGTGTGTTCTCCCTTTCGCACTGAGGTGTCTATGTAGTTGTTACTGGAGGGGAAGTCAGTCAGACACCTAACTTTGATACTGAAGAAGATCTTTCTTTCCACACTCAGCAAAGAGATGATCCTGAATTGGTTGATATTCTTTGAATCTTCATGCTTCAGTATCTTACTTTAAACCTGAACTCATATTTTGATGATAGAGACATATAAAAAATTCAACTGATGTTGGGTTACATGAAATGTTGTTGCACACAACGTAGTAAGGGTGTAACAGCATACAAAATTCATGGTTCGGCACATACCACGGTTTTAATGTCACGGATCGGTATGTTTTCGGTACAGCAGGGAAAACAAAAAAGAAAAAATAATGCATGCAATAAACACAAATGTCAGTAACGCTCCATCGTAAGCCTCCTCTGACCTGTTGATAATTCCTGAACAACTGCAGCTTTTGCTCGTTTATACAGGGCAGGCACAACGGACTGACTGAAATGCACACGTGAAGGCACATTGTAGCAGAACTCAAGCACTTTGACCATATGCTTAAATCCTGTATTCTCTACGACTGAGTATGCCCATATATCCTCAGTGATAAACACTCCTATAGCATTACCCCTGAATTCCACCATGTCCGTCTGTGTTCCATCAGTTTTCCGTTTGCGTTGCTGGAGCTGATTGCCTCAACTATAGTCAATGTTTGATAATCCACCAAGTGCACCGCGGCACATTTCAGAAGCATCCCAGAGGTGGCTCATTGCTCTGCTTCGCTTAAGATACTCGCCTAGTCTATTTTTGATGGATTCTGCTTCTGGGACGTTTCTGAAAGCAGTTCAACCGGCCAATCAGGTCGGTCTTTCCTCATGAATATTCATGAGTTTGTCCCACCACCCCATTACATCACTACAACAACCGACCATAACCAGTAGCACCAGGCCAGAAGAGAAGAATATGGATGGCGAAAAGTTAATCCTTGAAGTAGAGAAATACAAGGTGTAGTATGACACCTCAGATCCTTTCTATAAGGACAATAGTAGGAAGGAGAGGGCACGGAATGCAATTGCAGAAGTTTTGGGAGTGGAAGGTGAATATAACGTAGTAAAAGCTACCATAGAAATTGGCTACACTAAGCTAAATTTTTCTACCATACATACATTTGATATATTAAGAAATCATTACAGGTATGCGCCGTATAAAGTCTGTTCAGGCAACGTCCGACTGCATATACGTCCATGGTCCCATTAGGTTATAATAGAGTTAATAAATCCCCATCGGAGAGCTGGACATAGCGGGTGTAACCTATTTAACCCATATATTACCTTGACAGATATATTAGCTGAAATACAGGACTGTATGTGTACAGTATCTTGGCTATTTAGTCAATACAGGTACACTACAGTATCCGATATAGCTTTGCTAAGTGTAAATGATAATATGGTGTTCACATAACGTCCAAATCGCATATTGTGGACGTTAGGAATGCATACATTTTGTACAGATGCTTTTCAGGTAGAAACACTTGTAGCAGCACAAAAATCAAGGAGAAATTCAGCAACACAAGGCGCTCCACTTCTGAAACGCACCGGGTGGGGTATGAAACCGCACAGAGGACGGAACAAAAAGCGTCATTCATGCAACATCACGGATCTGTGTCTTGTGTGTAGGGATTTGTTATAGTAACCCTCGCACAGGGCACCAAAAGTGTAAGGAATTATTTAAACCTCACGTGTGGCACCAATTACATAAGACTTTATTATTATATTCCCCATAACAAAGGGTGTCACTTACATGGTGGAAATTCTATGACATTTTCTACAAATAATAGTGTAACTACAATTTATCAGTCTCATAAAATATATCAGTCTCATGATAGCTATAAATACGTAATTCCAACTAATAAATTAATAATTATAATCAAAATTACAATATCAATAAGTGAGATATTTACTTACTAACGCTGCGCGGCGCTTGGCTAGGAGCCAGCTACACAATGATCAAACACAAGATTACAGATATGAAAAATAAATAACACAGTAAATTACATTTCGTTATGAATATAACCATATGTACCTAAACTATGTTATCTATCTGTGCCCAGTGTTACAGCCTTACTGTTGCGGGTTTTCCCCATTGGTTAGACGGGTCCAGTGCGTTCCTTTGTTTCAGTCTCTGGTTTCCCAGGGCGCAGAGTTGGTTGCTCGCTCGTTCTCTCTTGGGTCCGATGCAGTTGTTCACGTAGCTGGATCCTTTTTGCAGGCTGCTGGCCTCTTGGGACTTACAGTCCTTCACTCTGCTGGATTCCGGGGTTTGCTGCGTGGCTCTCCGCGGCAGGGTTCCACTCGTCTTGTGGACTCATGACTGTGTGTCTCTGTTCCCTGTAGCTGACCACCGGGGTTCGAAGCTACCTTTTAGGCTGCGTTGAGCGGGCCTATTTAACCAGGTGAGTTCTTGCACACAAGGCAGACGAGGGACAGAGTTCCTTGGCGTGCGGTGTACATGCCAGGCCCAGATGAGAGAGTTTTATGAGTGTGTCCAGCACGCAAGAGAAGCCAAGAGAGAGAGTGAAGAGAGAGATTTCTGGGGTGTTGGTCCTTTTTATTACCTAAATTTTATGGCTTCTAACGTAGTTACGTTGTGAGTTAGTTGACTTTGGAATTTGGCTGTGGAACTATGGGAAACGTAGTTCAGTAGTCCCTACAGGCAGAATTAAGGCTTAAGTTATTGCTTTGGCACAGTCTGAATATGCAGTGAGAGGCTGCTTGAACGTTGTGGGGAGAAGGACTCACCTTTCTGTCTGTTTTTGTTTCATTCTGCTTATCAACAAATTCGGGTGATGCAGTCGTAATTTACATGTTTGAAGTGTATCGACAGACGTTCCCAACTTCAGCTGAACAATGTAGGCATACAGTTTGACACTAATTGCTGTCTACAGCAAAATTGCTATTTTTCTGTAACTAAGCAGGAATCCACGCTGTTCCCATACAGGTGATCTAAATGTCATGGGAGGATCCTCCAGCTCTGGTCTCTCATTTGTATTTGCCTTATTGGAGCAACTCCATGAGCTTGGCTAACCTGGCTAACCAGCCTATACTGACTAGCATGCTACAACTGATAGAGAACAACTGGTGCACTGTCAAATATTTCTAGGTAAAACTTGCGCTGTAGAACTTCTGCTCTGCGCGTCCGAGTAGTAGACATGAATAGACTATTTTGACGGTAATTGTTTGGGTCACAGGGTGTAACGAACCAAGGAAATCATGTACCAAACCGAACATCATGTACCAAACAGTTCGGTACAAATTCAGTACCAATACACCCCTAAAACATAGGCTTGTATATTTGTGAATTGTGTAATTCAGTGGTACAGTGCCATAGAAATGGTTTTGTATATAGTTTTGACAATGGGAGGTCAATAATATCCCAAAATCACTAAACTTCAAAGAATTACTGAGCACTTTCCATCCAGTATATTATGAGAGTTTGAGGATAAGGAGACTGTGATACTTTTGGATGCTGAGCACATTGACCCAGAACCTGGTAAATGCTGGACTGTGATGCCAGTACAGGAGCAGGAGATGCCAGGGCCCGTTGAAGACAGCAAAGTGAACTCAGATAAGTTGATCAGTGATATCATATCTAACTATATAACCTGGTTGAATTACATACACAGAATCACATTATAACATTAGCATCTCATCTGCTCATGAGAAGGACATTAATCAGTTAAATAAAAGACATGAGTTTATGGCTTCCATGCCATTTCTCAAAGACCAGACAGTAAGCCAATGTTTTCTTGTGTGGTAGATCCCATACCACAAAATGTGCAACTGGTTATTGTGGAGCATGTAGACAAACATGGAATAGAAGCACCTGTGAATATTCTGAAATGCAGACCTGATTGTAAACAACCTCTGGAACTGAAAACAGGGAAAGCAGACTATAGTAGTGTAGAATATTAGAATATGGATGTTCCCCGACTTATGATAGGGTTACGTTCTGATAAACCCACCATAGGGCGGAAATATTGTAAGTTGAAAATGCATTAAATACATCTAATACACCAAACATCATAGCCTTGCCTAGCCTACCTTAAACATGCTTACACACTTAGCCTACAGTTGGGCAAAATCATTACCACAAAGCTTTGTTTTATAATAAAAAAAAAAAAAGTGTTGAATATCTAATGTAGTTTATTGAATACAGTACTAAAAGTGACGCTATCGCACCATGGTTTAGTCAAAAAATCGTAAGTCGGACCATCATAACCCGGGGACCGCCTATACTAGAATATTTGTGCCATTCTGGTTCTTTGGTTTTGTTTTGATATTTTGGTGTAAGTACAGGTAAGCACAACCTGCAGGGCATTACTGCCTGTCGCACCTCCGACGGTGCCAGTGCGCCTGCTGCAGGGTCGTCAGCCGGGAGCCACCCCTCACTGATGTTTCGCCCCTTTAATTCCGGAACATCTCAGGGTGGTGGGGCAGTGTCAGGGACGTCTCCCTGCCACTCCCTGTAGCTGGCTTACGAATCCTTCCCCACGCTCTGTCCTTGTTTTATTGTAAATTGCGAATGTGGAATGAACCCCGAGGGACTATGCATGGCAGGGGCGCCCATTTCCCTGAGCCAGCTGTAGATCTGACCGCATACCGAACTGACTTGGGGGTCCTAAGCTCCTTGCTTCCCCCATGCTCCGTCTCTTCTTCGGAGCCAGAGCCAAAAGCTGCCTTGTTCTGCCTCCTCTGCCAGGTCCTTGAGAGCTTTCCTCAGCTTGGATCCGGTGATTCCCAGGACACCATGAGCCGCTGGGTGGAGGTTCCAGCGAAGCCTCTGCACCCAATTTCTGCTGGAAAAACGGTAGCCTTCCACCCTGCTTGTTGACATGCAGCTACGAGGTCGGTGTACTTCTCCTTCTTCCTCTCGAAGGCAGCAGCCATCCCCTCCTCCCAAGGGACTGTCAGCTCTCCCATGATGACTGTCCGTGTGGGGATGGACCAAAGGACGATATCTGGCCGGAGGGTGGTAGGTGTGATGACCTGAGGGAACTTTAGCTGCCGGTCAAGGTCAGCTCCCATGTTCCACTTGCCTCCGGGGGAAAGAAGGGACCGCTGCTTTACGCTGCTGATCTGATTTGCACCTCCTTGCTGGACGAACTGGATCCGCTGCTGGGACTTTAGGGGGCTGGCGTTGTTGGCCTCTAGTCTGCGTACCTCAAGGATCTCGGCTAGCTTGCGTAGCACTTTGTCATGGCGCCATCTGCACCGGCCCTGCGTCAGCGCCACCTTGCACCCAGAGAGGATGTGCTGCAGACTTGGGTTGCTAGAGCTGCAGAGTTGGCATGTCTCCTCCGAGCCATACCACAGGTGCAGGTTTCGGGGACTGGGAAGAGTGTCGTACGTGGCCCTTATGGCGAAACTCAGCCTTGCTTGGGGCATTCTCCACATATCGGCCCACGTGATGGTTCTGCCGACGACCGCCTCCCACGTCGTCCATCTCCCTTGTTGTTGCTGGCTGACGGCTTTGATTTTGTAGCTCTCCTCTTCGACCTTGACAACTTCAGAGATCACCAGGTCTTTCCTTTCCTTCCTTGAAGCCTTAGACCACATCTTGGGTGCAGGTCCCCATCCGAAACCAGACCTGCCTTGCTGCTGTAGCCCGACAATTTCTTGATGTTTCAGGCGGGTAATAGCCTGGTCGACGGCCTTAGCAGCGTCCCACTTGCGTCCTGTGCGAACTTGGGGCTTGGCGTTTTGGACAGACGGGTCCGGTGAGTCCCTAAGTTCGAAGACGAGTCTCACCTTCTCCTGTCTGTAGCCCAAGCTAATAGACTTCAAGGGGAGCTTCAGCTCAGTTCTCCCAAATAGCGCTGTGGTGGAAAGGCATCGGGGAAGACCCAACCACTTTCGGATGTAGTTGTTGGCTTTTGAGTCCAGTTTCTGGGCTGTAGAAAGGCTGATGTCACAGAGCTTGAGGGGCCACATCAGGCGCTGGTACAGGGTGAATTGGTAGCACCAGACCTTGTATTTCCCTGGCAGGAGGGTCCGGTCGATCTTGCCTAGACCTTCCAGGAGCTGCGCACCAACCGAGGCAGCCATGTGTTTGTCTGACAAGTCGGCTGTGTACAGCCTTCCAAGGCTCTGTACCGGTTGGTCCACTAGCAGCGGGATCTTCTCGCTGCTGACTGAGAAGGAGATGTTGTCGTTCCGGACGCCTTTTCTGATGGAGAGACTTCGGGACTTAGCAGGCTTTATCCTCATCCGGGCCCATGTTAGTAGCTCTTCAATCCTTTTCAGGAGTCTGGCTGTGCATGCTGATGTCTGAAGGAGGGTAGTAACGTCATCCATGTAGCTCCGGACAGCTGGGAGTCGCTGGCCTGACTGGGATCTGATACCTCTGACCATCTGTCTTCCGCCGATCAGGATGACCTCAAATGCTGCTATGAAAAGGATGGGGGAGATGGAACAACCCATCGCTATCCCTTTCTCCAGACGGTGCCAGCCGGTTGAAGTCTCCTGGGTGGTGTAACAGACGTGGAAGTTGTCGAAGTACTCGCTACAAGACTCTGGATTTGTGGTGGTATATGGAAGAAATCCAGGGCGAAATGGATGAGCTGATGGGGAACAGACTCGTAGGCATTTGCGAGGTCTAGCCAGACCACATGCAGGTCAGACTTGTTCTGCTTTGCTGACTGGATCTGTTCCCAAATCATAGCTGAGTGCTCCACGCAGCCAGGAAAGCCGGGGACGCCTGCCTTCTGGCAACTGGTGTCCACATAGTTGTTCGCCAAGAGGTAGCTGGTCATGCGCTTTGCCATCACCGAAAAGAAAATCTTCCCCTCCACATTCAATAAGGCTATGCCTCTGAATTGGTTGATGTCACAGGAGTCTTTCTCTTTGGGGATGAAGGTGGTGACTGCTCTGCTCCACGCTGGAGGGATGGACTGGGTTCTCCAGGCAATGCACATTAGCCTCCACAATAGCTTCAGGGTCCTGGGGCAGTTTTTGTAGACCCTATATGGCACGCCATTTGGTCCTGGCGCGGAGGCAGCTCTTGCTCGCTCTACTACTTGCTTAACTTCAGCCCATTTGGGCGGAGAGGTGTCAAACAGAGAGGTTGGTTCTGGTGGGCGGGGGACATGCCCTGGTGATCCGAGGGGTATCTCCTTCAGACTGTCCCTGAGCTGGTCTTTGATGTGTTCTTCAAGCTCCTGCTCAGAGGCCTGTAGCATTCCCGATTTCTTTTCCTCGAGCAAACCTCGGGCATACTTGAAAGGATCTCGGAAGAAGTTGGCCCTTGTTTTCTCTTTGAGGTTCCTGCGTTTCCTGATCCGCTCAGCTCGCCTCAGGTGGGTTAGGCTGCTTCTGACTTGGCTCCAGAGGTTCTGGAGACCATCCTTCTCCTCTCCCTCCGCCCTCCTCCATGCCTTCCGCAAAAGACGTCGCTCCTTTACCAGCTTGAGGATTTCACTCTCCCGTCTTCCCATCTGCCTTGGGGTGGTATTTTTCCGAGGCATCTCCCCAAATCTTCCCCTACCTTCTTCGTAGATGATGTGGCCGAAGATGTTCAGCTTGGATGTTGTGTTGCCCTTTAGGGTGCCCTGGAGGATTGTATGCAGGGTCTCATCGAAACTACTCCACCCGGCTTTGTCGCTGGCTTTTGGCCACTTGATCTTAGGTTTCCGGGCTGGCTTCTCCATAGTTCCAATGGTGGACTCCCTTATTGGTTTTCTGGTCTGATACGCCTCCTGTGGGGTAGGTTGCAACTGTTGTGAATCCTGTTGGGAAGGGAGAACATGGGCACTCTCGCCACATGCAATGGTGGAATCAGTAGCACTGTGGTGCTCGACCTGGCTTTGCCTCCTCCTTGTCTGACCTGCTTGCGCAGTGCAAGTTTGCATCTGGCTGTTGCCTCCACATTTCTTCTTCCCCTGGTGGATCCGCAGGCCCTGGTAGGTGGTAATCTTGGACCAACCACAGCTGCACTCTCTCAGGATCCGTTGTTCCTTGGTCATTTCCATTCCAGTCGTTACCATGTTGTCCGTCCTGATTAGTCCATCTTCCATCCCGCCTCTCGGTGGACTGCCGGGCTGTCTTTTCCTTAAAGTACTCGTAGTTAGTTTGGGGGGTCCCCGTAGCAAGAGCTGCGGGGGCATGTGTCAGGGGTAACTAGCCCCCTCCACCCCCGGTGCAGTCTTTCCTGCCGTCAGCCAGACTTCCCTGGCAGCCTACCGGTCTTTCCCGGATGCCAACTGCTCTATTCTCAGTAGTCACTGGCGAGCCAGACTATCTAGGTGTAAGTATAACTGATAGTCAAGTACCAGACAGTTCAAACAGAGCTGTAGAACTCATAGACATAAGAGCAGGACACCTTATTCTCAGGTGTAAAGTGCAGCAGTTGGAGAGTTTAGCACAGACATCTTCATCAGAACATTGTAGATCTTACAATCCTCGATATCACTCTTTATCAGTGAGCACTATCAATACTACATTTAAAATATTAAGTGTTAAATATTAACACTAATTAATATTGGATAAATTAAATACATTATAAAAGAGGGAAGAAAGACAAAGAAAAAAAAGGCACAGCTTTGCAAAATTAACACGAATAAGGTCAGTAATGAGACTGCTACCAATATAAATGGAGGAAATGGTGCCTCACTGGTTGTTCCTCATTTTATGACAGGAGACCACATATTTAGCGGCCAACACTGCACATTCAACTTTCCCCCCAGTATAAAGAGGAGTTTTTCTATTTTGTTACAGTTTTTGAACTCAGGGAAAATGTTTCCAATTTTTTAGTAAAATGTGTTTCTTATGTCCTGGCATTTGGGGAATTCTGTAAGGAAGTGTAGCTCTGTAACAATACAATATATAAACACTTCTTTCAGACTCGGCAGCGGTGATCTTACAGAGGAGTCCTGTGACATTGTGGCCTCCACTCTCCAGTCATCAAACTCACCCCTGAGAGAGCTGGACCTCAGCTACAATAACCTGGGAGATTCAGGAGTTAAGCTGCTCTGTGCTGGACTGAAGAGTCAAAACTGTAAACTACAGACACTGGACCTCAGCTACAATAACCTGAGAGATTCAGGAGTGAAGCTGCTCTGTGCTGGACTGAAGAGTCCAAACTGTAATCTACAGACACTGGGGTGAGTAGTGCTGTGTACTATGTGACCTTTAGTAAATAGAATTAATGATTATGGCTCCATACAGAGAAATGTTAATGTTGCTACTTCTCTCAGTTTACTCCTCTCTCCCCCAGCCTTCCTTCTTTGTCCACATTGGTCCCATCCCTCTCTTTTTACTGCTCTTTAACCTCCCACCTTTGTATAAAATTAAATGTCAGTATTTTGTGGGTCTACCCTTTGCTTTGGTATAGCATAGTAGCAATTCAACACTTCCTTAAATGCATTTTTAATCCTAAAATCCTTTCATAAAAAGCATACCACTGAGCACATTGAGTGTGTTAAAAAAGCATGTGTCATAGACATGTGTCCATATTCTCTATAACTGAATCTGTGTTATTCTACATTGAATTACCATTTGAATGAATTTACACATCTAATAAGATCAATAACCATGTTAAATTATTAAACATGACAACATCCAATTATTATATCAGTTCTTTCAGCTAATATTTAAAATTATTCAACCCATTTTTTTGATGAAATGAGCTTCCATTGGTCAAAACTGACAGCTCATATTCAAGCTCATATTCTATCATCTACAGTACATCTTAACCAGGGTCACAGTGTGTGATTTCTAATTATGTGGTCCACACTTGGATGCTAAAGAATGACACGAGTCTCCTCTTTTCTGGCACACAGTGGTACAGGTCCTCTCTTGGATGGAGTGGAGTGATGTTAACACACCAAAATGTTTTCATAAGCAATGATAAATTATATTCAGTGTTTAACAGCCTTCAGAGGAAAAACAAACCATGTTGAATCACTTTTTTGTTGGTTATTGTCATGAGTTTAAATAAACTTTGAGTTGCAAACATTTGGAAATTTTACAGTAACTTCTAGTTTTAACTAACTTCATAGTGATTGACTTTATTCATTATTTAAGCTAAGCAGATTTTTTCATGTTTTATTTGGAAACAAAAATAACACTTTAAGAAAAAAAAAGGATTTGTGGAAAATACTCAGACACTGTCCTAATGCAGGGTGTGAAGGTCCCCTCTTTGTGAGGTAGGCATGGTTCAGGTCTCCTCTTGGTAGTTTTTTATAAAAACATTTTAAATATAATCTTTGTATAGATTATGAAAAAATAATTGAAAGTACTTTTTTTTTCATAAAAATGTTTCGAAACCATGGTCCCCTCTTGACAGGTATAGAGTGATAGTCCCCTCTTAGTAACATAGACGTGTATGCATGTGTGTGCGTATGTGTGCGTGTCTGTGTGTGAATTCTCCACAGGCTGGGTTGGTCAATATTTACAGTGTGTTTTCTCCACATCTTGAGTTAGTGTATATTTATAATGTGTACTTGTGTGTGCTCTTTCCATAGGCTGGGTTGATGTTTGTTTATAATTTTGTTTTATAAATGCCAAACTAAATTAATACATTTTATTTTAACGTTATGTAAGTATCAATATTGAACATACAATAACTTTTTTTTTTTTTTTTTTTCAGACTACGCAGCTGTGATCTTACAGAGGAATCCTGTGAAATTGTGGCCTCAGCTCTCCAGTCATCAGACTCACCCCTGAGAGAGCTGGACCTCAGCTACAATAACCTGGGAGATTCAGGAGTGAAGCTGCTCTGTGCTGGACTGAAGAGTCCAAACTGTAAACTACAGACATTGGGGTGAGTAGTGCTGTGTACTGTATGACTTTTAGTAAATAGAGTTAGCAGTTATGGCTCCAAACAGACATGTTAAAGAATTCCTTCTCTCATTTTAATCCTCTTTCCCCAGCCTTCCTTCCTTTGTCCACATTGGTCACATCCCTCTCTTCTTACTCATCTATAACAGCAAAGTGAAGTAGGATAAAACCCCACGAGTCTTAGGGTTGCCAGCTGTGTGGTTCCTGACCAGAATTATCTTGTGTTAAAGTGAGATGCTGCTTGAAGTGTGTTCCTCATAGTCTGTGAGAACAGATGAGAAAACTACTCTTGTGTGTATGTGTGTGTGCATGTACATGAATGTGTGTCTATGTGTTAATTCTTCACAGGCTGGGTTGGTCAATATTTACAGTGTGTTCTCTCCACATCTTGGGTTAGGGTGTTTATAACAGTGTTTTCCATATATTGATTTGTTTGTGGCAGCCTGCCACAATATCGACATTGACCACCAAATATTGTTTTTCTATTTTCTTTACTGTTTAAAATTGGTAAAATCTTCTTTCAGTGTAGCGCTGTGCACAGCGCATTGTTTCATTTATCCCCATCTGTGAATAGCCCTTCCTCTCCATGCACACTCTGAATCAAAACATGATCATGCGCGGGAGGAAGGATTGTTGTAAGCTTTTCCCTAGAGACAAGACGGCTGGCTGAATTCCTGAATGGATTCAAGCCGAGGTTATCACACTGTACATAGCTGCTACTCAATATCGACTGCTCGTGCAAGTGGATAATGTTAATATTAATTCTTAAACTCTGATGCTGAATGTTTGCTCCTTCAGTCCAGATGAATATTTAAAAATATTTTCAAAGACTCAGAAGAAAATATTTGTCAATATTTATCTTAATTGAGGGAGCAAATATTTAGCGTCAGAGTTAAAGATCCCAGCTGTATTCTAACATTAATTTATAACTATCTGTACTAGCTAGGCTCCTTACATGCTTGCTCATAACTTATTTGAAGTGTTGGGTGTCCGAGAGTTTGGACAAATTTGTGCAGAGGTGTTTTCGTGAGGCAATGTATATTTTATATACTGTATATATATTGTTCAGTTATTTATTTGTCATAAAGTACTTGGAAATAAAAAATATTTGCAGTGGAGCACCTTATATACAGTATTATTTAATAATTAATTTAAGAAAGCATGGCTGTGCCTCCTTCCATGCGCACAAGCACACGACCCCCTCCCCCCACACAAGCCCCCCCCCATCAGCTACTGCCACAAATAGAATCAAATTCTGTGGGAAAGACAAGATATATTGTAAGAATGTATAATTTGTATGTGTGTGTGCTCTGTCCATAGGTCCATAGTTGGTGTTTGTTTATAGTTTTTATAAATGTCAAACTAAAGAAATAGATACATTTTATTTTAGTGTAAAATGCGTGTGATGTGCAGATCTTACACTCCTAGATATCACTCTTCATTAATGAGTACAATCAGTTTTACATTTAATATTATTGTAATCATTCAATAACTTTATTTTTTCATTAATGAGCACGATCAGTATTAAATTTCATATTGAAGTATCAATGTTGATCATACAATAACTTCATCTTTTTCAGACTACGCAGCTGTGGTCTTACAGAGGAGTCTTGTGAAATTGTGGCCTCAGCTCTCCAGTCATCAAACTCACCCCTGTGAGAGCTGGACCTCAGCTACAATAACCTGGGAGACTCAGGAGTGAAGCTGCTCTGTGCTGGACTGAAGAGTCAAAACTGTAAACTACAGACATTGGGGTGAGTAGTGCTGTGTACTATGTGACCTAAATAGAATTAGTAATGATAGCTCCATACAGGGAAATGTAAAACAGCTCCTTCTCTCAGTTTACTTCTACCCCCCCAGCCTTCCTTCTTTGTCCACATCAGTCCCATCCCTCTCTTTTTACTCCTCTATCACAGCAAAGTAAAGCAGGCTAAAACCCCATGAGTCTTAGGGTTGCCAGCTGTGTGGTTCCTGAGCAGAATTCTCTTGTGTTGAAGTTCAGTGTGAAAGTGAGATTCTGGATTGATGTGTGTTTCTCATAAGGCTGCTGCATGCTTCAAACGAGCTCCTGTTCAGAACGGTGGAAAGATTCTGAAAGTGTCTTAAAGGGTGTCAGATTGGGGAACTCTGCGTTAGGCAGTTTTTGTAATTTTTCGCCCACTTTCCCCAGCGATTGGCCAGGTGTATTTGCATGTGAACATGCGCAGGGTTTCAAGTGGTATGAAAATTCTGACTGTTCATTCTTCACACAACCACTTCCTCTGACATGTTAACGGTTTATCATGAATACCCTGAAAAATAAAAACTTTCCAGTAGTGTTCACCGGTATCTACACCTGTTTCACTATAAATCTTTAAATTAATGTTGTGGTTGTGTTCCAATACTTTTGCTTGTGTCCTCCTTTCCTCCACTCCCCCACTACTCTTCGTCTCCTACCTGGAAGTATGTGGAGAAAAGGAGGGGAGGAAATGAGTGGAGGAGAGGGGGAGATGAAACGAAAATTGGAACAGCTAATCAAATTTGCCTGTCATCAAAGTCAATGTCAGTAATTGATGATGTAGTTACTTTGACTGAATCCGAGGATACCTAAGCCAATCACGCTTGTCATACATCGCCAGCCCTTTTTATGCAATAAAATATGAATGTCAGTAACTCACATTCTGCTCATGATTGTACATAAACATATGTACAAGGAAATTAGTAAACCTGCCGCTACAGTAACTCGCTCAGTTTCACATTGGTAAAATTACTATTTGCAACTTCACAATGTGATTATATCACGTCAATGTGGAGTTGTTTGAAAAAGCAAACAGTAATGCTTTCTTATTAATATAAATTACCCAGTTATGTTTGTTTTTAATGTTTACTGTACCTATGTGTTGGTAAACCTCTTGTCATGTTTTAAAATTTTTGATGGTGAAATATTCTGTCAGATGGTCTTTTAATCTTTAACCTAATCTGGGTCGTGAGCACAATGATGTCACCCAGAAATGTGAAAAGATTTCCGAGGTAGGATTGTATCCTTCATTTGGAGGAGACGAGGAGGGCAGCGAATGATGCTAAATCTCTTCTCCTACGATTTTGAAAGAATAGAAATTTGAGAATTGGAACGCACCCTGTGAGATCACAGAGTTTGTGAGTGTCACTCTGACCCAGACATGAACACTGCTGTTCAATTTGAAGAAAATCTGAAGTAGTCTTCATATTATATCTGAAATTAGAACAATGCTATCTCTATGCAAGAGATATCAAACCACATATGCAAAGCAAAGCTGTCAAATGAAAGTAAAATAACATTCAAGATAACAAAGCAAAGCTGTCAAATCAAAGTAAAATAACAGTAAAGATAGCAACAGGGCAGCGGATGTCCTGTTCCATAACTAGCTTATTTAAAAGGGAATAGATAAAAGACTGCAACATCATTAGGCACTTCTCCCACCTCATCAGGCTGGTTTAATGTGTATTTATAGTGTGTTTTTTTTCCTCCAAAGGCTGTGTTGCCATATATTTATTGTGTGTGTGTGTGTGTATTCTCTCCACAGGCTGGGCTGGAGTATGTTTATAGTGTGTGTGTGTGTTTTCTCCTAGGCTGGGTTGGTGTATATTCATGTTGTGTGTGTGTTCTCTCCACAGGCTGGGTTGGTGTATATTCATTTTGTGTGTGTGTGTTCTCTCCACAGGCTGGGTTGCTGTAATCTCACAGAGGGCTGCTGTGATGATCTGGCCTCAGTCCTGCATTCTCCCCACTCAGAGCTGAGAGATCTGGAGCTCGGAGACAATGAGCTGCAGGATTCAGGAATGAGAGCACTCTCTGCTGGACTGGAGGACCCACACTGTAAACTGCAGAGACTGGGGTGAGTAAAAAACACATGAAGGGCTCTAATGTGACCAATTATCCCAAAAAGGTTAAGAATGATTATAATCATAATATAATGATGATAATAATGACTTAGACTAAAGTATTCTGTACACTTTGTACAATAAATCTGATATTACACTCAACAGCATCTTGGATTTTATAAGGTGCATAGAGGAAATGTACTATTCACCTGTGGAGTGTGTGGAAATGTAGTTTTGTTGTCCCTACATCCCCTCTTTCGTGTCAGAATGTAGCATAAGCCAATATTCCAACATTCCACAGTTTGGCAAATTTGGGCAACTCATACGTAGCTGTAGACATCTGGGCAGGCATGTGTTACAATTAACAAACCATAAATAACATATCAACAGAGAGCACGACTCACAGTCAAGGACTGACTCATACCTACTGAGAAATACAATCAATAAAACATAATGGAAGGTGGTTTTATGCTTAAAGTGGTCAGGAATGTTAGTGAGTTAGAGGATGATCTGTCAGTGATCCAGTCGTGAGAAGTCTGAGGGGGGTGCCCTATGGATCAGATGAACTTTTGACCACAGTTTGAAGTCTGGTCTGGCCCAGACTGGACTGGACTGTTTAGTCCCTTCGGACAGGAACTGCTGTGGAAAGGTGATTCCTGGCTGTTACCCCCAGGTATCCTTGTGCTGTTCTGACAGAGACTTTATCCTGGTGACTGGATCATGACTGTATCATGAAATACAGATAAAGACATGATCTCATTTCTAGGGCTGGGTTAAAAAAAACATTTTCTGATTCAAATCAATCTTCATTTGAATGATCTGATATAGATTCATAAAATCCAGAAATCGATGTCTTTTCCCGTGGATGCATGAAGCTTCAACCCTGTTAGTCTCGCGTTCTTGTTGAACATGGCAGAAGCTGCTCCACTGATGCATTTTGAGGCCTCGAATAACACCACCACAGTGCAGAAATCTACACCAGCACCCCAGTGAATAGGTATTACATCTATCTCTAGCCAGAGTGAAGAGAGTCTTCTCAGATGTTAATCCTCGAAAGGCTGCTGGTCCAGACAACATACCTGGATTCATTATCAAACACAGTGCAGAATAGCTGAAGGATGTCTTCACAGACATCTTTAACATCTCCCTCAGCCAAGCAGCAGTGCCCACCGTCATACCTGTGCCCAAGAAACCCAACCCAGTCTTCAATAACGACTTCTGACCTGTGGCTCTCACTCCGATAGCAATGAAGTATTTCAAGCGACTGGTCATGCAACACATTAAGGCCTGCCTCCCCACAAACCTGGACCCCCTGCAGTTCGCATACAGAACCAGCTGGTCCACAGAGGATGCAATATCCACCACCCTCCAACTCACCCTGTCCCATCTGGAAAACCAGGATGCCTTTGCCAGACTCCTCTTCATCGACTTCAGCTCAGCCTTCAATACTATCATACCACAGCAACTGGTGGAAAAGCTGGAAAAGGTGAATAGTCAGGATACAGGATGGAGGTGGATCAGCTGACAGTGTGGTGCAACAGACGCAACCCCTCCCTGAATGTTGACAAGACTATGGAGATGGTCATCGACTTCAGGAAGGCCCGCACAGACCACCACTCTCTGCTAACCTTAGATGGTGCGGCTATGGAGAGGGCCAGTAGCATCAATTTCCTGGGAGTGTACCTGGCTGATGACCTGACCTCGACCACCAACACCATGGCCATCATCAAGAAGGCCCAAAAGATAAGATTTAGATAAAAATTTACATACATTTTTGATAGAATTTTAAATACATAGCAAGGATAATGCATATAGATGTTATTTACCATAAACATACCGTATCACCCTCCTCAAATACCGTATACCCCTTCCCAAAGCAGTCTACTCCTTCAAGTAACCCCCAGTAGAACATTTGTGACCCAACGCCAGCAAACCCTCCACATTTCGGCCACGTCAATTTTACAGGAGAGCACAAAAACCGTGGGCGGGCAGTATTTTGTCAAAAATGAGATAATGGTGGATTCGAATTCTTGAAGTACTTATATATCATCTCCATTTTTGTTGAAACTGAAAATAACTTTAAGTATGAAAAATTTAATGAAATATCGAGGCAAGTTGGCCCTCCAAGAACTGACAAGGGAGAAAACATCATCAACTCAGCATTATATTGTACTATCAAACCAAGAGGTCGTGTATCATTTGGATCCACCTTCTGATATAGTTATGCAGCTTAAGATCTCCCGGTCACATTAGCTCTGATGTCTATTCGCAATACTAAACAATTTTGATAAAAAAGTAACTGAAATAATGCTTGATTTATGACTGAAATCGGTGTTTTCTCTTTCTATGGTGCGTAGTTTTGCTTGCGGATTTTGAAGAACCGACAGATGATGATGATGATGAGCAACTTTCACTAGTGCCACTAACGAAGCCAAAGATACAATGCAGTTAGCTGAGTTTACTGACTCTGACTGTGACCAAAAACTGACAGAAATTCTTAATTGCACCTGCAGTTGCGGTTGAAGGCGAAAAGAAAACTCAAAGCTCAGCCAGGAATCCTGTACAACCAAACTGCCTCATGAACGCATCTATGAGCTACGCTACATGGTAAATGTGTTGTCACAGCCGGAAAAGGACATGTTCACTGCACATCAGCACTTTTTGTTGTACCTTTTTGTATTTTATTATAAGCTACTGTGTTGTACGTGTTTTATAAATATATTCAGGCTATAACCACGCACTTCTATTTCATGTGCCCAGACAATCACTGTAGTCCTCCCTGTTAGTGCTTCACCAATAAAAATGTAAATAAATCCCCACACCACTCCCAAGAACAATGGGAAGGATTGTCAGCCATCATCAGCCATTAGTCCTCCAGCCTTTCAGATGCAATTGCATCCTGGGATAGCTTTCTGGTCAGAGCTGAGTAGGTGAGAATGAGAGAAATGCCACTTTGAACACACGTTAATACTGTCTTTAATATAAAACAATAAGGAGAGCAACTGTTAATGTACTGAAATCACAGAATGATTAAGAGACATGCAAAGATAGGCTGGGAATGAGAAGAGTAAAAAGATGTATCACAATTTACCACCAAATTATTGTTTTAACTTGAATGATGTTTTTTCATATTTTATATAAATTTATTATTTTTTCAACACTGCAAATTCAAAATGACCTTACGAATTGATTAAAGCACTATCCTAATCTAACCATTATAAGCATCAATTCCTTTTCTAAAAGTGATTTTTGCAAAAATGAAAAAGGCTGTTTTCTCAAAACTGCAGTTTTCAAAAGTATAATGTTCTATTGAACATTACGGCCAAAGTATTTCTTCAGTCTTGACAAGTGATACCTCATTTTGTAGCTCTGAATCTGTACTTTAGTATCATGTGATAAAATAAAAATGTGAATTTTGCGAATGTGCCCCTGAATTATACGTTTGGTCACATTTTATTTCACACCATTTAGATCATAGAAATATCGTTTGCTGTGGCCACTCCTGTATTTCTTCAGGTCTCCAGTGTAGCACTTTTGGCATTGTTGATTTTGGCAGTTGATAGTTCTAGCATTCAATAGCCAATATGCAACTGAAACAGCCAAGTAGAAGTCTTGAGTTTGTCAGGAGGTGAGCCTGACGAGCTGCCGTTTGGATGAGTTTTCTTCATGATTGGGGGCACACGTGCGGTATGTGGATCGGGGTGTTTTGTCTCCCTTGCTTTGCCTGATTGGTAGTCCGGCGCAGCTGTCTCTTGTTCTCTCTGCACAGGGAATCAGGATAAAAGAGCAGGGGACGAGGCAGTTCGCGTTCGGGCAGCATGGAAGGAACCGGTTGTGTATTGGATTTTTAGACGGGGTTATTTTTTGTTTATTTGAAAGTTTCTGTTTCTTTTTGTTTTCGTTATTTATGATTTCTGAAGCTTTTGCCAGCGTTGTGGTTGTTGGTTTGGTTTGGTTTTCCTCTTTCGGTTTTGATTTTCTTTTGGGTTTTCTGGGGAGAAATCCCACGGTGGGATTTCTTTTTAGGTGTGCGTGCGGTGCTAGGGGAGGCAGGGACTGCACGCCTGGGACTGTGTCAGCGGCCAACTGAGGGAAGGGACGGAGGAAACCGCAAGATCCAGCGCTAGTGAAGGGAGAAGGCAACAGGCAGCGAAGCTGCATATCCCGGGCTGGGCAGAAGGCGAGCGGGGGCGTGCCCCAGTGGTGAGAGGGACATGACACACAGAATTTAACAGTGTGTGTGTGTGTGTGTCCCTGCTCTGCCCAGTCCACAGAGGGGTGACCTGGTGTTTTGCCTCTCTCTCTAGCCCTCCCCATCCCAGGCCCATCGGAGTCAGAAGACTGGGAGCCCATCAGCGTGTGGTCGCGGCGGTTCCTGGATGCTGGAGGAGCGGCAGTCTGTGCCTGGTTTTCTTTGGGTTTTGTTTTTTATTTTTAGTTTTGTTTGTGTGAATGTGTGTGTGTGTGTGTGTGTGTGTGTGAACCTCCCTCCCAGTGTGCGTTATTCCCCCCTGCGTTGGCCAAGAGGGGGCTGGCCTGTGCCGTGTGGGCAGGCCTGGGAGAGGGTCCAAATCGTGACACGGAGTGGAGTGAGTGGGGGCACAGGGTTATCCTGATTGGTGGTTTGGTCTGCGGTGCGGGTGCAGGGAAGTCCCTCTCCCGGGAGTTCCCCCACGTGGCACAGGGCCAGTCAGTGGGGGGCTAACAGAGAGAGGGGGAGTTGGAAAGGGGGAGGGGGGTCAAAGTGGGTGGCTGCCCAAGCATGAGCTGTTTTGCTGCTTTAAAAAAAAAACAACAATAAAGTCTCTTCTAACCTGATCTTGTGTGTTTTGGTTGTTCGTGTGGGTGGGTCCCAGTACTTGTGTTGGGAGGTCATCAGGGGGCTCTACTGTGACTCCTAACAAGTTGTCATTGAGTAATAAAATGACAGGGTCCAGAGGGACAAAGTCGCCATTTGTAAGAAGTGCCTCAACTAAACGCTCTGATTCTGTTCTGACCCTAGGGCTCTGCTTGATCCCTACCACCCGCTAATACTGTGCTGGTGGAGGATGCCAGGCTTATTTTCGTTGAACTTGGACTAAGTTAATTTATTTCTGTTTGCCAGCTATTTTAGCTGTGGGTGTGTTTCTTTTTTTTGTTCTAATTCTGAAGAAAAGTCTTTACCTGTACTAAATATGGCTTGGGCCAATGTTCATGGTACCTCTGCTCTGGTCTTGTGCTTCCTGCTGTCCCATGCACACCGTCCATCCATATATGGTGTCACATCAAGCAGTACTGATCGTAACCTTAGATACAAGAGGAGGATCCTGGAATTCCAAAATGTGAGGACAGATCCTGAAAACTGCAAAGTCCATCAGCATATATCATCCAGCGTGTTAATACCTTTCTTAACCCACTCACAAAATGTTTTTTGCCTGACATGATATTCTTGTTACACTGTATAAATAATAGCCTAATTAATTTAGCAAAACACGTTGCTCTTTTTCTCTGTGCATTTCCTAGTCATTTGAACAAGAAATCCGGCCATCACACATCACTTGCACATTTAAAAGAGCATTCCACAAGTGTATGTGGGATCATTCAGAGAAGGTGAAAGTATAGAATCAGGGTACCATTTTTCGTACCTGTAACCAGGTTGGTGAAAACCAGGGTGAGTTAAACCTTGGGTTTATTTCCAGTAATTTTGACAAACTTGAATGAAGATGTGGGTATGACACAATAACATGGTTGTACAGAATAGTTCCTAGTAAATTTCACCAATTCTTGAAAGAAATATTGTACTAATTATGTAAATATGATCAATATCCTATCTACCTTCATAGACACTGCGTCCAAAAGGCTACAGTATGTTTTATCTCAATGTAGTCTGTAATTGTTAGCATGCATGTTTTGTGTGCTGCCAGGACTGAAAGCTGCGTGCAGGATCTTAAAGACGTGCTTCGCTGTGAACAAGTTGTGCTAATTACAATCCGCTGGTTAAGTTCATGGATGGAACAAATACATTGTAGTACTTTAACTTTTAGAAGCTGCAATTCTCCACCTCTATTAGCTCCTATTTTAAGTAATCATGCTGAATGTTATGTCCCTGCCCCAAACCAATGAAGAAGTAAAGCTACACTTTGCTATGTAAGGTAGTTATCTTTTACCTGATAGCTTCAAGTTTGCAAACTTGCCATCTGTAACGATTACTAGCTAAGTTGCCCAGCTGTTAGTGTAGGCTACTCTCTGTGTGTTTGCAAGTTCATGTGACCATAACAGCCTATTTACACTTCTGGTCAGATAAAATTGCATGCGATGGTAACTTCTATTTAAAAACACTGTAATTTGCCCTGAGAATCCATGGAGGCTGAATGAGGCTTTACTCCATAAAGCTAACTTACACAGCAAAGTGTAGCTTTACTTCTAACTTAATACAGCAAAACAATAACATGTCTTGTCCAGACAGATATCATATATGTTCAATACTTACTTCTGTCCTGGCAACTGAGCTGTCACTTAAAAACCCATTAGCCGAGTGGATTGTGTCAAAACTGCAAACAAAAATAGGCAGCATAAATGAGAAGGCTGGCAGCATGACCACAAAGCCATCAGTGAAGGCAAAAAACTGATCAGCAAGAAGGAAACTGTAAACAAAGGAACAGTATCAACCTAGTAAAAGACCAATTGTTTACACAATGACACAAATAATATGTCAGCGAGTTATAATTTTTACTTTTGAGATGACTATTTTGTGTGACTGTTTTTGTTTTTGATGTTTAAAATGTTTTGTTTGATTATTTTGGAACAAATCTGATTCCATATGCTTGCTGGTACTTGATTAAACTGCCCTTGATTGTTGTGTGAGAACATGTGCACTATCTAGTGGTCGATTTGGGAATTACAAGGACTTAAGTTTGAAGCTGCTTGGATCTAGTATGTATTCCACAATTGAGTAGTGTCATTCTTTTCCACAAAACATGGAGTAGACGCAAGTGTTATCATCACAAAATCATTGAATATTCCAGAATCTATCCTCACATGTCAGAGCACCATAAAATGATGGGGAAATGTACTATTCACCACATGGGGAACCAGAAAGTATTAGGTTGCTATTCCTCACAATTGCTCCAGTTAAACGCAGGTGAAGTGTATGTAGTGCAAGGATGAACAGAACAAAATATCTTAACAGGGCTAGGCACCAATTAGAAGAAATCAGTCTTATAAAATTACATAGGCCTTAATTTTAAATTTCAAAAACGTTCAATAAAAATTACAATATTAATAGAAAAAACACACATATATGATTATATTTTAATATAATGGCTATAGTTGAATTTTAAGTGATAATAGTGCAGACAAACAAATATAAATAAAAAAGGTTTATTATTTATAAGAGAAACTATACCAGATATGATGTATATATAAAAGTGAATTTAAGTGTGTGAAGATGAGTCAGAAGGTGAGAACACGTATGTCTGTGTGTATTTGTGTAAATCATGCACACGTGGAGAAAAAAAAAGAGAGCAAAGACATGGAGTGTTCTATAGCCTGGGGCAGTGAGGAATGTGTGTTTTGAAGCAAATAGATTCCCTAATAATACTACAGGTACGTTTGTCCAATAGCATCAACTTGTGTCTCCACAGGCTGAGTTTGTTTATATTTCTACAGTGTGTCTGAATGTGTGTGTTCTCTCCACAGGCTGGGTTAGTGTATATTTATTGTGTGTGTACTCTCTACAGGCTAGGTTGGCGTATATTTATAGTGTGTGTGTGTGTGTTTGTGTGTGTGTATTCTCTCCACAGGCTGGGTTGGTGTGTATTTATTGTGTGTGTTCTCTCTACAGGCTAGGTTGGTGTATATTTATTGTGTGTGTGTGTGTGTGTTCTCTCCACAGGCTGGGTTGGTGTATATTTATAGTGTGTGTGTTCTCTCCACAGGCTGGGTTGGTGTAATCTCACAGAGGGCTGCTGTGATGATCTGGCCTCAGTCCTGCGTTCTCCCCACTCAGAGCTGAGAGATCTGGAGCTCAGAGACAATGAGCTGCAGGATTCAGGAGTGAGAGCGCTCTCTGCTGGACTGGGGGACCCACACTGTAAACTGCAGAGACTGGGGTGAGTAACAAACACAAACCCCCTCTTTCATGAAGCGCTCTAACGTGACTGAATATGACATTAATATTAAGTCATTAGACTAATCAGAATGTTTGATTTTATAGGGTGTGTTTCTCCAATAGAATCAAAACCAAACAATGTCAGTGTTCATAAGGAAATAAAATACAAGAATTTTTACCTTTGAAAATGATTCACTCTCAATAATACAATATGAATTACATTCCGATTTTCAGATTTTATAAGGTATGTAACACACTGCTATGTATTTGATATTGATAATCACTAATTCCATAGCCCTATTATATTATATTCAGAATCTGTAAGGTGTGTTTGACCAGAGCTGGTCTCCTCTCTGCAGGCTGTCAGGCTGTCGAGTCACAGAGAGAGGCTGTGATTCTCTGGCTTCAGCTCTGTGTTCAAACCCCTCACACCTGAGAGAGCTGGATCTGAGCTACAATCACCCAGGAGATTCAGGAGAGAGAGCGCTCTCTGCTGCTAAACTGGACACACTTACACTGCTGTAAGTACAGAGAGTTTCCACACTGCACCTCATAGACACACTGCTGTAAGTGCAGATAGTTTCCACACTGCACCTCATAGACACACTGCTGTAAGTACAGAGAGTTTCCACACTGCACCTCATAGACACACTGCTGTAAGTACAGAGAGTTTCCACACTGCACCTCATAGACACACTGCTGTAAGTACAGAGAGTTTCCACACTGTGTGTCACTCAGTCACTGTCTGTTCTGCTCTTCCTACAGTGTGGACCAAGGAGGAGAGAGCAGGAACAAACCTGGACTCAGGAAATGTGAGTCTTTCTCTCAATCCCTCCATTTCCTCTCCTCCTTCTCTCCCTCTTTCTTTCATATCTATTTTCAGCTCTTTGTCCTTCTCTTCACCATTCTATCTTTCACACTTAGTCTTTCACAGTGAGCCATATCAACAGATCTGTATTTAGACAGAGGTCTGTGACTGTGTTGGTGTGTTACTCATAGTCATTGATTCAGTACAAGTGTTTGTTTGCGGACAGTGTTAGAAACATTCACACAAATATGGACACTTACACATAAACACACACAACAGAACAACAGAACATACATACAGCACACACATCAACACACTCACACAGAGGTACACACATACAAACACAGCCCTGTTTCTTAATTTCCCACAGACGCACTCAGTCACACACACAATTAGATGAATATTAATGATATTAATGATAATTAATCTCATTAATGTTTCTGGTCTGCAGATGGCTGTCAGCTCACACTGGACTCAAACACAGTGAACAGAGAGCTGTTGCTGTCTGAGGGGAACAGGAAGGTGACAAACACACGGAGAAAGCAGCCATATCCTGATCATCCAGAGAGATTTGACTGGTGGCGCCAGGTTCTGTGCAGTGAGACTCTGTCTGGACGCTGTTACTGGGAGGCTGAGTGGAGTGTGCCTGAGTGGAGTGTGTCTGAGTGCAGTGAGTCTATGCAGGGAGTAGTTTATATATCAGTGACATATAAAGGAATCAGCAGGAAAGGGCGGGGTGATGACTGTGTGCTTGGATGGAATAAAAACTCCTGGAGTCTGTGCTGGTCTAAACGCAGATACTTTGTCTGTCACAATAAGAATGAAACACACATACCTGCCCCCCTCTCTCCCTGCCGCAGAGTAGCAGTGTGTGTGGACCGCCCGGCCGGCACTCTGTCCTTCTACAGCATCTCTGACTCTGACACACTGACCCTCCTGTACAGATTCCACACCAACTTCACTGAACACACACCCCTATGTGCTGGGTTTAGAGTGTGGGGATATTACGCCTCAGTGTCCCTGTGCCAACTGGAGTAGAGTCACACACACACACCAGGACAATAGGCCTGAAATGTGAGGTCCACCTTTTCTACAGCTCCTAGAAACATGCTGCTGCCGTGTGTTGAATGTTAAAACACATGTTTCAGCACAGAGGGGAGTTAGTCATTTATAGGTGACACAAAACCATACATTACGTGTTAGATGTTGAACATGAAAAGATAGGCAAAACATGGGCAGACAAGGTGTTTTACTCCTCTCATGCATTGGGAAGGAGAAGGGGGGTGGCAATTTTGATGAACAAAGGAGCGAATTTCACATCCACTTCTGTATTTAAAGACAAGGAGGGAAGAGTTGTACTAGTGTACGGGACTATAGATGGTACTGAGGTCTCGGTAGTGAACATATGTGAACCTAATGGAGATGATGTAGGCTTTTTTAATAAGATTTTCACCCTCATCCTAGGTAAGAGTGAGGGACTCCTACTTATGGCTGGCAAGGCAAGTTTATTTACATATCAAAATTCATACACATTGGTAAATTCAAAGTGCAAATGAGAAAAATAATTATAAAAAATACAGCAATATAATTTAATAAAAGAATAAAATAAAATAATAAATAAAGATTAAAAACAAAAGTAGCCTAATTTACACTCTACAAAAAACATCTGAGAACAGAGAGGTTTTAATCATTCTTAAATCATTCTTTTAAAAAAGGCTATTGTTGGAGCGCCTTTAAGGTCTTCAGGAGATGGACAGCATAATAACTAAAGGCTGTTTCACCATGTTTAGTTCTATCAACGGGCACTACTAATAGATTTGTTTCTAGTGACCTAAGTGGGCTGATGGGTTTGTTTGTTAGTTTTTGAACATATCTGATAGATATTTAGGTCCCATCTCATTTACTGGCATATAAAGAAGCAGCAACACTTTAAAGTCTATTCTGTTACTGACTGGAAGCCAGTGTAAGTTCTTAAGTATTGGAGTAATGTGCTCTGTTCTTTTGGTTTTTCTAAGAACTCTAGCAGCTGCATTTTGAATTAGCTGAAGGTGTTTAATGGACTTTTTAAGAGGGCCAGCCAGGAGACCATTGCAGGAAATGAATGCATGTATTAGCTTCTCTAAGTCTTGTTTTGGCATAAGATTTCTGAGTTTGGCTATGTTTTTAAGATGATAAAAAGCTAATTTGGTTATTTCTTTCACATGGCTTGTTGAAGCTGAGATTGCAATCTTTTAAAATGCAAAGGTTTTTGACCATGTCCTTGTAACCTGTTACAAGTAATTATCTAATATCCATTTATTAATATACACATATTGGTACTGGTGTTATTATCCTGTACATGTATTTACCTATAATTCCATATAATGTGTGTTCCGTTTTAGAATCATGTAATCATTCGTTTTTGAGAATGTAAGCTGGTGGGAAAATACTGGACAAGAAGCATCTCAGACCTTCATCATATGTGCTGACCTTGTGTGTTGGAGCCTGGCTCTTTGTCTTTTACAAATTGTGAATACAATCCACAATTGTTATCTGCCATGTAAGAGCTGTAACTCCCAGCAACAGGTGGCAGGTATCTTTTAGGAGAAGAAGTTATTCTTGGATGACACCCCTAGACCAATAGTAGAAAGGTAAATTAACGATGCCTCACCCAGACTTTGACTGTAGAAGAAAGGTACTGTCCTCTATATTTTTTGGACACAACTGATGCAATGCTGAATGTACTGCTTCTCCCATATTGAAATATTAAACAAGACATTGACACATTTGACTGTTCTCCATTATTTAAAGATATTTTTGCCACAACAGACCCAAATTTATTCAGTTGACCCTGACTATTATACTCTAATCCACAAGCTTCATTGAGAGTAAATGGACACACATTGGATGCCTTCAGTTTGGAACGAGGAACTCGGCAGGGCTGTAGCCTGTCTCCGCTATTATTTGCTCAATGTATTGAGTCACTTGCACAGAAGATAAGGGATGACAATAGAATACAGGGAATTACAGTTGATGGAGAGGAACACAAGGTATCATTATATGCTGATAATGTTTTGTTGTATCTCATGAATCTTTTTAGTTCCATATCTGCTATGAAAGAGTGCATTGAACAGTGTGGTTTCAGATCTGGCTGCAAGGTTAACTTAGATAAAACATAGGCTATGGAAGTAAGTGGACCCAAAGAAATAAGGTCAATAGTGCATTCAAATGGCCAGCAGCGGGCATCAATTATCTGGGGATTCAGATTACCCCCTCACTAGATAAAGTAAACCAGGGCAGTTATGAGAAATTGTTCAAAACCATAAAAGATGACCTAGATAGGTGGCACACACTACCATTATCCATTCCTGAGGGAGTGGAGAACATACACATGAATGTGCTCCCCAGACCTTTCAAATGCTTCCTGTTCAAATATCTAATTATGCACTTTGCATGTTAGACCGCCACATCTTTCATTTGGTATGGCAGGGGAAGTGACCAAGAGTTAGATATAAGACACTGCAACTTCCAAAGGAACAGGGAGGTGTAGCTCTCCCTAACCTGTGGATGTACTTCTGGACCGCTCAACTGAAAACACTCACTGTATGGGTCAACAATGATGTAGACAGCCGGTGGTTGAACACAGAGAAATCAGCTTGTCAGCATAAATTAGCAGAATTGCCTTTCCTAGGACTACATTTGAGAAATTGTAAATTGTGTGCAAATATTGCATTGATGAAATGTCTTTCCACCATAGCACAACGAGTCTGAAGTACTTTCTTTGGGCAAAGCACATCTTGCTGATGTTAGCACTAAGACAGAATCAAGCCGTGTTTGAGGGCACGTCTCTCAACAAAGCGACAACAACTAAGCTAACCAATGCAATCGGTAAACAATTTACAGGAAAGCTGTTTACATTCACTTTGTAGCAGACATTACTTTGTAACTGTTCTTTGTGTGTTTGTCTGCTAATTAAGTCTGCAATTAATTATTGATGTAGTGGGTAATGCAAAGCACTCCCCAAGACTTTTTTACTCTGCAAATTAAGAGATACTAATTCTAATTCAGAAATCATCAAAACTAAGCTGAGGTGTTATAATAAAATTAAAAAAAAAAAAAAAAAAACTGATTCCTCTAATCATTTTGTTTTGCATTTCTTTATTCCAACACCATAGATGTATTTGGTTTATCTCCCCCAAAAACTAAAAGAAAGCATTTTAAACTTGTGATCAGCCATGATTAATCACAGCCTATTACTGTGATTAACTCAATTACATTTTTTGATCGATTGACAGCACTAGTTTTAACCAAATGTATAAAAATTGATTGGTTTGAGAATTACATCTGCACCTTGACTGACAATGATTTAAATCTGATCCTAACAACAAAAATGTGGTTCTCTATCTATTGATTTGTAAGGACAGAGTTCATTAATGTCAGGTTACCACAAGGACTCAATCGCAGGCAGATATAAAAATTAAACCTTAATTAAATAAATAATTAATGTTTATTGCAGCCAAGAACAAGTCTGTAATCCAAAATCAGGGTCAAAAACAGACAGAGTTCAAAACCAGTAAGACTCACTAGAAGTACCAAAACACAATCCAAAAACACAAAGAGAAAAACGGGCAGAGGTCAACTCTAGGAAAACTCAGTAATCAAACACAAATCAAAATCCAAACTCAAAAAACAGGAACCAGACAAAAGTCAAACAGTAGATCAGGCAGGAACAGAAAGGCTCATAGCGCAACAGAAAGAGAAAAACCAACTGAGACGAACTTACACAAAACAAAGACAGAGCAGGGTTTAAATAACAGACTAACAAGCAAACGAGACACAGGTGAACAACAGGGCAGGAGGGACAAATGAGCAATCAACAGGCAGGTGATCTGGGAGGCAGGGCTAACACAAGGGTAAATGAAAACAAAAGCACATGGACCAGGGAAAACAAAGGAAATTAAAACACAAACAAAACCGAAATAAAAACATGACAAACACAGCAAACACTGACAATTAATGTGGGAAAGGAAATTAGGTGATTAGTATGCTTTTCTGTTACAGTTATTACATGCGTGATGCATCCCCTGTTGCAACTTAGTAATTGATTTCCATTCGTACCACGTTGGAATCCACTCTTCGTCTCGTGCAATGCAGGGTATTAAACCTGAAGGGAACTTAAACAATGAAGTACTGACTTCTACATCACTAATAAACAGACAGTTATGAATTTTTCCCATGCCATTGACCTATAGCAAGTTACCAGGTGCTGACATGTGAGTGCAGGGCATGACCAGGTTCACCCCAGGATTCAGGTCCCCACACCACCCCCACTCCAACTTGAGTTTCAGTGGTGAACTCAGCAGATCTGTGACTTCTTGCTGCCCATCGTGTGTACCCATGAAAACATTCTTTCCAATCACAAGTCAGCTCTTGCGGCCCTTAAAAATATGAGTTGCTTTAAAAATTGTAGCTTACAATATGAATCAGAATAATGAAATGTGACAATTAGCCTATGCTGCAATATATTATGACTGAAACTGAAATTTAGGGATTCTAGGCTTAGCTGAAACAGTATGTTATGCAGTCTAAAATTAAAAAAAATGTAAGTATTTTCTGCAATAATTTTAAAGTCCTGACTTCAGTACCTCCTGCCTACACCTTTAAAAAGAAAACTCCCAAACAAACGTAAGTAAACCGTAAAGATTATGGCGTCTCTTGGTTCTCCTGTCCCTCCCATCCTCGCTTCTCTTCCCTCACTGTCTCCCTTGCTTGGTGTGTAACATGTATAGTTACTCTTTGTCCGCCAGTCGTGTTAATTTTACCTGTAGTAAGTGTGAGCTTAATGTTAGGTTGGTGGAGAAGGTTGCAGAGTTAGAGGCAATGCTTCACTGTATCCAGATAAGACATATTTATATTTTACATATGACATAAAAATCAGGAAGTTGGGCATCTGTTTCGCAAATTTGCTGGAATGTACATGAATTTTGCAAGTGACAAAATAAGATTAATGACATACAATGTCTTTGCAAAATCACATCATTAGAAAACACAAACAATATACATGCATTTTTTAAATTTGAATTGTTCATTTGGTTTGATATTTATAAAGGTATTAATATCATTCCAGAAATTTTTACTAAAGGCACAATCCCAAAACAAGCAGTATGTCATTATCAAACCAACTCTTGAAGAATAAGGATTTGTTTTGAAAAGTTATGCCCTGATTGTTCCAAATGTAGTATTTGTGGGGGATTGTGATTGTACATTAATGACCAGCAACTGTTGGTGAAACTTTGATAATTTCACAGGGAGTTTCTCTACCTTATAGATATATCTTTAAAATTTTGCCCCCCAAAGCTTCAAAAACATGTAGAAATAAAATTCCAAAAGGAGTTTGGACTTATCAGATACCGTTTGATCCACTTCATTTCATGTGTGGAATATGAAGAAAAAAAGTCCAACACATTGAACCCAACAGCACACAATCTGTTAATTGTTACATTTTTGAATAAGGTGAGGTTTTTTCAGATAAAGTCAAATAAAATTTTTACCTATTCTTGTACATAAATCTTTTGAAACATCAAGTGCTGAGCTGGTATAAATAAGTCTGGACAGGCCCTCAACTTTATAAATCAGAGCCCAACCAGTTATGGTCAGGTCTCTTTGAATCCATGCATTAAATCTTAGCTGTAATAATGTAACTAATGGGTTAAAATTGTCATATACTCTTGAGCATTGATCCTTCTGTATAGTGGTACTTGACCTTATGTTTTACAGGGATCCCTGAAATCACTGCATCATTGCAGATCTTAATTGGGAACAACTCACTTTTGGAAAAGTTAAGCTTGGGGCCAGATGCTGCTGAAAATTCACCTCTTATTTTAATTGCATTGTCAATCTGAACCCTATCCTGGAGAAAGAAGGTAGTGTTGTCAGCTAACTGACTTATGGATATTGTTCTGCCTGCTACAGAGAGCCCCATTAGATTGCTTCTTTTAATGTGATTACCTAAAACTTGCATAGGAAGAAGAAATAAATAAGGAGAAGCCGGGCAACCCTGACAAATTCCACACTCTATTCTGATTCTTGTAGTAGTGCCATGAGGCAATATAATTGAGCTATTTCCATCAGAATACAGTGTACGTATTGATGTTTTAAACATTTCACCATATACAAATAAATCAAGTGCTTTACATATGAACTGATGCTCTATGGAGTCAAAAGCTTTATGAAAATCTAAAAAGAGAATAAAATTATTATCTGCTACAAGATCAGAATAATCAAAGATATCCAGCATCAATCTTATATTACCAATTATATATGTACCAGACATAAAGCCACTTTCGGTTTCATCAATAATGTCATTTAGGGTTTTTTTAAAACTTATTAGCCAGACATAAAGCAATAATTTTATTATCGTTTGACAAAGATATGGGACGCCAGTTATCCAATAATAATAGGTAATTTTGTGGTTTGCGTATTAATTATTGATACTTTCAGTAAAATCTTTAATCAAAAAGGGGGTGAGACCTTTGGAAAACATCCTTTAATACTCTGAGGTCAGCCCATCTGTTCCAGGACAGTTATTATTTTTTAGGTTGTTAATAGCATCCTTAACATCTAATAGTTATAGAACTTTCATATAACAATATAATAACTTCCCGTGAAGCATACGGTCCTTGCCCCACGAACCCCAACATGGCTTAGAAAACTCCTGGCAGCTTTCCGTGTGGACATTATAATCACTGCATAGACACTGAATGGCAATGTATTTTAATCATGTATTCATAAATAAAAGCACAGTATGTTATGCAACACCACTATCTTTCACTGCCATCTGTGATGTGGCGGACTCGATTGCCTAATGTTGGCAAAAATACCCCCCTGCCTTATTCAATACCAGCATCCCCTACGCCTCCCGTCACGGCAGAAAAGAAATCAGGTAATCCTATACTTACAGTATTCAGTTTATTCCCATTTAATCCACTCTCATCTGTCCTCATCATTAAAATGCCGTTTGAATAACTGTTTTAATTCTTATACTTTTTATACTTTCAGTTTTACCTAGATTTTGGCCGAACCCCTTCCCGGATTTCCAGTGATTGTTCTGGTATTGTGTTTTTTCCTGCGACAGGAAATGAGTGGTGTTCTCAAACGTATGCTGGGAATCCACTGTTTGATGGTTTCATCTCCAAGATAATACTGCAGATCCTACATTAAAGATCTGGTGATGCTTTTAATATGACACAATGTGAAAGCCACATTATGTCAAAATGGATATGAACGACACAAAGACTAACCAGCCTTTATTCACACACAGGACTTCAATCAACCAGATCAACTGCTGAATTTTATTCTGCTACATAGAAAATGATTCATTTCATATGATGACATTTAATAAATTATAGACTTGTAATAAAATAACTGAGGGTGATGTCATGCTTAAAGTGTGGACATCTGGTCACCAAAACTAAACCATTTGTGGAAAATGAGGTCAGTGACAGAACTGCTCTGTATAGATTTATTAATTTGAAATATTTTTAAATGCTTAAATTGATCAAGCCTTTTCTTGTAAAAATAAACAAAATACACAGTGGGTCCTCAGGACTGAGTCTGAGTGGCGAACACAAATTTAATTCAACTGCAGTTACTGGGCATGAAACTTACAGGGAATGCAAAATGTTTGAGCTGAGATTTAAAGGCTTAAACTTGAGGGGAAAGCACTGCAGCCTTGGGGCTGCAACGAGAGGACGTGCAGCCAGACATCCTTCAGCAAAAGGATCCTTGTTCTTCAACCGATGAATCAATGGATAACAGTGGAACACAAGTTGATTATTCATTATCAAAAGTCTAAAGCTATAGATTTAAATGGCGGTTAAAAGATGATACAGACCTGATAATGATGGAGCGTGCCGCCTCAGCCCTATTAGAGCTTGTCAGTGGCTTGAATGCCCCTGGGCCTAAATAAGAGAATATGTGAAAAAAAAGATGTTTAGTTTAATTACTCTTATTAAAAGTCACATTTAAGTTATGAATTGTTGTGAGAATTATGTTAATGGTCCATGTGTGCCAATATTAATATGTAATGCAAGACACAGATGTTCTGAACTGTGTCTGTACCATTTATCTGAGATTGATATGTGACTTCTATGCGGGTGGTTCAGGGTAAATGTTGGTGAGATTAATGTTTGTACATTTTATCATGGTATATGGAATGGAATACAATTCTAAATAGCATAGCTTTTCAGAGAATCAGACCCAAATAGATGAGAAATAAGAATCCCAGTCCTTAGCTGTTGTACTCATTTGACATCTAGCCCTGGGTTTCTTGAGTCTCATCACCATTAGAGGTATATATTTTGTGTAACAAAGCAATAACACGGTAATACCAGTAGTTACAACCCAGTTATTGCAATGTTACAAGCTCAATGAGGTTATGATAAGTCAGATTAAGCCAAAACACAGGACATGTCTCCCAGATCATGCCATGATGGGCATTTCTATGATTTGGCAGGGGTGGGGGACCTTTTCTATCAGTTTTATGAATCAGAGTGACTATTACTACACTTTGGAAGGTCAAAAACAACGACTGTGCAGTTGGTACTGCCCACCACTTTGTGTCCTTATTAGTTAAGCTTAAGAGGGACATTCTGTGGTCCTGGACTCCACACATCTCCACTGTGGACTTGTGAATCATGTGCAATGAAGGCATCTCAAGTGGTGAGGAACATCAGGAAGTGATGAGTAACATGTGAGGACAGAACTGATATATATACAGTGTAAAATAGCCACAGAGCATAAAAAAGACCCCATTGCTATAATTGGGGATTTTGGCACATTTATAGACTTCAGGCTTTGGGTTATCACCAAGTTACACATGGGACACAGGCAGGCCAGGAATTTTCACACTGATGGCAAGAATTGCAAGAAGAATGCAATGATACAGTAGCTGCTTATCCCCATCTTCAAGAGAATGAAACCAACTGCCACATGTTGTATATTGCTGTGAAGTTTAGAATCTTAGCTTTCCAGTGGTATAAAAGTAGTTACATTCTGCTAAACTGTAGCAGATACCAATGACAATTTCAAGGTAGTACTTACCAAACAGACTCAAATGTAAGGTTCTGGTTGAAGTTTTCTGTATTTTATTGTAAAAAAAAAAAAAAAAAAAAAAATTTATCCCTTCACATTCCACAGACTTTATGGACAAAAATGCAGTTTCAGGCGCAGAAGTCGATATATGTGTCCAAGTCCAGAAAGTTGGTGCATGATTTCCAATACAGTTGAATATGTTTTCAGTGGCATGTAAAAAACTGGCACTCCTGTTCATGAAAATTGAATGTCAATTGCAATAATTGTTTTTGTAATAAAGTAACTTCTTATGATCCAAGCAGTGAAACAATTCTCAGACATTCCAGTCCAAAGATAAAAGCCACAAACTGTCACTAGGCACTACTAACTGGACTCTGTTGATCATTTATTTTCATACATATCTGAAAATGGCATATCTCACTTATGACATATCACTACTTTCAAAGAGCTAGTTCTGTCAGGACACAGTATGAACTCAAGTGCAGACAGGGATGAGATTAACCAGAGTTTATTAAGAGGGGCAAATCCAAAAAACAGAGTCAAAAACAGGCACAGGGTCAAACCAGAAGAGCACGGTGTCAGGGCCAAAAACAGAATCCAAGGCAGTAGTCAAAAACAGGCAAAGTCCGAACCAGGTAAACACAGCAATCAGACATAGACACAATCCAAAAATCAGAAATCGGGTAAACAGGCAGGAATCAAAAACAGGCAGGTCAGAACAAGGAAAGGCTCGTAGCAAAACTGATCACGGGGAATACAGAGACGAACTCGCACAGAACAAACATCAGGACAGGGTTTAAATGCACAGACTAACGAGCCAACGAGACACAGGTGCACAATAGGGCAGGTGAAACAAATGGGTAATCAACTGGGCAGGTAACAAGGAAGGCGGGGCAGACACAAGGGGGAATGAAAACAAAAGCACATGGACGGGGAAACAAAAACAAAAACACAGCATCAGACAGCATTACTGACAAGTTCTCTGGATCCCTCTGTATTTTACACCTTCTTTCTAGCTGCTACAAAGGTAAAGATATGGACGTGCATACATTGCAAATCAAATTCTGCTCAGCGGTGCGTAATTTGCAAGGGTGACTGTTAAAGTTCTGTTCATGATCTGGCACAGTTATGCAGCGTTTTTTGCCTACATTTTCATCTTGAAAATGAACCAAAATGAAATTGTCAGTATTTGCTGTGTTTGTTATGTTTTCGGTTTTGTTCAACTATGTTTGTGTGTTTTCATCTCCTTCATTTCCCCGGTCCATGTGTTTTTGTTTTCGTTTGCCCTCGTGTCTGCCCTGCCTCCCTCATTACCTGATTGCCAATTTGTTCCACCTGCCCTGTTTCTCACCTTTGTCTCATTTGCTCGTTAGTCCTCTGTGTATTTATACCCTGCCTTGTCTTTTGTTCTGTGCAAGTTTGTCTCAGTTTGTTTCTACTCTCTGTTGCACTACGAGCCTTTTGTTCTGTGCCTGCCCACCTGCCATTACTCTGTCTGTTTTCTGGTGTTTTGTTTCCTTGCCTGGTGTTTTTGTGCTATTTTTGACCATTCTTGTGGATTGTGTTTTTTGAGCTTTTACTGAGACTCCCCAGTCATGACCATTGCCTGTTTTTTGACTACATTTCTGGATTTTGGACTTTAGCTGCTGTTAATAAAACTCTTGGGCATGGAGGATTGTGGCTGCCTTTAAGTCCAGCACCACAGCCAAGGAGAGGCTGGCAGAGGTCCTGGGCCAGCTCAACAGGCCCACAATGAAGCTGCTGCAAGAGGTGGAGACACGCTGGAACGGCACCTTCATGTTGCAGCGTCTGTTTGAGCAGTGAGAGCCGGTGGCAGCGGCTCTCTGCACACTCACCACCGATGTCCGTCAGTGCCTTGGTGTCCTTGAGCCCTTCAGTCAGGCCACTGTGGAGGTTTCGGAGGAGAAGAGGGTCTCCACCTCCAAGGTGATTTTCCCCGCCCACCCCCCCCAATTCGAATGCTCCAGCGGAAGATGGCTGAAAAGTAAGGCACCGTTGAAAATCCAACTGCTATCTGGCTGGTGTGTGTCTCTCTCTCTCTCTCTCTCTCTCTCGCACACCTGGTCAGAACTGAGGATCCGCTGGAGTACCAGAGAAGGCACAGTGACACATATCCTCACCTCTCAGTTCTGATCCGGAAATATTTCTCCACTCCAGCCACTTCAATTCCTTCCCAGCACTTCTTCTCTAAAGCCGCGGAGGTGGTTGATAAAAAGAGGAATCGCCTTAGTCCTGGAACACTTCAGCACATTTTATTTTTGAATAAAAACCTAAGTTTATTCAAGCACCAACATATTTTAGTTTGGCCCAAAAACCCTTGTTTTGACCCCCCTCCCCCATTATTTTGTTTCATACCATGATCACAACTTATGCCACCACCCATCCTCAAGACTATCATTGTATTTCATTGTATTAAATTTTGGTAAGGTGTGTGGTAGTCAGTCAGACATGAGACAAAGACACCGATCTCAGCTACAAAAATACAATAAATCTCATATACATATATAAAATACAAATTCTCCTTTTTTACACTTCAAAACTTGACTTTTTTTTCTGATGGGTAGTATCATAACCATTGAGAGGTGAGTGAAGCTTGGAAGAAAAAAAAAGTGTAGAGAATTTGGGTGAGATGTGCTGTACCTGTGTATCTGAGACTGTCTCATGTCTGACATACTACTGCACACCGTTCAAATAAAATGATAGGCTTAGAGGTAGATGGCATAAATTGTGTTCTGACTCACTACCAAACCTGTACTCATTAAGATATCGCCAGTGTTCCATGCGCTGCTTATTTACTTTTATTCACATAACATACTAACATGATACTAAAATAACTTAAAGAGAAGCATTCGCGCTGCTTATGTAGGCTACCGAAGCGTACCTCCTGTTAACGGAAACATACTATCCCTCTTCAGTTCTCAGAGACAAACGCGTTCCAAGCCGCAGCCTGAAATAGCAGAAGGAAAAATGTTCATATAATACTGGCAAATGTAAAATAATTAACCAAGAAAAGTGCTACATGGTTGCAACTCCAATGTGGGTCCTTTTGGGAAAGCAGCAGTCAATATTTAGGCATTTCAAACATAAACAATGCTCTAAAATGTGTGGTCGTCAGAACCAGTATGTAGATACCGTTATTTTGTTTTAAATATCCAAAGCAAACCTGATTTTACATTAACCCAAGCATGCTAAAAATAGACTAGGGAAGGTTTTAAATGGCTACTATTTGTTTCAGTGTAACTGTCACCCTATCTTGCTGATGTGAGATCCGTGCACACGCTCCTCATTAGTTGGCAGAGACAGACACAGACAAAAAGTGCCGTTGACACTCATCTTTTTAAGAACGAATGACCACGCTGGTTTTCGCGGGCCAGGGTCATACGGTTCTCAAACACGTCCGCTCTAAACTGCTTACAAGGTTGTGTTTTCTTACCCCTATTTTTGCAAACAAAATCAGGAATAACATTTACCATTCAATGCAGATCCTTAATTAACTTGGCTCTATACAAAGGGCAGCAAAACCCTTTATGGCCTATGCTAATTTGAACACGTAGCATAACGTTACGGTAACATAAGCCCTTTTATCTGTTAAAATGCTTACTTTAACTGAAACTGAATGTGACAGTGTGTTCACTAGCGCCCTCATGTGCGTCTCACCCTACACAGCAGAAGCACAGCGAACACCAACCTGACACAATATCATTCACTGTAGCTCAGAAAATCGCTCAACAAAAACAAAACCTCCCACCATAGCAGAGACTTGCACAACTGAAATCGTGAGCGAGTTATTTGGGGAGGAAAAGTCCAAACAATTAGGAAGGAAACCACTTTGAAATGATACCATCAAACGTCACACTGGATCAATACCAGAAGATGTGACTTTTCAGCCAGCAACACGGCTTCGTGGTAATGACTTCACCCTCCAAACAGATGAGTCCACTGATGTGTCAGAAATGTCTCACCTCCTCACATACGTCCACTATGAATAGGAAATTTATGTGGATTTTTTGTTTTGTAAGGAACTGTGTGTAGCGGCCCACTCGGAATAACGACGCAAGATGCAGAGAGCTTCGACTGGTGTTCTTTTTAATTCTCTCCTCTTTTTTCTCCCTTGTCAGTTTGATACATTCTGACACCTTCTGACACCGTGACACCGTGAAAACTATGAAAACAGACAACAATACGAATGCCATGGTGTCATATTTCAGTAAATAATGTACAAAATCATGTTCACATCCCTTCTTTCAACTTAACCAATCAATTTTAGTACACTCAAATAATTTTACATGAAATTATCCCTTTTTAAACAGTTATGACTTACAACTCCTATTTAAATAAAATAATGACAATTTTCCATGTTTAATAGATGAACCACTCGTTTTACAATGAATACATTTGTCTCCTCCTACCTCCTTCTGCTTCCAAGGGCGCTAAGTTTGAGCTCAGCCTGCTAGCAGCCTGTCCTCCACACACCTTACGTTAACACTTTTTACACGACATATACAAGGAACACAAAACACGAAGCAAACCACGATAAAATAACTCTTCACACGTTCCAACACAGCATACAAGTAAATAGTTTGTTTTTGTTTTAGTTTGTTTTGCCAACTCTGTGGCGATGTGTATGTCGTTTTGCTGAGCTGAGAGCAGGAGTTCTGGCGGCGGCAAAAAACAGGAAGTAGCAAATACGAGCGGTGCTCTTCAAAATAAAGGCACAAAATAAAGTGGCAGAACTATATAACATAAACTGCCATTTACACTCCCACCAAATTCTGCTACAATGAATGAGCAATACAAAAGAGCAAATGAATTGTGCAGAATTTCTGGACTCTAATAAATGGATTACTTCACATTGAACTTTGTTTGTTATCATTAATTCTCAAGGAGAAGCACTAATTTTTGGATTGGTCTCTCAATAACTGAAGGTTTGGAGGGGGATCTTGTTTGGTTTGAGGCTTTCGCTCTCCAACTTGCACTTTAACTCGACGGACTAAGCCATCGCTGTCTTGCACAGTCTCCACCACTCGTCCTAGTTGCCAATGATTTCTCAGTAGGTTATCGTCTTTAATGATTACTATATCATTGGCTCTGAGGTTGCGCTGAGGTAAATGCCATTTCTGTCTTGTGGATATGTTGAGCAAATACTCCCTTTTCCAGCGACCCCAGAATTGTTCAATGAGATACTGAACTCTCCTCCATCTCTTTGTAGCGTATAAATCTTCCTTCACAAATACTCCAGGGGGAGGAAGAGCAATTTTAGATTTCATCATAATGAGGTGATTCGGCGTTAAAGGTTCTAGCGCATGTGGATCATTGATTCCATCTACTGTTAATGGGCGACTGTTTATGATTGCCATGGCCTCATATAACAGTGTTCTGAGAGAGGCATCATCAAGTCGACCTGGGTACTGGGCGAAGGTGGCATTCAGCACATTTCTAACAGTTCTAATTTGCCTTTCCCAGACACCGCCTGCGTGGCTGGCAGAGGGGGCGTTAAAGACAAATTCGCACTGTCTTTCAGACAGGAAGATTTCCAGTAGCTTGGTGTCGCATTGTTTAAGCGCTTCCTTAAACTCGTTTCTGGCGCCAATAAAGTTAGAACCTTGGTCACAGCGCAGTTGTCGGACAGCTCCTCTGAGGCTGATAAAGCATCTCAATGCGTTGATGAATGAGTCTGTTGACAAATCTTCAAGCATTTCTATATGGACAGCTCTAGAGTACAGACATGTGAAAATCAAGCCATATCTTTTGTATTCTTTGCGGGCTTTCTTTGCAATGAATGGGCCAAAACAGTCCATGCCACTATATGTAAAAGGTGCTGAGGCTTCAAGACGTTCTTTAGGGAGTTCAGCCATCCGCTGGCTCTCTGTTGGCCGTCGAAGTTTCCTACAAAGCACACAGGTGTGTATCAGTTTAGCAACCAGCTTGCTCCCACCGATGACCCAGAATCCATTTGTCCTAAGCTCCATTTGTGTCTGACTTCGACCCTGATGGCATGTCTTAGCGTGGTAATGGGACACAATCAGCTTCGTAATATGACTGTTGTTTGGTAAGATGACTGGGTGTTTGACTCTGTGGCAGAGAGATGACTTTTAATCTCCCACCAACACGGAGAAGTCCTTCAGACCAGATGGGGTCAAGACTGAAGAGAGAGCTTGAGTTTAGAAGGTCTTTTCCACCTTGAAGCATCTTTACCTCATGGGGGAAGGCTTGATGCTGTACGATTTTAATAACTGCCTCAGCAGCCTTCTCACGCTCCTCAACAGTCACATGTTCACTATGATGTTGTTGTTTAGACCTCAGTCTCTTGATTCTTGCAACCACCTTTACCAATGTTGTCCATGAGGAAAACTGACTGAGACGCTTGAGAATGTCGTTGTAGTTATTGGCTTTGGTTGCAAACACTTGAAGTACCTTGACTTCAGGATCACCGACGAGTAATTCTGCTGGAGTGCTGGGTGTTAGATGTAGTTCACGCTCCCAGAGAAACTTTGGTCCTCGCAGCCAGTTTGTTGACTGAATGTCTGAAGCACCCAGCCCTCGGGATGCATGATCCGCTGGGTTCTCTGAGGTGTCTACGTAGTACCACTGACTAGGATCACTATTATCTCTAATCAGTTGAACACGGTTTGCGACAAATATGTGGAACCTACGAGCATCATTGTTGATATATCCAAGCACAACTTGCGAGTCAGTCCAGAAAAATTCTTGATCAATTTTCATGTCAAGTTCACACTTTAACATGACACTTAGTTTTGCAGAAACCACTGCTGCTGCGAGTTCAAGTCTCGGGATACTTGTGACCTTTGAGGGTGCAACTCTTGCTTTTGCCATCACGAGACAGCAATGAACTTCATCCTTGTCGTTTTTGTACCTGAGGTAAGAACATGCACCATATCCCACACAGCTGGCATCTGAAAAGTGGTGCAGCTCCACTCTGACAATGTTAGGGAAATCATGTGGGTGGTAACATCTCGGAATTGAGACCTCTTTCAACTTGAGAAGACCATTCATCCATTCCTCCCACCGTGGCTTAATATCTTCTGGCAGTGGGTCATCCCATCCAATACCTCTGTGACAAAGCTCTTGAAGGATACGTTTTCCACTTAGGCTGAATGGAGCGATGAATCCAAGTGGATCATAGAGAGAGGCGATGACAGACAAACAACCACGACGGGTTGAAGGCTGATCCTTCAAGCTGATGTTATAGCTGAAAGTGTCTTCTTTAATCGACCATTGAACACCGAGAGCACGTTCTGATGGGGTTGGATCAAGTCCTAGAGGCTCGATGTTTGCTGCTCTTTCAGAGGGTTCTAAGCAAGAGAGCGCTGCTTCTTCATTTGAGTTGAATTTGTGAAGGCGCAGGCCTCCTCTTTTGCACAACTCTTGTGACTCAGTGATCAGTTTCCTAGCTTCCTCAACAGATGAGACGCTGACTAAACCGTCATCAACATAAAAATTTTTCTCCACGAATGTTGATGCCAGAGGATAGTTAGCTTTGTGTTGTCGTGCTAGATGCTTTAAACCAAAATTGGCACATCCTGGAGATGAAGCGGCTCCGAAGAGATGAACTGTCATCCTGTACTCCTGTGGTTCCTTCTCCAGATCACCACCTTTCCACCAGAGGAATTTCAGATAATTTCTGGATTCAGGAGTGACAGAGAATTGATAAAACATTCTTTCTATGTCACAGATAATGGCTACAGCTTCCTTCCTGAATCGGCAAAGTACTCCAACCAGAGGACTGATAAGATCAGGTCCGGTTAGCAGAGTGTCGTTTAGAGAAACACCATGGAATTTGGCCGAACAGTCAAAAACGACTCTCAACTTATCCGGTTTTCTGGGGTGATAGATGCCATGATGTGGTAGGTACCATTCTGTCTGTCTCGCAGATGTTGTAGGGGCAGGCTCTGCATCACCCTTGTTGATGGTTTCTTCCATGAATGTTTTGTATTGATCGTAGTATTGTTTGTTGGCCTTTAATTTTTTCTTGAGACACTGTAAGCGAACCGTGGCTAACCTCTTGTTGTTTGGTAGGTTGGGCGGACTGTTGCCTTTGAAAGGGAGAGGCATCTCATAATGCCCGTCTTCCTTCTGTGTGATGTGGTTACTGAGGAACTGTATGAAATGAACATCTTCTTGGGACACATATTTATCTTCACACGTTCTCTCAATAAAGTCTGATTCCAGGGCCTTTAGAACATCTGTCGCCGATGGCACTGCTAGTTCCTTTACTGTGAGCCGATGCACAAAGCTCTGACTTCCTTGTCTGTCTAGGTGGGGGTTTGATGAGCCTATTATACTCCATCCTAGTTCTGATCTCTGTGCGAATGGTTGATTTTTGTCACCTAAGATGACTTCATGAGGAGCCAGTGCAGCTGGACAGTCATATCCTATTAAGAGCCCTACATCACAGTCTTGGAGGGTGGCAACTTATCTGCCAAGTTTCTAAGATGAGGCCACAGTAATGCTGTTTCCTTCGTTGGGACATAAGACTTATCCACTGGGATAAAGTCACGGCTGTAGGCCTGCTGTAGTGGAATGCAGCTCTCAGAGTGGAGTCCTCGAACTTGCAAACCATGAACACTCTTACTTGATATGATTGTGTCAACAGCTGTCATAGTACTAAGTTTCAGTTTTACTGGTTGGACATCCACATTCAATTTATCAAGTACATCTTCTAAGACAAATGTAGAATCACTTTGTGTGTCTAGTATTGCGTATGTGAGTATTTCTCTGTGTGGTTCTTGTACTGAAGACACAAAAACTGGGACAATACTTGAGGTAGCAGAAGAGCGTTGTGTTGATGTATGAGACATGACTTTGTGTGTTTCCTGGTTTGCATGTTTTTCTGTGGAAGTGGAGCTATTCGTTATCGCTTCTTCAGGTCTTTGCTTCCTGTCTTCGTGCAAGCAGGTTGGGTGGTGACGGTTGCATATGCTGCACGTGTGTCGTCTCTTACAATCCTTGGTCATATGTCCCTTTCTTAAGCATCCAAAGCAGAGCCGATTTTCACGAATAAATGCCTTTTTATTTTCAACACTCTTAGCTGTGAAAGTGGGACACCTTGTGATGCCATGATCTTCACTTTTACAGACAAAGCAAGGCGATTTTGGTTTACTGCTGTTTGTTTCTTGTTTCTCCTGAGCGAAACTCTTTGGTTGTGTGTTTGTGTTGAAGGCTTTGGCTTTCTTTGAGATTCTATCATCTACAGGTTTAAAATTTATCAACAGTGGAGACGCAATAGGGTTACAGGCTATCCGTGCTTCTCTACTCAGGAACCCTGCGAAGGATGCAAAGTCTGGATAGCTGCCTGATGTGTCAAGTTCATCCACAACAATTCGACTCCACTTTCGAACGATCCATTCTGGCAGTTTTTTGAGTAACTTGTGGTTTTCCTCACAATCGTTAAGGATAGCTAGTCCTTTGACGTGTGGGATTGCTTCAGTGCAGCTTTGGAGGAAGTCAGAAAACTCTCGCAGTGCTAGTGGGTCGTTTGTGCTGATTCTTGGCCATTTCATGAGCTTGTCACGGAAAGCTTTCTGTATGATGAACGGATTCCCATACCTGTCCTGTAAAACTTTCCACGCTCCATAGTAAGCGTTCTCTGAATCTCGATAAAAGAAACCTTCGACGGCTTTGCGCGCCTCTCCAGCAAGATAATTTTTTGAGATAAAACATCTTCTCACTTGCTGGGAGGGTTTTCTGTCAATAAGAGTCATGAATGACATTTTCCAGTCTGTAAATCTTAAAGGGTCACCATTGAACGTGGTGGGTTCAGGGACTGGCAAACGATTCATACTTAATGAACTGGCAATTGCTTGCACTAAACTGAGAGACTTCTGGGTCATTGTCATCTCAGGAGCTGCTTGGCGAGGTTGGAATGATGCAGCATCTGGATTCAGTTGAGGTTTCGTTTTCAGCTTTCTGTAGCAAAGCGGAACTAGTTTTGTTGTTAATTTCTTCATTGTGGTTCTCAAAATCTTCAAAACTGGCATATGCTCGCACACACGAGCTGCTGCTATAGCAACCTCCTTTTCTGCTTGTAACTGCTGCAGTTTTGCTCTCTCTTGTTCCAACTGTTGTTGCATTTCCACCTCTCTTTGTTTCATTTCTGACAACATTTTTGCCTCTTTAAGTTTCCATTCACTTTCTAACTTGTGAACATGTGCTTGCTGTGTTTGAATTTCTTCCATGGCCTTTGATTGCTCCAGCTTAGCAGCAAGCTCTGCTTCTGCATCTACTCTACTGCTATGGGTACCGGTTGAGCCAGAGTGGTTGCTTAACTTTTCTGATGACTCTGATGAGCTTGTGGTTTCAGTTTTGGTGTGGCCAAAGACAGACCCATATTCATTTTTGTTTAATGTTTCTCTTACTCTTTCTTTCTCGAGCTGATTATTATAATCTTCATTAATAGTCTCTAGACGGTTACTTATGAGATTACAAATTTCCTTTGTTAGTGTGACACAGGCGTCCATTTTGTTGACAATCTCAGGTGTGGTGTTACTGTTACGTAAAATAGGTTCATATTGCTGTCTTACAGCGTCATGCTTTGTTTCAACGTCTTGCTGCAATTTATTGAGGTCTTCAAATGAGCAGGGGGTTTTTAGTTTTGTCCTTGTCTCCCTTGCTGTAAGTTTCCAAGAGTTATAAGCTTTGTGAAATGTTTTTTCACGGGTTTTGGTGTCTTGGTTATGCATCTCCTGGCCCTTTTCTGTTAGTTTTCTCTCACGTGAGCTAGACTTGAGTGGCGTGTCTATGGGATTGTCTGTTTTCTTTGTTGGGAGTGACATTTTGTTTGCTTTCTGCAGCTGCTTTAATTCGACTGTAGACTTCGATTGTCCTATGCCTGAATCTATACTTATAAGCTATGGTTATCTTTTACCACAGAGTAATACTTATGTCAAGCATTTACAGATTATGGACATTCAAAGGGATTTTTAGCATGAAACAGTAACAACAAAATGTCATAAATGAGCGCTGTAGACATTAATAGCTAGAGAGCTTCACATTTTAAACTTTTACATAAACAGACATGTCATGAATTATTACTCCATATACACATGTGCTAATCACGTCGAAATATTCACGAATTTCAGCTCACAAATAGTTTTGACCTCAAATATAACGTTAGTATTTTAAGTCACTTCAGTTACACTGTAAACTTATATGTGTACGAATAGTCTCTTTTGCTCGTTGACACTCGATGTCTCTTTTTTAGCATCCGTAGTTGTACCTTTAGTGTTCTGTCCCTTTTAATCTTGCCTGAGCAGGATATGGGTGCTAGCGGAGTCAGCTGGCTGGTAACAGGTCAATAGCTGGATCTCGGATGAGATGGCGTCAGCTTTTCTGCAGCGATGGCAGGTCCGTTGCAAAGGAGTTTTCACTGTAGCGGCCCACTCGGAATAACGGCGCAAGATGCAGAGAGCTTCGACTGGTGTTCTTTTTAATTCTCTCCTCTTTTTTCTCCCTTGTCAGTTTGATACATTCTGACACCTTCTGACACCGTGACACCGTGAAAACTATGAAAACAGACAACAATACGAATGCCATGGTGTCATATTTCAGTAAATAATGTACAAAATCATGTTCACATCCCTTCTTTCAACTTAACCAATCAATTTTAGTACACTCAAATAATTTTACATGAAATTATCCCCTTTAAACAGTTATGACTTACAACTCCTATTTAAATAAAATAATGACAATTTTCCATGTTTAATAGATGAACCACTCGTTTTACAATGAATACATTTGTCTCCTCCTACCTCCTTCTGCTTCCAAGGGCGCTAAGTTTGAGCTCAGCCTGCTAGCAGCCTGTCCTCCACACACCTTACGTTAACACTTTTTACACGACATATACAAGGAACACAAAACACGAAGCAAACCACGATAAATAACTCTTCACACGTTCCAACACAGCATACAAGTAAATAGTTTGTTTTTGTTTTAGTTTGTTTTGCCAACTCTGTGGCGATGTGTATGTCGTTTTGCTGAGCTGAGAGCAGGAGTTCTGGCGGCGGCAAAAAACAGGAAGTAGCAAATACGAGCGGTGCTCTTCAAAATAAAGGCACAAAATAAAGTGGCAGAACTATATAACATAAACTGCCATTTACACTGTGTACAACTACAACAGCAAACAAAACTTTTGAAGTTTTGGATGATTTCTTGTGAACAAACCAAACTGGGCCAATTACTTTGGCGTGTGTATGTAACAGAGGTAAATAAGCTAGTGAATATTCACCAAAATCGCGTTTAATATATTTGTTTTGAAATGTTACTCTGGGAAATCGACTACCTTTTGAAGTTTTAATTCATTGCACGCGCATAGCGCACAGGTTCTTTTATTTTGATAGCGCGTACCTGGCTCATCAAGTCAGCACACTGCCTCTGGTTTTCTTCCATTCTGATGAACGAGAGGGATGAGCAGCGTGTCAATACGCTCAGAATGAATTCGTTTAAATATTGTTAAAACGCAAACTATTTCATCATATAACAGTCGAATGTAAATTGTAATGTGCGTAAGTGTTGTTTTGTAACGTGATATCACAGTTGTAATCGGTATTGATGTATTAACGGGTGTATTTCACCAAGGGAAAAAATCGCTGACGACTAGCTAGTTTTGCTAGCTTGCTAGTTGAAATACAATGGTTATGTTTCAAGCAAGCACTTATAGCAGACATGTACAGTGTATATTTTGCCTGGTTTGCTAGGGCATACGGAGCTGAAACCTGTGACGCTGACTGCATGTACATTTATTTTATCTTGAATAGGTATGTGGACTTAGGTGAATTGTTCTATGGAATGTTTTCATTTGTCTTTCATATAGCTTGTGTGAGTCTCCTTATAAAATGGTGAGTGCTGTTTATGCAGTGCATTTATGTTGATTAAGCAGAGCATGCTCTAAGTCATGACTGCATATAAAATATCCAGCCATATTATATAGTGTAATGTGATAGATTATAACAGTAAATACAGAAATCTTCATGCTTATATGTTACATTATAAATATACATGTTATAAATATGTGAATGGCGATTAAGAACTCATATCGTAGTGATATGGAATATGTTTTTGGGCTCTGAAAATGTATTTTCTAATGTCTATTCTAATATACTGTAATAGTATATGTTTGTATTTAATTTTGTACATGATATGTGACTGTGCAGCTAATGAGATACAGATTTGTGATCTTGCACTCTTCCCTTCTGATGAAGGAGAGAGGGTGTATGGAGCTGAAACCTGTGACACTGACTGCGTGTACTTTATTTATTTTTTTATCTTTATTTCTTATTTTATCTTTGAACAGAGAGTATACAGAGTTGCAAGCTGTAATACTGGATTACGCCAATAAATGCAGACTCACTGCAAAATCTGGCTCTTTTGTCATTATCAACACAACATAATGCAGAGGGTCGCGCTGAAGGGACAGATGCAGTTCCGCACCCGTTACATGTACAGACATAGCTGCCATGATGACTGGCAGGCGGTCTAGGGTAGTTCAGAAAATAAAAGCCGTTGCTCCCTGTGCCATATCAACACACAGCTTTCTGCACAGAGGGCACTTGCTTCAAAGGACATGGAACCCTGTCTGAATGACGTTTTACATACAGCCGTACAAATGGTCAACTGTGAAAGCCAGAGCCACAGATTCCAGGTTACCACACTTAAAAGTACCACACTCTGTGTTTTTTTACTTTTAAGGCCTAATGACAGGATTACTTTTTGTGTATTAGGGTTAGGGGACAGTCTCTGCAGAACCCTAGCCATTTGGAGACTGTCTGTCTGCATATATTTGATAAGAGGATTGCTTCGGGTGTGTAGGAGCTTTTGAAGGTTCAGCTAGAGCAGGTTAAGTACTTGTTTCATTGTCAGTTGTGTAGTTGGCATTTTCTTAACTATTTGGTTGTATCTGTTGTTAGTTGAGTTCACATTTCCTGAACTGTTTGATTGTGCTGTTGCCAGCTTAATTTCAGTTTTATGCTCTTTCACACAGTTTGTTATCTGTAACTTTTTTTGTCATTCAACTGCAATTACAACTGTGGTTGCCAGAGTAATAGTTGACCGAAACTAGAAGTTAATAGGGTAACTGCTCGGTCATCAGCTGTTATTGTTTCACTAATTTGCAGGGCGTGTACTTCCACCAGTAACAGCCTATAGAGTTGCTCCCTCAGGCTCTACCTACAATATTTCCACCCTCCCCTCCAGCATAGCGGGAGTGTGTGCGGCAGCGTGGTCGCACTAAGACAAGGGAGTCCATCTGTGGGAGTCCAGCAAGGGAGAACAGTGCTCCCACACCTACCCTCCCCCACTCCTTGTCCTCACTGCCATGTGTCAGTATCCCATCCCTGTTCTGTGCTCTCTTTCACATAGAGGGTGCTTCCATTGCCACGATCCTGCACAGCGACAGAACATCTCTAACCTCCGCTACCCCGCAGCAACCTCCTCTGACGCCCTGACTGTGGCAGGGGAGCTGTGGAACTGCCAGTCTGCCATGTGGAAGGCTGACTTCATTTCAGCATACGCCTCCCTCCTCTCTCTCATCTTGCTTGCACTTACAGAGACGTGGATCTTGCTGGACAACACAGCTATTCCTGCAGCCCTCTCCTCTGCCTTCTCCTTCACCCCTAAGCTATCTGACCGAGGTGGCAGGACCGGTTTGCTCATTTCTTCCTCCTGGAAATTCTCTGTTTTTCCTCTCACTCACCTTTCCATTTCCACCTTTGAATGTCTCTCTGTTACTGTGTCGTATCCTGTTAAACTCTTTATTGTCCTCCAGGGCATCTCAGCAACTTTTTGGATGAGCTGGACTCCCTGCTCAACTCCTTCCTAGAACACGGCACCCCGCTGATCCTTCTAGGTGATTTCAACATCCACCTACAACAGTGTTTCCATGACCAAGGACCACTTAACCAACAAAAAAAAAAAAAAACTCACAGACCACCGAACTCCCCAAATACTCAAAAACAATAGGCCTGCTTTCCACTCCAACATGATATTACAAATTACAGCCTAATATTTGCAGCTTTACAACTAGCATTGTTTAGTTACTCATTCACTGTGTCTCTGTTGCCACCTTAATGGGAGGAGTGGTGCTGCTTATGCTGAGACATCAGTGAAACAATGTCTGGCTCCAAACTGGACAGTTTTATTCTCATATCAGACTCCACATTGATCCGGTTACGCTGCTTTACTTTCAGACTAACAAGTGTGGAAAATCCAACCTCACAGTTGTAGGTGGTTGGAAACGGCATCAACAGTTTCAGAACAAGGTCAGCCAGCTCAGGGTGCCCAGGCTGGATGTGGACCAAAAAGTGTGGCTTTTCTCGCTGAAAGTCATCCTCAGCGTCCCATCAGATGCAATGTCCACAAGGCTGTCAACCTGTCTTGGTGGGAGCTTGGAACTGACGTGTTTGATGTGTGTTTTGTCCCCAAATGGATTCCTGATCCACTCAAAGCCTGTGTCTAGTTCTGGGAAAAATCTTCCCAGCTGAGAGTGAAGGTCTTGCAGATGTTCCTTGAAGGCTGCAACTGTGCCACCTTCCAGCTCCTCATCTGCAGCAAGCAGAAAATCTGTGAGCATCGGGAAACGGTCAAACTCCTGACGATCCAAACAGGCACACCACAATTCTATCCTGAGGCGTGCGTCTTTAATTTTGCTCTGCGCGTTGAAGACAGTGATGGCTATTCCCTGCAACACTAAGTTCAAAACGTTGAGAACGCTGAAGACATCAGCCAGATCTTATTTGGGACCATCCAACTCTGTGGGTCTTTATATATCTTTTGAAGAAAGTAAAAAATGCTGTCTCTGGGTGGGTCTGGACCAAATAAATAATCTCTCTCTCTACAGTTAATGAAATTGTTTTCATATAACCTTTGTACTATCCTTCTAATCTGTTCTTGAGTTTGACCCTGTAGACTACAGGGCCAAACTCAATTACAGGTTTATAATACTGTATCTATCCAAAATGACAATCTTAGAGCCTTTGTCTTTAATTATAATACCTTGTCTTTCAATTCCCAGATGGCTTGCTTTATATTTGAACTTTTTCATGAATTTGGTCTTCTTAGGTTCCCAAGTACATGGAAGAGTAAACGGTAAGTATTCAAAGTCCTGTTCATATTCAAAATCATGAAGTAGTTTTAATCCTCTGTGATAATCTTGGATGTCCCTCATGAGTATCGCTCCGTTTTCTTTCTTAGGTTGTTGTATAAATGTCAAACCCCTCTCTCATAAATGTTTCTGTGAAACTGTCAGTTTAAAGGTATTGGATAAATTCACAATATTGGATGAAGACAAAAGGGGAGGGCCCGAGTTCTGGTCGCCCTCCTCTATAAACCCAATTGTTTACACCAGTAAGTAAAAATCATATTGGCTGCAGTGGTAGTCCGGTGACTGTCCGCTGTGGAAAAAAATTCCCATGATACAATTCCATCAATGCATTGCAATATGTAGCTTTATAACTATTCACTGTCTTCAAATTGCTTTGTTGTTGTTGCGTCAGTTTAGTCGAATACTTCTTTGAATAACTTCACCTATATCCTGAACTGATATAGGTGACTCTGTTGTAAGTAGTTGCTGCATTAATTGCACTCTCCTTAAGTTTCTGCTTGTACTTATTGTGTGTCCAATTGATGGCTATTTGTAAAGCTGAATTTGTCAGGCTTCAGTATGAACTCAAAAACAAACAGGAGTGAAATAAACCAAAGTTTATTTTAATAAAGGGCAAGTCCAGAAAGTAGAGTCAAAGGCACAGGGTCAAAACCAGGCAAAGGTCAGATCGGGTAGGCAGAACAGGAACAAAGGCTTGTAGCGCCCAACCAGGCAAAGGTCAGATCGGGTAGGCAGAACAGGAACAAAGGCTTGTAGCGGCTTGTAGCGGCCAAAGGTTCAATCATGCCCAGGTGAACTGCTAAAACTGCCGCTATCTTGGCAGATATCCTGGGTGATATATTGGGAGGGAAACAGAATAAACAAACAGTGTGTGCCAGTCCGGTTATGTTTGGGTGTTTGAGTACTGCCCGCAACCTGGGACAGAGCCCTCTGTCACAGTAGTTTTAGGGTTATTGTCAGGGCTGAAGTTAGTGTTAGGGTCAGGATCAGAGGGAGAGTTAGGTTTTTTGAGGAATAAGTTGGTTTAAAACAAGCTTTTAAAGCTTTTTATTGCACAGGCCTGTTGGATCTGTAGGAAGCCTAGAATGGTGACCCCACTCTGGAGTTCAGTGGCCTTGCAGCTTCAGGGGCATTTTATAGCAATTGTGGAGGGCCTAGCATTTTTTCTTTGGGGGTCCAATTGGGGTTAACAAGGAAAAGGGTTAGGCGAGGGGTCCGGAGGTCTGTAGTAGGGGGGTCTGGGGGTCAGTTAGGGATAGGAGTTTATATGTGTCTCCACACATATACAGACACATATAAATATATAAATACATATACATAAATAACAGACATATAATGACTAATATTTTTTAAGAAATTATATGGACCCAGGTTAAGAGAACTATATTTTGTCCCTAGCCCCTGCTCACTCACCTAGGATAAAATGAAAAATAAAAGTAAGGCCTACACATAAATGCTAAATTTAAAAAAGTGCTACAAGTGGGGCATGCAAATATAAAATCCATTGTAGTGAATATAAAATAGATTGAAAACACATTAATCACACCTTCAAGATAAAAGACATTCAAGAAACTTAATTCTCTTTCATTCTTTAAATATTAAAGTGCTATAAAAGTAAGGCCCAAATTCCTCTCCAAGCCGAGGTAAGCAAGAAAAGAAAATGTTTAAAGAAGTATAAATAATAAATAAGTACAATAAAACCATAATAAACAGAGTAAATACATAAAAAATACATACACTAAAATCAAGGTCTCCATCCAAGCCTAGTTTTTCAAACCCACCAAGCAGCAATTCCCTATTCTCAATCATCCAGTTTTTTCGTTTATTCCCCCAGGTGCCACCGTTCCCAGCTGCACAATCCATCTCCGCTCTGTCGCCTTCTTCTGTCTACTTGTCCATGTGGGGTCCCCATCCAGGCCACAAATTCTCAGGCCAGAGAGGGGATGTAACTGGAAACGACTGATAAGTGTTGTCTGTATATGATATTTTTGTATACCGTATATGTGTTGTTTCAGTAGTATTAATAGTGTGTCTGAGTTTCCCTTACATATAATTTATCACAGAGGGTACATGTGATCAAATAAACCATTTTTTTAATTGAGTGTCATGGACATCCAGACAGGTGCTGAGGTATTACTGTATCTGTTTGTGATACAAGTGCAAGGTAAGAAATATTCCTGATATGGCGTTATAAGGTTCCTGGGTTTGGATGATTAACCTGACACACAGCACCTTGTGGAAGGAAAGGGCAACTGCTAATGAAATACCAGCAAATGGAGAGGGTAGATATACTGAACAGAAAACCGTGATGAAACAGTGAATGGTTTGTCTATTCATGTATTTCTCTTAAAGGCACTTAGGCCCCAAATAGTTTTCTCAGGATCTTATATTATTATTACTATAACTATTTAATATCTTATATAATATCTATTGATACAATATATAAACTATTTAAGCTTGACTGAATATAAAATCAATTAGAAACGGAGTGGAAGGCTTCCTGGGTGGCGCTAGAGCAAGTTGGACGTGTAGTGGAGAGCTCCTCTAGTTGGGTTTTTAGAAAAATACCTGTAATGAGGTAAGGTAACGAAGCTAGCATTAACCATAATGTCATGCCTGAAAGTCTGTCACAACTATCTAAAGAGCTCAAAGACTTCAAACAAGTATTGAGAAGTGATCTAAGTGAATTTAAAAGCGATGTCACGAAAGCTATGAAGGATGACCTTGCTGAATTCAAAGACAAAGTTTTGCGAGAGTTGCAGAGTCAGAATGACAGTATGACAGAGGCGCAAATGTAGCAACTCCTGTCTTGCCGCGCTTCAGCTGTGTTGTGTGAAATCTTCAAATGTAACCACGGCATAGTAGCCAATCGCATGTATTCTGCACGAAATTCGATTTATTTAAACAATGTGACAACTGGTCAGCTTCTTTATTCATGCACCTGTCTCAGTCAGGTTCGATACTGACAGACGAAATCCATGGCAATGAATGACAACTCAAATATATATCAGTCTTATGAACATACACACTGCAGTTAGCTTTACCAAGACATAAAATGAAAAATAGTAGCATCTGCCATCTAGCTACACAAATACCGTTAGCTCTAGCATAAGAAATTGGCGGGAATGCCATTTTAAGTGGCAAATGGATAGCCACACGCTATTGCCATCTCTACACAAAATCAATGCAACCGCATGCTTAAGGAAACACAGTTAAGGGAAAACATGTACCTGTGTGTAATTCAATTTATTACAACAATGCGACGACCGGTCAGCTTCTTCATTCATACACATAAATATGTAGGAAATAATGAATGAAAGCATAAAATACAATGAAACCTGCTTGCTAGCAGTACATGGGGAAAGCTAGCGGGCTAACCAGCTCGATCGCCAAACTCCATGAAACTCATTTTCTTCTAAAACATATAGAATACATCACCAAAAAATAGATGGTTTCCATCACTGTATTGACAGTACGAACAATAATCATTTTTTATACGTGTAAATCATTGTTCAAGTTTTCTAACTGCCAAATTTATTAGAGCGCTCTAAAACATACCTCTCTCGGTCAGGTTCAATACAGATTAAGGAGAGATACACAAGCTACGTCACACGCTGCAAGATCTTCGGGTGATTTAGTTGCAGGTACTCCCTATAACCATAGAGCAGGTTATAACAATAACCTTAATGAAGGATGAAGGATTTATTTGTCAAATTAAATATAGAAAAAACAGAATATTAAACATGAAAAAACAAAAAACATTTTCTCATCGACTACACAAACACGCATAGCAGACCTGGAGTCAGCTTGCCTGGAATTGAAAGACACGTTGATAACAGTATAGTTGATAAACAAGATTTGGAAAGCCGCTCCAGACGAAATAACCTACGAATCTATGGAGTACCAGAAGACAAAGGGGGCAAATCGGTCACTTACTTTGTAAGTGAGCTGCTCAAAAAACATCTCGATCTACCATCTGGAGTTGAACTTCAGATCCAGCGGGCACACAGAGCACTAAACCTGAATCTGTGACCGCAACCCCTAGATCAGGGGTCGGCAACCTTCAACATCAGAAGAGCCATTTTATCCCCTCCTACCAAACAACAGGAGAAAAAGAGGCGCGGGGGGTATAAGGAAAGAAAGGTATGGGGGGGGGAGAATATTCTTAATACATGAATAATAATCATACTTGTGTACAAATAGGCTATATAGGCTAACTGTATTATACCACATCGGGGGGAGCGGGGGACTTGCTTAAGTAAAGTAAACAAGCGCTCATAAAGAATCAGCGGAGCCTGGCTCTTAAAATACAGATAGCGCAGCATGTGGAGTTTTATACACAATGTAGTTTAGTTTTGCTACAACGATACTGGCAAAATAAGACGGTTACAGAAGAAGGCTATGTAGAAGAACTTTGTTTACAAACTGTTTGAAGAGACTTTGATCTTCATGCAGGACTGCAGGCTGTCATCAGTGAGGTGAGGGCGGTGTTTGAACTTTATGCAGTTCATGTTAGAGAAAACCTGCTCACATAAGTATGTGGATCCAAAGATGGACAGGACTCCAAAAGCATACTTTTTCATGTTCACATACGTGTCAGGAATGGCATTCCACATGTCAAATAAAAGTTTTTCGGCTTTGGGGAGGCTCTCAATCTCACTCCGTTGTTTTCCTGAGCGAGAATAGCCCGCTGTCGGGCTAAATCCTCCAGATCAGTGATCATTCTTTTGAATTTATCAGCTATGTCGGCAAGTTCAGGTTCAAGATCGGCATGATTTACTGCTGTGAACGACGACATGTTCAGTTTTGATGGGTTGATGTCCAGCGGCGTCACGGGGAAGGTTAGTGTGTTTCCTTTCTGAATTCACCAAATCCGTCCCCAAATGCGGTTTGCAATGTGGCGATTGCTCGCTGCAAATATTCACAATTAAACACTCGATTTTCCTCCAAGACTTTTCTTTTTTTGGGTTGATCCATGGTTAGCTTACTGGGGGTCTGGAATTGAAAATAAGGCACGTGCAGGAAGAGCGTGTGGGAGAATGAGAGGTTTAGGAGGTGGATGCAGGATGTGACGCATATTTTAGTGGACGTATTAATATTTACTAAATAAAATTTTACTTTTATTAATACTCAATTTAATCATTCAGAGTATAGAGTAAATACAAATAGCTGATTTAATTTTTACAAATTCTTTTTTTTCCCAAGCTGGTGGGAGCCACAGCAGGGGGGCTTGTGAACCGCGGGTTGCCGACCCCTGCTCTAGAGCAATCTGTACAAGGAAGGGAAATCCAAAGTCTCATAGGGGATGGAGAGGAAGTTAAAGATTAATTAAACAGATGGATATCATCACCCAGTTCACATTTAAAGTGTGGTGTGACACTGTACATAAATATAAAGTAGAGGTGGATCTCAGACTACTTAAATGGGCAGCCTGTGACAAACAATTCACTCCAAACACTCTTGACCAGGGATTCAAACATTGCATACCAAGTGGAGTAACATCATTGTGTAGAGTAAGATGGGCATTTAATGAATTTTCAAGAGATGAAACAAAGGTTCGCATTGTGTAACCAGGAACATTTCAGATATTTTCAACTAAGGGACTACTTTGAGAGGGACGTGAAACCAAATAAACTTGGACAAAAACGGTGTAATTTCATTTGTTATGGGAAAATACAATTCTAGGAGATATAGAATAATATCTGCATTGTATCAGAAATGAATGGAGAGTAAAGGAAATTCAACCCTATATGTTAAGCAGAAATGGGAAAAAGAGTTGGGTGTGAATATTTGAGGATGACTGGTTGCATATATGGAGAACTCAGCAATCCACTGCATCATCACGTACATGGAGAGAACACTGTTGGAAGAATATATAAGATTCTTTGTCACCCCCAAACTTAGGAGCAAATTTTTGTCAGGAACACAACCATGTTGGAGAAAATGTGGAGCTGTAAATGTAGATCATGCTCATGTCTTCTGGCTCTGCCCTGGCATTGTTCAGTTTTGGGAGGATGTGCACTTGATTGTGGCCAATATCCTGGGTTATGAAGTACCTAAGTCATGTATAGTACTGTATTTTGGAAATATGGCTGGAAATATTGTGTCAAGAACAGATAGATAATTGTTCAAAATCTTGATAGCAGCTTGGAAAAAAGCCATTACAAAAAGATGGTACACCAGGCCCGCCAACACGCCATGCATGTTTGAAACATTGATATGTCTCAGGATTACTCTGTAGAGTCAGTGCAATCCAGAACATTCATGGTTGAAGTTTTTTTTTTTGTTGGTATTATTATGATTATTATTTTTTCTGTTTCTGCTTTTCTGTATCTGTGTGATAAAACTATTCAGTTTTTCCCAGAAAATAAATTAAAAACACATTGACAATAAACTAGTACAAATTCCCATACTCTTCCAAGTTGTACAATTGCTTTGTGAATGATTTCTGTTTAATTTTAGGCATTCTTGTACAATTTCACCATCTCAAATTTGAGGTTAAAATCTGGGTTTTGTGATTGTGATATTTCAAATGTAATAATAGTCTCATTTTCTCTCTCATGGATTTGCATTCATCATCAAATCATTTTCTTTAGCATTTAAGATTTAAGATGTATGTAGTTGGTGTGTGTGTGTAGCAGTACAGGTGTGTATATGTGTGCATTTGGGTTACAGCATGTTTTTATAGGTGAATGTGTGAGCTGGAGTGGATATGTGTCACAGGGAGAGTGTATAAGTGTGTGTGTGTGTGTGTGTGTGTGAGAGACTCTACGCCAGTTGGCACAGGGACACTGAGGTGTTACACCCACACACTCCTATCCCAGCACAGAGGGGTGTGTGTTCAGTGAAGTTGGTGTGGAATCTGTACAGGAGGGTCAGTATGTCAGAGTCAGAGATGCTGTAGAAGGACATAGTGCCAGCTGGATGGTCCACACACACTCCTACTCTGTACACACACACTCCTTCACCATCATCATCATCACACACTCCTACTCTGCGGTAGGGGGGGGGGCAGGTATGTGTGTTTCATTCTTATTGTGCCTGACAGAGTATCTGTGTTCAGAGCAGGACAGACTCCAGGAGTTTTTATTCCCTCCAAACTCACAGTCAGCACCCCATCCTTTCCTGCTGATTCCTTTATATGTCACTGCTATATGAACCCCTCCCCCCTCAGGCACACTCCACTCTGCCTCCCAGTAACAGCGTCCAGACAGACTCTCTCTGTACAAAACCTGAGGCCACCACTCAAATCTCTCTGGATGATCAGGATATGGCTCCTCTCTCCCCTTTGTATTCGTCACCTTCCTGTTCCCCTCAGACAGAGACAGGTTTCTGTTCATTGTTTTTGGATCCAGAGTGAGCCGACAGCTATCTGCAGACCAGAGACATTAATGAGATTAATTATCATTATTAATATTCATCTCATTATGTGTGACTGAGTGTCTGTGAGAGAAAGAGAGAAACAGGGTTGTGTTTGTATGTGTGTGCACCTCTGTGTGAGTGTGTTCATGTGTGTGTTTGGAGTATGTGGGGCTGTTTGTATATGTGTTTATGCATAGGTGTCTAAATATGGGTGAATGTTTGTAAACACCATCTGCAAACAAACACAAGATGTCCAAACTCAATGACCATGAGAAACACGCGCGCACACACACACACACACACACACACACACACACACACACACACACAGTACTGTATGTATGGACAGAATTCTGTCTGAGCGTGAAAAAGAGAATGGTGAAGAGAGGGACTGAAAAAAAGAGTTGAAAATAGATGTGAAAGAAAGAGGGAGAGAGGGAGGAGAGGAAATGGTGGAAGTGAGTGTTCAGTGCTGACAGACTCACATTTCCTGGGTCCTGGTTGGTTCCTGCTCTCTCCTCCATGATCCACACTGTAGGAACAGCAGAACAGACAGTGACTGAGTGACCCACAGTATGGAAACGCTCTGTACTTACAGCAGTGTGTCTATGAGGTGCAGTGTGGAAACTCTCTGTACTTACAGCAGTGTGTCTATGAGGTGCAGTGTGGAAACTCTCTGTACTTACAGCAGTGTAAATGTGTCCAGTTTAGCAGCAGAGAGCGCTCTCACTCCTGAGTCTCCTGGGTGATTGTAGCTCAGATCCAGCTCTCTCAGGTGTGACGGGTTTGAACGCAGAGCTGAGGCCAGAGAATCACAGCCTCTCTCTGTGACTCGACAGCCTGACAGCCTGCAGAAAGAAGGAGACCAGCTCTGGTCAAACACACCTTACAGAATCTGAATGTAAAATAACAGTACTGTGGTTTTAGTGGTCATTATCAAACACATAGAGGTGTATTACACACCTTACAGAATCTGAATGTAAAATGTGACCGAACGCATATTTGAGGGGCACATTCGCAAAATTCACATTTTTATTTTATCACATGATACTAAAGTACAGATTCAGAGCTACAAAATGAGGTATCACTTGCCAAGATTGAAGAAATACTTTGGCTGTAATGTTCAATAGAACATTATACTTTTGCAAACTGCAGTTCTGAGAAAACAGCCTTTTTCATTTTTGCATACATTCTCAGCACAAAAATCACTTTTAGAAAAGGAATTGATGCTTATAATGGTTAGATTAGGATAGTGATTTGATTAATTAGTAAGGTCATTTTGAATTTCCAGTTTTGAAAAAAAAAATTATTCATGAAATTTTATAAAATATGAAAAAATATAATTCAAGTTAAAACATAAATTTAGTGGTAAATTGTGATACTTCTTTTTACTTTTCACATTCCCAGCCTATCTTTGCATGTCTCTTAATCATTCTGTGACTTCAGTACATTAACAGTTGCTCTCCTTATTGTTTTATATTAAAGACAGTATTAATGTGTGTTCAAAGTGGCATTGCTCTCATTCTCACCTACTCAGCTCTGATCAAAAAGCTATCCCAGGATGCAATTGCATCTGAAAGGCTGGAGGACTAATGGCTGATGATGGCTGAGAATCCTTCCCATTGTTCTTGGGAGTGGTGTGGGGATTTATTTACATTTTTATAGGTGGAGGACTAACGGAGGGCTACAGTGATTGTCTGGGCACATGAAATAGAAGTGCGTGGTTATAGTCTGAATATATTTATAAAACAAGAAACTATTTTAATGACACGTACAACACTGTAGCTTATAATAAAATACAAAAAGGTACAACAAAAAGTGCTGATGTGCAGTGAACATGTCCTTTTCCAGCTGTGACAACGCATTTACCATGTAGCCTAGCTCATAGATGCGTTCATGAGGCAGTTTGTTTTTACAGGATTCCTGACCGAGCTTTGAATTTTCTTTTCACCTTCGACCGCAACCGCAGGTGAAACTGAGAATTTCTGTAATTTGTTGGTCACAGTCAGAGTCAGTAACGTCAACTAACTGCATTGTATCTTCGGCTTCGTTAGTGACAACAGTGAAAGTAGCATCATCATCATCTGTCGGTTCTTCAAAATCCGCTTCGTGACCTCTTTCACATACAGTACTTTTCATTCAAGTCGGGAATGGTTTCTTCATCACTGCTGTCCTCATCTTCCAAGTCTGACAGCACAAGGTGCATGTTATCCTCCTCCACCTCAAGACAGTAACCTCTCACCAGTTCTTCCCACTGAGTTCCGTCTCTTGCACCGGAGAGAGTCAGTTAATTTATATATTTGAGAGCTGCCGCCACTCTCATCGTAGTCCATGATTCTAACAACACGCAAATAAACTTTTCCAAAAACGTAAACAAGTAGGCTATAAACTGTTGGAAAACGGCACGTTGGTGTGAACCAATCAACGTTCAGGACTACGTTTACTATAACACTCAAAGAAGAAAAGCAAGCGGAACTACGCACCATAGAAAGAGAAAACGCCGGTTTCAGTCATAAATCAAGCATTATTTCGTTTACTTTTATATCAAAATTGTTTAGTATTGGGAATTGACATCAGAGCTAATGTGACCGGGAGATCTTAAGCTGCATAACTGTATCAGAAGACGAAACCATATGATACAGGATCGCTTGGTTTGATAGTACAATATAATGCTAAGTTGATGACGTTTTCTCCCTTGTCAGTTCTTGGAGGACCAACTTGCCTCGATTTTTCATTAAAGTTTTCATACTTACAAGTTATTTTCAGTTTCAACAAAAGTGTAGATGATACATAAGCACTTCAGGAATTCGAATCCACCATTATCTCATTTTTGACAAAATACTGCCTGCCCGCGGTTTTTGTGCTCTCCTGTAAAATTTACGTCGCCGTAATGTGGAGGGTTTGCTCGCGTCGGGTCACAAATAACAGGGCTGTGGAATTAGTAGTATACAGGTTATTATCACTATTTTAATGAGTTTGATTGACTCATGTACTTCTTTGTTTTCTATAACTGAATGTAATTAATATTGTAATAATGAATGAATCATTTTCAATTATTTCAATTTTAATTTTGTTGAGAGAACACAAACACTATAAATATAAACCAACCCAGCCTGTGGAGAAAACACACACACACACACAAGCACACACACTGTGGCGCCCCGATACCAGACCGGTGCCCCACAAAGCGGGAGCTACATCTGCAGCACCATGGAGAATGGCCATGCCCTGGACACAGAGCCTTAGGGAAGGTGCTGGAGGGCCAGTAGGGCTCCATGGACCTGCTCAGAACCTTGGAGAGCACCCTCCCCACACAGGTGAGCTGCATTTTCCCCATCAGGCAGAAGCCCCAGGTGAAAGGCATCAGTCGTCAGCCAGCAGCCCTCTTAAGTCAGGACAGAAGAACCACCAGCAGATTGCCGAGGGCCTCAGAAGAGGAAGGAAGTGAGCGCCTACACAGTCTGGTGGTAAGGGGCTGCGTGCCACCACAAGATCACAAAGAGACAAAATCATTTGCGTTCAAACAAAGGAAACCAGTAGTGATGGCGAAACCGAGGCTTTTGAAACAATTGACACAATTGAAGCAATTGCTTCGAAAATGTATCGATGCTCCGACGCTTCACCCAGATGGGTACTACGTCACCATGATCAAATACGCATAATACACCCCTACAACAGAAGTTTCCTATGGGTCTTTGAGAAGAGGCCGTGGCTGTCTTTCTTTACTTCGGAAGTTCGAATCTGGCTGGGTAGCTGTTTGAAGTTACACTTTCCACATGTATTTTCTGAATAAATAGTCTCTTTACTACGCTTTTTCTAACTTGAATATGCAGATAGGAGAAACATAGGCTGTGATGTGATTATCTGTGTGAAATGTCCTGAACTAATGACGAAGTCAGTGTTTAGCTACATCAAACCATACATCGGAACATTTAGACTACAGGAGTAAGCTAAGTTAAACCATATCTTTCATCATGATCATTTCCAAACGCAAGAATGAATTACCAATTAAAAGGATCTGTAATGATTTCTTTGTCAATCTATTTATTTGAGAATTCAGAGCATGTGAATAATAGCGACCGAATAAGCTTTCCCTGAGAAGAGAAGGAGAAAACTGAAGAATCTCTAACCGCTGTCTATTCAAGGCTTTGACTCATTTAGCTGATGTGTCACAATAGTTGTATGTACTTTTTTCAAAGCACTTGTGATAACATTTGCTGGTAGCCTACACAAATCAGCGGACGTATTATTCCCTCAAGAGAAACTTTAAAACCAGCCTGTAGGCTTTCTCTCAGTAAGTTAGGTGGGTCATATTTTATTTAGTTACTCCATACACACGCATTCACAAGGTATAGCCCGCTGTAGAAGTATGATGCGATAAAAGTTAACAGGCTTGTTCAGATTCGAACAACGCAACTTCGCTTTTCCTCACAAACAGCAGCTCAGAGCGTTAACCATTACACTACATAAACTGCTTACCTATAATAGAGGGACAAGTGATTGAAAGAATTGACAATGCTATTGCATTGGACTGACTTAGATCGTTTCGAAACATTATCTGACGCTTTGGAACAATTAAACACTGGCACGTCATCTGAAGCTTCAAAACAATTAAAAGTGCCTTGAAACACTGCCACGCCATTTGATGCTTTGAAAAAATTAGAACTGTTTCGGAACACTGACATAGCTCACTCTTACGAACAATCAAGACTGTTTCCAAATGCTCTGGTAGCTGACTCTAAGCCTGCAATAAGTCTGCTTTGAAGAAGTGGATATTAGTTTAGAGTTATTAACCAGTATAATATACTTCCTCAGATGTCACTATAATACGTTTTATTGAATAGCAACGACTTTGAAACGGTATTTTAAAGTAGGCCACATACATTCATAATTTTCTGGTTGTTATGCAGCATGTAACTTGCAGGAGGAAGCTATATTAGTGCTTACCGAAAAACCAAAAACACGATGAAAACAACTAATACAGTGCTTTAACTTAACTCATAATTACAAAGCACATTTAACGCAGTTGTTAAATCATGTTGTAGAAAACAAACTACCGGTAGGTAACTAGTGAAGCTAAATAACAACATCGAGATAAATGTAACTACCCCAACTATAACCTACCCATTCTGAAGTAAATGCGGTGCTACAAGTCAGGACGATAACTATTTACAGTTAATGAACCTGTCACAATAGATAGGTAACCTATGTGTGTAGCTACTGTAAAATTCAGAGGTGATGTTTGATTTGCTAATGAACAAGGACGCATTGAAGCGGTCAGCTAGGCAATTAACATGATCTCTTTCCCTCGACTTTAAAACGCCACACAAAAGCTATTCTACCAACTTGATTTGTTGAAGGATTTATTAAGGACGTTTTCCGGCATTTTCCAATGACTGGGTGCATTGCTGTCATGGCACACTCGTCGGGTGACCATATCAAAATGGTCCCAGATTCCATCATGCAAGCATCATCTTGTAGGTATGATATTTTCCCCTCTCATTTCCACAGTTGAGAGGGGAAAATTTTTTTTCCCCACAAAGGTATGGTCCTGTCTTCCAATTTATGGGAACTTCTTAAATATACAAATATGTTTATAGGCAAGTGGTACACATTTTATCTTACAGAATTATACATTTAATTTCCTGAAACAGATATTACTTCGAATTTTGCAGAACACTATACGTTCTCGCGAAGATCTCAAGGTTATGTGCGTTATTTGTAGTTATTTAATTACTTATGCAGTGTCTTATTCCAAGAATACCCTGGTCCCAGCTAATCGAAAATGGACCCATTAGATAGGGGAAAATATATGTATTTCAGTGGGGTTTGACATAATGTTATCATGTAAACATGCCGTTAACATTCTAACATTCTACATGGTTCGGAACAAGTTATGTTACGGCCACAAGGAAACATTCCAGGTAAATACCATGCAAGGAACATTAAGAAAATAGGTAAAAGTTTCTAGGAATGTTTTATTTAAGGTTCTGACAATGTTCTGACAACCAACAACTGTTAGCTGGGGTATAGCCTTCTATGGGATATTTCACTCAAATTCTTTGAGAGGTCCATTGATGTACAAAAAAAAAAAAAAACCGAACAAGAATTCAATCTTCAGGAAGGCAAACATTTGCAGTTATTCAGATAATAGCCCATGTTTCAAATTACATCAGAAGCCTTTGAATATTATTAAGGTTTTGAACTCCAGACAGCGTGTGCTTGACAGTTTGATAGCCTGTAACATTTAAACACCAACTCCACACATAGTTTTCTTGATTTTATTCACCTTTTCTGTACTCACTGGGGAATTTACGAAGCAAGAGAAAACTGCAACAAACATGATAGACAAGAAATAAACATTGACAATAAGGAGTCATTGATTAAACACAGAATATAATTCACTTTCTTCTGACCATGTAAACTGTCGGAAACGCTCCACATTTGATCTTGTCCGTTATGTCAAGTGGGAAACGTGATGATGTTGGGAGGGTGCTTCGGTTGGGGCTCCGGAGCAGTGTGCCGAAACACAGCTGCTTCGAATGATTCGACACAGCTTCGGAGCCCTGTTTCATTTCGCCCATCTCTAGAAACCAGTACTTCCCCACCCCTCAGCACATAATCAATAAAACAAACATCCTCCAAGATCTACAAACCTTTAGCAAAAAAGCTCTGCAGTATCTAGATGATTTGCATTCTGCCAAATCAGATCTCTGCTCCTACAGAGGGGAATTTTTCAATCTTAAAAGTGAATGCTCTGCAGTAATGCAGTCACATGACGCCTTCTTTTCTATCAGCGGTTAACATCTCATCCCCACTCACCTCAATTCGGCAAGGAGTCACATACAGTGCTGTGAAAAAGTATTTTCCCCCTTACAGATTTCTTCTGTTTTTGCTTTTTTGTCACACTTAAATATTTCAGATCAAACAAATTTTAAGATAACCTGAGTAAACACAAAATTCATTAATTAAGGGAAAAAAGCTATCCAAACCAACCTGGCCCCATGTGAAAAAGTAATCCCCCCTCCCCTTGTTAAGTTATGAATTAACTGTGATTAACCACATTTTGTGGAAAGCTGAGTTCAATTTCACGAGACCCACCCAGGCCTGATTACTGCCAGACCTGTAGAAGCAAGAGATCACTTAAATAGAATATGTATGACAACATGAAGTAGGCTAAAAGGTCTCAAAAAGCAACACCTCATGCCTCAATCTAAAGGAATTGAAGAACAGATGAGAAACAAAGTCACATCTATCAGTCTTGAAAGGGTAAAAAAGCCATTTCTAAGGCTTTGGGACTCCAGCGAATCATAGTGAGAGCCATTATCCACAAATGGAGAAAACATGGAACAGTGGTGAACCTTCCCAGGAGTGGCCGGCCTACAAAAATTACTCCAACAGCACATCTACGACTCATCCAGGAGGTCATATGTACAAAAATTCAGTTCCAACTTTCCGTACTGTAATTTTGATCCAAGATATACCTTACAGCACCTGCACATTAAATTAAATGACAGGACTGTGGAAATAGTAGTGTACATCTTATTATCATTATTTTAATGAGTCGAACTGACTCATTTAACATAGATGCTATTAATTGTTCTATACATAAGTGGTACCATGCGTGGGGAATACAATAATAAACTCTACACCTATACTAACAGAATATGTAAAAAAAAAAAAAAAATTCTGCGCCAACTTCCCGAACTGTAATTTTGTTCCAAGATACACCTTACAGGATCTGAATAAAAAATAACAGGCTGTTGTATTCGTGGTATACACCTTTACATTATTTTAGTGAGTGGGACTGACTCATTTACTACTTTGTTTAGTATAATTGAAGGTATGTAATTAATATTGTAATATTGAATGAATCATTTTCAAAAGTAACAATTCAGTATTTTAATACCTGATTAACACTGAAATTGTTACTGGAAAAACTTTCATTTTAATTTAAACACTGTTCCCAGTGAACAGACAGCTTTAGCCTGAGTCATTATTAATATTAGTGGGATACTTATTCACATTTGAGCCCTTCATGAAAGAGGGGATTTGTGTTTGTTACTCACCCCAGTCTCTGCAGTTTACAGTGTGGGTCCTCCAGTCCAGCAGAGAGCGCTCTCACTCCTGAATCCTGCAGCTCGTTGTCTCTGAGCTCCAGATCTCTCAGCTCTGAGTGAGGAGAACGCAGGACTGAGGCCAGATCATCACAGCAGCCCTCTGTGAGATTACAACAACCCAGCCTGTGGAGAGAATACACACACAATAAATATACACCAACCCAGCCTGTGGAGAGAACAAACACACACTATAAATATACACCAACCAAGCCTGTGGAGAGAACAAACACACTATAAACATACACCAACCCAGCCTGTGGAGGGAACACACAGACTATAAATATACACCAACCCAGCCTATGGAGAAAAACACACACACACACACACACACACACAATATAAACATACACCAACCCAGACTGTGGAGAAAACACGTAACAGCAATTCACACTGTGGTTGTGAATTCCCCTTGGTAACACATTGACAATTCCACACAAACCTGAAAAACATTGTTATTCATTAATGGCATTATTAATCACCGTTAATAATTCAAATAATTTTAAGAGACAATTTTAATTGATTATGTCCAATCAGTACTATTAACTCTGCATCATAATAATCATGGTCCATTTGGTGATTTTATTGGCATTCCAACATCTTCAGTACTTCTGAAATTTAATGGCATTATTAAATTGCCCTTAACCTAATTTGAACTGAATAATACATAGTCATACTCTGTCTTGGCTCTCTCAAGGCAAGCCAGCCTTACCCTCCTTTGTAAATGAGTAACTAGGGAGTGAGATTGTAAACGTGAAAGCTCAAAACAAACATCCTCCAAGATCTACAAACCTTTTGCAAAAAGGCTCTGCAGTATCTACATGATTTGCATTCTGCCAAATCAGATCTCTGCTCCTACAGAGGGGAACTTTTCCATCTTAAAAGTGAACACTCTGCAATACTGCAGTCACATGACACCCCTTCTTTTCTTTCAGCGGATAACGTCTCATGCCCACTCACTTCAATTCTGCAAGGAGCCACATATAACCAGGTGCACAGAAACACTTTGCATTCTGATCTGGGTCCAATATCCAGTCCAGTCCACCTCGGGTCCCACTCTAATTCACTGAGCAGTGTTTCAGTGGAAACCACATCAGACTATGTGCTGATATCTCACTCTTCACACAGTGAAAAGGGGGAAGGGGGGTCTACTTGTGACTCGTGCTGTTATAAGCATCATTCTTCTACTTCCTCTTACCAAAACCATTCAGTCTATTCAGGTCTTTAATCCTCTGGCTGTGCTGATGTAACTTTATGGACCTCATCTCACCTGCACCAGGAAGAGGTGGGCTCTCTAAGAAACTCTGGCCATAAGGGACAAACCTATGGGCTGAACAGCACTTATGCTTTACAGCATCAGATGAGAGATAGCTCCCCAGAACGCTGTCATCTAACCCTTTGCCTCTGAGAGAGAAGTTGAACATTCTCACCAGAGAGCATATTTAATCTCCAGTTTTTCCTCCAAGCGGGAGAATGAAGCCAGTTTCCCTGTGCACCCTTCCAAAGACGGGACCAGAGGATCAGCACGAATCTTCTGACAATCGTATGATTTATCCCCCTCCATACAGGGAACACAAACTGTGTTTCACTGCAGTTACCTCTCACTATAGATGGGTATCATTAAGATTTATTGATACCTTACTGATGCTGTTGAACAATCTGAGACAATATTGACACCACCATCAATACTTTTTTATAATTTAGAGGGGAAAAAACACAACTCTTCAGAACAGAACTGCCATTGATTTTATTGCCCATGTTGGGTCCAATGTGCACATGCTCACCCTGACATCACCAGTGAGTGCGTGCTTTGAACAGTCTCACTGCTTAAGACAGCCCATGTGCGCTACGTTAAACCAATACTGTAGCACCGGAAACACACAAAGGGCAATAAAACTTACACAATAAAATGACAGACAAACTCCCTGTCTCTTCCGGTTGCTCCTGCTCCTCCAGTCGCTTCTCTCCAGAAATAGAAATACCCTATTTAAACAAACCCTAGGTATGTTATAAGTTTTACGGTACTTTTAAAAGCATTTAAGGTCTTTAAACACACTTTTAAAACAATAGAAACACATTTAAACACATAAAAGATATTGAGAGAGAGCAAGGCCAATAGAAAACAAAAATATGGTACAAACTGTTCTAAAAATAGAGTATGTACATACTCAGCAGCAAAGAAGACAACGATGATGATTAAGCTGTGCAGTACAATGACGATTAGTTGCACTGCACAGCAAATAAGAGCAGCTACTGCTCTTCTGAAGGCACCTCTTCAGCAGGCACTTCTTCAGGTGTAGGTGGGTCATCTTCTTGCTGCTCCAGAACCTCCACTTCTACGTCAGTGGTCGTGGAGATAATTGGGGTGGATGAAGGGGTGACGCGCAAGATTTAAACTCATAAACAATACCGCGAAAAGGCGAAAATATAAGCGAAATTACAATTAATGGGCCTTACAGAAAAAACCATGAAATACGGGGACCGCGAAAACTGAACCGCGATGTCACGGGGGTTTACTGTATATACATTTTCCTCCAAATCCGCCACACTAGCTGTGGAATTTGGATCATTACTAAGTACTGTGCACATTACCGATAAGTGTACATACAGACGGGAACACGCCCATTGTTCTCAAAATATACAGGCATGCACAGTCACATACACAAACACACATACTCTTTCCTTAGATCGATACAAACTGTCTAGTTAGGATTTTCACTGTTGTTTAATAAATGTATTTTATTAAACATTGTGTCTGTATTGATATTGTAAGAACACGAGCCGAGGTCAAGTCAATCTGAACGTAATGCCTTCAACCGTTTGAATTACAGTAGTAGTTGCTGTATCTTTAATTATAGATTACAGTGTCAATGATTATAGTTCATAATTATGAAAAATGAGACTGATTAATAAAATGAGACTGATTTCCATGTGAGTATACTAGGGGTAAAACCTCGGTACACATGTATATTTTGAATATTAATGTTATTTTGTGTCGCCGTGTTAGAATTCGGCGCATTATTCTCATGTCATCTGGCGCCCCTTTTGAGGATATAGATAATATTAATTGTTCTATATATATATTTGCTATCAAGTGTGAGGAATAGAATAAGTTCCTACATAACTGGTGCCACACGTGAGGTTTAAATAATCCCTACATAATTGGTGCCCTGTGTGAGGACATAGATACTAGAGATTAGACCGATATGGTTTTTTCAGGGCCGATACGGATACCAATTATTAGTAGTCAAGGTAGCCGATAACAGATATTTGGAGCCGATATTCATTTGCAGTAAAAGTGAAAATATTGGCGTCAAAATTTTGAATAATACAAACTCCAACACTTAACTTCCTTTAAATAACTTTAAGCATTTATTTAACAGCTTTTCACATTTGCAACATTTTAAAGGTTTTTTAAACCTTAGACGATATACATCTTCGTTTTAAAATTCAAACAAAAAGTGCAGGGAGCTCCCAGGCTCAGCAGCATGTCTTATACAGTTAAATGAAAACTTAAATAAATAAATAGCTCCCTAAAGTTTTGTACAGTAAATAAAGTTTTCCAACATTTCAATATGACTGAAATGTTATTTTATCTTTCACTTATCTTTGTTTTAAGTTCAAACGAAAACAAAAAGTGCAGGGAGTTCCCAGGGTCAGCAGCATCTCTTATAAAGTTAACTGAATAGTTAAATAAATAAATAAATAGCTTCCTGAACTTTTATAAAGTAAATAAAACAAAGTTAAATAAAATTTGCACAGAAATGTGAGTCTCAAATCAGTTAGTAGTCCCAATTGAGCAGCACCAGATTGTAGTGCAAAAAGCAGAGTTGTTCAGCGTGCTCTCCAGTCAGACAGCTTCTCTTGCTCTCATAAATTGCAGAGACTTCACTGAAGACGCGAAGAGGATGGTGCACAAAGAAACTTTCTTGCTCGTTTTGCAAGTAGCTTGAAGCGCCCTTCATTCTGTTTCCACCACTGGAGAGGGTCCCCTTTCCGCCTGTCGATCACTGGCTCCTTGAGGTACAGATGTAGCTCATCCTCAACGCAGCTACTGGCCAGCAGGTCATCAGTGTGGGGCGCCAGCAGAGAACTGAACATCTCATCAACACGGCTGCGGATGGATGTGTGTTCTCTCCGTTGCCTTTTGTGGGTGTTTCCATCATTCTCGTGTGTCCCATATGCAGCAGCCTGCTCCTCCACACTGGCTCCTTCTGTGGCAGCATGCTCCTCTCAAGTGGTCTGTTGTGTGGCAGCATCCTCTTCCTCTTTCAACCATCCTTTGGCCTTGCTCAACGTCGTGGCAGAGGAGAATGCATGACTCTTATAACGAGGATCTAAGAGACAGGCCAGCACCACAGTTTTTGTGTCTTCTACTTTTGAGAAACGCTTGTACAGGCTCTCCCTCATGGCTTGCCTGAGTGTTCCTATGCCTTTTGTGGAGGGTCATCTTGAAGTAGCATCTGTAGCACAGTCAGGCATGGAATGATGCAGGATGCTGATGAGTTGCTGTGGCTCACCTGAAGTGTCACTTCCTCTATTGGAAGAAGAGTTTCAATTAAACTGGACACAAGGTGAGCAGTGGGACCTGCTCCTCCATGTTCACCACAGTAGATGGTAAGCGCACGTTTTTGCTCCAGCATTCTTTGCAGCATGTGGAGCGTTGAGTTCCACCTCGTTGGAACAGCCTAGATCATGTTGTGCTCTGGCAGGCCAAGTTCCCTCTGAATGTCTCGCAAATGCTGTTTGGCCAGAATGGAGTGGTGGAAATGTGTGGCACACTTCTTAAGTATTGCAATCACATCTGTGATGGCTCTTTGACTTGACAGACTGTCATTCACCACAAGTTGCAAGGTGTGCGCTGTGCAGCTGAGGTCTGGGAGTTCAGCGAGCCTCATTCCCTTCACAATATTTGCTCCGCTGTCTCGAAGCACTAGTGCTACACAGTCTTTGCTTATCTTCCAGTCCTCAAGCATACTGAGGAAAGTCTCTTTCAGGTATTCCCCAGTGTGGGACCCATGCATCGCTCTTGTATTTAAGACGACCTGCTTTCTTGTCCATTGAAGGAGAGAGAGTAGCCAGCATTCTCTGGTTGAATCAGGGCTTTGATCTTGTCCACAACCTTGTGGTGAACTTCTTGCAGCTTTTCAGTTCGGTAATACTTGTCACTTTTCAGTGCATATCGTGGTTCTGCTGCAGCCATGAGGCGCTTAAAGCCAATATCAGATACCACCGTGAACGGTTGGTTGTCAGTGACTATCATCTCTATGACCAGTTTGTCCATTAGTTTCGACCTGTCATCTGAGTTTGTCCACTTTCTTTCTTTCTGAAACATGTCTTCTATTGTTGGCTGAGATGAAGTTGCCTCATCCTGATGAGATTCAGATTCCCGTTTCTTCTGCGCTGTTTCAAACAACTCAGGGTGATGAATCCTAAGATGGGACAACATGTTTGAAGTATTTTTGGTTTTTCCCGTTGTTGCTCCCTTGCTGACACCTTCATTGCATGTATTACAGACTGCCTTCCCTGGTGTTGGTTGAGTGTAATACTTCCATACTGCACTTTTAAACTTAAGTCTATCCATCTGCAATAAGGGTTTGAAAAAAAAGAGCGAGTTAAAAGTGGGGCCACATGCTGACATATGCCCAACTCATCATGCTTAATTTATTACAGCATTTATTATGTAAATGTTATATTTTATCAACATGTGATAGCAGGGACCCTGTCATTCAAAACTAGGCTGCTACATTACTAACGATTAAGGTTACAATAGCTGAAAAAATTGTACAATAGCAATAGGAGAGACTGTTCATCCCTGAACACCATGCAGTTCATGTAGGCTTTATGATGCAGTTACATTATGCCTCAAGTCTTGAAAAACAATATCCTGCTCCTCTCTACAAGAACCTATCAAGGACAGCATCAGGACACACTTCACCAAACAATATGTCATTTTCTGCTGCTTGGGATCTCTCAATCAACACAGAAAAAGGTGAAGTAAAATAACTTGGTAGTTAAACATCCATTATTGCCCTACAGTTTTCTCTCAGACAGACAGTGCTTGCTGTCAGTTTCTGCAGCTTCTCATGGGGCCTACACACAGACAAACACACTATTGCCATCCCCTCAATGTGCTTCCTTGCAATAAAACTAACTGAATTTTACTCTCTCTCTCTCTCTCACACACACACACACACTTGTTACTATTATCACTGACTATTCCCCTATCAATATTATCAGCAACCTTGTTTCAAGTGATTAAACCGTTAAAAACTAAACAGCCTACAGAATCTTCGCTTTAATAATCAGTGTTCATCATAGGAACAGACAGCTGCAGCTAACGTATTGGGCCTCACAGTAACGTTAGTAGTCGTGAGTTGTAGAGTTTCTCATGTGGCTTCCACACAAACACACATTACTCTCTACCATAACAGACATTCTCCCCATTGCTACAGTCTGCTGAGCGTCTTGAGCCAGAGGACCAGAAAACAGACCGGTGGGCTAACGTTACGCTGAAAGCTAATCAGCCTTCACCTCAACGTGCTTCCCTGCAATAAAACTGGACTGAATTGAGTTCATTAGTTTTTTACTCTCTCTCTCACTCACTCACACACACATTATTAGCAACCTTGTTGCAAGTGCAACAGACACGTCTGGAGGGACTGCGAGCGAGCAGAGCTGCCGCTTATTTTTATATAACGTAATTGGGCTCACGGTAACGTCACTAGTTGTTGTGAGTTGTAGAGGACTGGGATGTTTATTACAATTTTTGGAGAGTCTGCTGCCTTAACTTACCTTCGGACCATATATCTGCTCTGTGGAGCTTCTTCCCTCGGCAAAAGTTTTTCTCCTCTCCGCCGTGTGTGTGAGCACTGTTCATGCACAGCTTTCACTGTTGATTGGCTGTTACCCGTGTCATGGCTCTGCGTGTAACCAATCAGATGGTGCTGTGGATGGGACAATGCTGGAGACAGAGTAGTGACTGCAGACAGAGAAGCGCGGCTGCATCAGAGCCAAAATAACCCAGTTTTAATTTGCTTTCTTATCGGCCGTTGGATTAAAAAAAGGCAGATGCCGATATGCGTCAAAATGCTGAATATCGCCGCTGATATCGGTCTATCCCTAATAGATACTATTATTTGTTCTATACATAAGTGGTACCATGCATGGGAAATACAATAATAAACTCTACACCTATAGTAACTGGATATGTAAAAAAAAAAAAAAAAATACAGCGCCAACTTTCCATACTGTAATTTTGATCCAAGATACACCTTACAGGATCTGAATATAAAATAACAAGGCTGTTGGATTAGTAGTATACACCTTATCATTATTTTAGTGAATGCGACTGACTCATTTACTACTTTGTTTACTATAATTGAAGGTATGTAATTAATATTGTAATATTGAATGAATAATTTTCATAAGTAACAATTCAGTATTTTATTCCCTTGTGAACACTGAAATTGCTATTGGAAAAACTCACATTTTAAAATCACAGTTTGACTGTTCACAGTGAACAGAAAGCTTTAGCCTGAGTCATTATTAACATTAGTGGGATACTTATTCACATTTGAGCCCTTCATGAAAGAGTGGGTTTGTGTTTGTTACTCACCCCAGTCTCTGCAGTTTACAGTGTGGGTCCTCCAGTCCAGCAGAGAGCGCTCTCACTCCTGAATCCTGCAGCTCGTTGTCTCTGAGCTCCAGATCTCTCAGCTCTGAGTGGGGAGAACGCAGGACTGAGGCCAGATTATCACAACAGCCCTCTGTGAGATCACAGCCACCCAGTCTGTGGAGAGAGCACACACACACACTATACATGTACACCAACCCAGCCTGTGGAGAGAACACACACACACACACTATAAATATACACCAACCCAGCTTGTGGAGAGAACACACACACTCACACACATGCACGCCCGCATACGCACACTCTATCTCTCTCTGTGTTCTGACTAAGTCATCTACACACACATTCAATGTTTTGTGATTAAAACATTTGGTTGTATTTAATGTTTTTTTTTAGAAAGAAAAATGCTACTCAATTTTGGAAACCAAGCAGAGAGTGGGGCCCCTGGAGAAGAAGGAGGGAGTGAAGTTCCTGACAAAACAGATAATGGGACCCTATCCCAGCAGCTTCTAACTTAACTCATTGGACTTCCCACATTGACCACTAGATGGGGCACATGTTCTTAAATACCACTGTCTCCTGCAGTTTAACCAAGAACAGCAAGCAAGGCTCACACCGTGGTTGTGAATTCCCCTTGGTAACACATTGACAGTTCCACACAAACTTGAAGAAAAGCATTGTTATTCATTATTGGTATTATTAATCACCCTTAATCATTCAAATGAATATAAGAAATAGCTTTAATTGATTATGAACAATCATTATAATTATCTCTGAATCATGAAAATAATTGTCCATTTGGTCATTTTACTGGCATACCAAGATCTCCAGTTCTTCTGAAATTTAATGGAATTATTAAATTGCCCTTAATCTAATTTGAACCGAATAATACATGGTCATAGTCTGTCTTGGCTCTCTCAAGGCAAGTCAGCCTTGCCCTCCTTTGCAAATGAGTAACTAGGGAGTGAGATTGTAAACCTGAAAGCCCAAAACAAACATCCTCCAAGATCTACAAACTGTCAGCAAAAACGCTCTGCAGTATCTAGATGATTTGCATTCCACCAAATCAGATCTCTGCTCCTACAGAGAGGAATTTTTCCATCTTAAAAGTGAACGCTCAGCAGTACTGCAGTCACATGACACCCCTTCTCTTCTTTCAGCGGATAAATTCTCATCCCCTGTCATCTAAGCCTTTGCCTCTGACAGAGAAGTGGAACATTCTCCCCAGAGAGCATATTATATATGCAATAAAATCAATGGCAGTTCTGTTCTGAAGAGTTGTGTTTTTTCTCCTCTAAATTATTAAAAGTATTGATGATGGTGTCAATATTGTCTCAATTTTTTGATTAAAAATTGGAGATTAAATTTTAATCTCCAATTTTTTCCTCCCAGCAGGAGAATGAAGCCAGTTTCCCTGTGCACCCTTCCAAAGAGGGGACCAGAAGATCTCAGCACGAATCTTCTGACAATCGTATGATTTATCCCCCTCCACACAGGGAACACAAACTGTGTCTCACTACAGTTAACTCTCTCTATGGATGGGTATCCTTAAGATCTTATTGATACCTTACTGATGCTGTTGAACAATTTGAGACAATATTGACACCATTATCAATACTTTTAATAATTTAGAGGAGAAAAAACACAACACTTCAGAACAGAACTGCCATTGATTTTATTGCCTATGTAGGGTCCCAAGCCAAACGGCTCTACCAATGTGTATGGATGTATGGATGTGTCACATGTAGGAGAATCTTCATCCAGGAACTGGAAACTGAATTTCTCTTTGACACAGACCCGGAAAGGACATGGACTTAGAAAGGAAGGACGTCCGTTGTCAAGTACTTTGGTGCTGTAAGTGCTTACGGTTGCAGGCTTGTGGGTTGTCCTTAAGCAGACGTCCCCTACTACGACCCATCCGAGGACATCGCGACCCAGTAGTAGAAGGATCTCAGCCGCTGGATCCAGAGGAGGAATGCGATTGGATATGGGCTTGAGATGGGAATGATACTGTGCTACCTCGGGAGTCGGTATCTCAGTTCTATCGTCCGGCATGTTGTTGCACTCGATCAGCATTGGTGGCGTCACTCTTGTTGCTCCGTCTAAGGATTCCACTATGAAGCCCACTGCCCTTCTTCCTGACATCTCTGTCACGCCTGAACAGGTGCAAAGTGTGTATGGCGAATCTGAACTCTCGATGTGGAACAGATCGAAGAACTCGGATCTGGCTAGTGACCTGTTACTCTGGTCATCGAGGACTACATAGACATTCTTTTTCTTTTCTGGCTGGATTTCTAGGTAGATCTTTAGCAGGCAGATCTTGGAGCAAGGCCTCCCAAATTTACCTTGTCCACAGACCGCGGTGCATTTTGAGGTGACTTGTGGTTGCAGTGGTTCTGCTTCCTCCTCCCTGCCATGCTCAGAGGAGGTTAAAGGGGGTGCAGGAGGTGGTCCTGGATGAAGCGCTGTGATATGACTGTCACTGTCACATTCTTTGCACTTGATCGTCGCCTTGCAGTTCTTCGCTAGGTGAGTGGCGGTAGAGCAGCATCTAAAGCAAATGCCATTGTCCTTAAGGAAAGCCTTCCGCTCCTCCAGAGGCTTTCTTCTGAACCCCCTGCAGCATTTGAGTGGATGTGCCTTCTTATGGAGTGGGCAATGTCTGTCAATGTCACCTAACTTGTTGTTTGAACTTTCTGATGGACTTGTGTCATGTGGTGAGACTTCTGTCTTGTGAGCAGAGACTAAACTTTTACTTTACTTATTTGCCAGATGCTCCATTTTACGAGTACCTGTGTAGCCCAACGACAGGTTGAAGCTTGGGTCGTTGCGCATCCGTGCCTCTTTACAGACAAATTCGCAGAAGTAAGACAATGGAGGGAAGGCTACGTGGTGCATTTGCTTGTACATGGAGCCTTGGGTCATCCACTTCTCTTGGAGGTTATAGGGTAACTTCTCCACAATAGGTGCGACACCTCTGGCAGTGTATAGATAAGTAAGTCCTGGTAAGTATCCTTCACACTTAGCGGACTCCATTTCCTGTAGAAGATCCCCAAGCACTCTAAGTTTCCCAGGATCCTTGTTCCCAATTTTTGGAAAGTTCTCAACTCGGTCAAAGAGAGATTTTTGTATGACTTCTGGAGAGCCGTAGCACTCTTCCAGATGCCCCCAAGCTTTCTGCAGGCCAACAGCAGGATGGCCCACATGCACTGCTCGAATTCTCTTCACATGCTGTGCAGACTGGTTCCCTTACCATTTTGACAGGAGATCCAACTCTTCACTAGCAGCCAGCTGTAGCCCCTCAATGGCATTCCTGAAGGAAGACTTCCACGCCCATCGATCGGGCGATCATCAAACTTATTGAGCCCAGAGTTAACAAGTTCTCGGTGTGCTAAGTACCTAGCAACATCACTCATGTTGGTTTTGTCATCGAGCAGAGGCTGTGGTATGACTTTGATGGGTGGGGATGTATGTGCTGAGCAAAGAAATGATGAGCCGCTGGCGTTAGCTTCTCTGACTGTCGTGCCAAACAGTCTCCTTCATATTTGATGTGTGAAACTCTTGCGTCGTTAAAAGAGGGAGTACAGTCCTTTCTAGCTGGTGTCTCAGGTCTCAATTCATGGACAGTAGGCGCTAGGGGTGATATGTATGGCTCAGCACCCAGAGGAGGCTTTATGTCCAGCTGGGACTGACATTCAACATAGTCACGAACCCGTTTAGAGACTTCGCTTGTGATGGAGATCTTCTCCCCGCGTTCACTTTCTGCCGCTGCCTCCAGGACCTCAGCCTCAGCTATGGCTGCAGCTACTTCCTTTTCATGCTTTAGAGCTTCCAATTCTGCTTCCATGCGTGCCATTGTCACTTTAAGTTGAGCTTTCTCGATCATAACTTCAGATTCCTACTTAAAGAAGCCAGCCCGGATACAAGCAGACTCTACCTTAGCGCGAGCTTTGGCAGCAGCTACGCTTGCTAAAGAACATTTGGACTCCCTTGAAGATGTGGAGGCTATCGACCTAATTTCATATGCCTCAGATGTTTCCTTTGTGTCTTCAGTATCTCGCTGCTTCTCCTCCATCATATGTTGCTGAATGGTTGGACGAACAATGCGTGATGATGAATGAGCAAAGCTTGAACTAAAGAATGTCTTCCTTGAATCGCAGTGCCCGCTGTGAGGATGCCTTTTTACTATTCTGTTCCCAGTGCGTGTAACATCTACGCAGATTCAACAGATAGCGAACAGGCTTCAGAGAAAATCAGATGCAGAGCAAAGTTTGAAGGAGTTTACTCAATCTTCTTTCCTCTTACATTTTGATATTTTTTGTAAAACTGCAAATAAGTAAAAGGATGTACAAATCAATATACATGAAAGCATAAAAGTCAACAGCAGCATGTCACTTGCTAATAGAATAATCTAGCTAAACATGAACATGAGCTAGGTATAGCTTACAATATGTATTTTTAGATTTTGCTCTTACCCTTTTAAATAAAATATCTTTCCTCAAAACATATGGAAATTAGTTATTTTTTTAGTTAACAAGGTGCCTATTTGAGTACATTAATCACAAAGGTTAAAAGAACTTACAGGCAACGGCTCTCCAAGGCACAAATGGAGTAGGAAACGATAAACAGCTTCCAGATGCATATGGAACAGTAAAAACAAACTTACTTCCTGGTAATCTCTGACATCTAAATTACATGACCTTGACTAACCAATCACAAAACTAAGTGAGTTCCAATACAAAGCAAAGGAAAATACACTATTTAGCCACTAGGAGGTACTGTTAACAAAAAACAATAATTCACAAAATCTATGTCATGACACCTATACTAATGGGATATGTACACAAATTCAGCAACAACTTTCCATACTGTAATTTTTTTCCAAGAAATAAAATCCATCATAACAATCTGTGTGCCAATCACAATTAGTTTTGTAAACAGTTAAGGTGAAATCTGGCTGGCTGACCATCACACAGACCAATGAAACTACATGCCAGAGGAGGAAAATGCCTTCAGCTCGTTTGTTCACCCTGAAGTGCATTCACTATGCCACAGAAACAGTAGCAAGTCTGGCCTCATTTTACAAAAACACACAAAATCACAAAAGACTGCAACCACAAAACATAAACGCGGGCAAGGCGGGAAATACAATAAACTAAACTAGACGTCTTCTACAGCATGGATTGGACATGATGGATGAGAACTGCATCATGGTCAATTGCAAAACAAAAATATATATGTTGCTACAGTATGTCTAAATACACGGTAGAGACAAGCTGTCAATACTGCTGTATGATTTCATGTGTTTTCGGCCATTTTCGCATGTTTGTTGTCATTTCACTGGTCCATGTGCTCTCTGTTTATGTTCCCGTATTTGCTCCGCCTCCTGCTTGTTTCATTGCCTCATCACTCATGTGTTTTACCTGTCTTGCCTCGCACCTGTTTCTTGTTACCTCATTTGGTTGTGTATTTAGTCTCCCTGTGTTCCTGCCTTCCTTGCTAGTTCGTCTCTGTGTTTTTCACCAGTTAAGCTACAAGCCTTTTCCTGTGATTACCTGTCTGTTTTGAACTCTGTCTGTTTTCTCGTTTTGGATTTTGGATTGTGATTTTGTTCTGGTAGCTGAGTTGTTCCCGTTACCGACCTCTGCCATCTATCTACCTAGATTCCTGGATCTCGCTTTTGTGCCTTTGCCGTGCCTGCCTGGTTTGACCCTCTGCCTGTTCCTGACTATTGATTTTTGGATTTTGGACTTTGCTCTGTTACCTAATAAACCGCTGTTTCTCATGTCTGCATTTGAGTCCTTATTTTATCATGACAATACAAACTCGCCAGAATGGACTCAGCGGACGGCAGCCAGCTCCGGACCATCTTGGACTAACAAGGAAGGGCCATAACCCGCCACCAGAGTCAACTGGAGTCACTTTATCAGATACTGGAATCATTCGTGGTCAGCATGAATAATCTCTCCACCCAGCTCCAGCAACTCCAGATGGGACGAGATGTGCCTGCGGACCCTCCTGCTCCTCCAGCCCAGATCCTGTCTACTCCACCAGGACGAGAGCCTCGACTTCCCTCTCCCAAGCCTTATGCCGGTGAGCCCTTATGCCGGTGGCAACTCACGAGCCCATGCAGGTCGACCGCACCCACCTGTCTCCTGCGGAGTGCCAGCGGAGCCTCTACTGTGGGAACCCTGGGCACTTCGTCGCCAATTGTTCGTTAAAAGACAAAGCTCACCCGTAGCCAGGGGAGTACAGGTGAGCGAAACCCCATTACTCCAGTCCCCTACTAACCACTCTCTGTTGCCAGCTTCCCTCATCATCGATGGTCAGGTCCACGCCATCTACGTACTCATCGACTCAGGGACGGACGGTAACTTCATGGACTCGGCCCTAGCCATCCGATTTCAACTACCCTGCACTCCGCTCCAGAACCCCCTGGAGGCCCTGTTCATCACAGGAGAGCCGCTCGTCCGGATCACCCATGTGTCACCCCCAGTGAGTCTCCTGGTGTCGGGGAACCATCGCGAGGACATCATGCTGCACATCATCGACTCCCCGCAGGCTCCTGTAGTTCTGGGTCGGCCCTGGCTCAATCGCCATAACCCCCGGGTGGATTGGGTAAGCAATAGGGTGGCAGAATGGAGTTCTTTTTGTCTCGCCCGCTGTCTCAAAGGTGCACAGGTTTCTGCGGTTTCAGTGTCATTTGCGGCGGGGGAGAAGTCGGACCAGAGTACCTGGACCTTAGGGAGGTCTTCAGCAAGTCCCGAGCCACCTCCCTGCCTACTCACCCTCAGTCCCTTCCTGGGGTTCGTGGTGTCTGAGGGGGGCATACAGATGGATCAGCGCAAGGTCCAGGCGGTGGAGGATTGGCCTCGCCCCACCTCGCGGAAGGAGCTGCAGTGTTTTCTGGGGTTTGTTAATTTTTATTGCCGCTTTATTTGCGGTTATGGCTCTGTAGCGGCTCCTCTCACTGGTCTCACTTACTCCACGAGAGGGTTCAGCTGGACCCCTGCCGCGGAGGAGGTGTTTCGGGAGCTCAGGAGGCAGTTCACCTCCGCACCAGTCGTTGCAGCCGGACCCCTCTCGTCAATTAATGGTGGAAGTGGATGCCTCTGATGTGGGGGTAGGGCCGGTTCTCTCCCAGACCTCTGCAGGGGATCGCAAGCTTCACCCGTGTGCTTTCTTTTCTCACAGACTAACTCCTACAGAGCGCAACTACGACATCGGGGACCGGGAGCTGCTGGCAGTTAAGTTGGCATTGGAGGAGTGGAGACACTGGCTAGAGGGGACGGAGACTCCTTTCTTAGTATGGACGGACCACAAGAACTTGGAGTACCTGCAGTCTGCCAAACGTCTTAACCCACACCAGGCTCACTGGTCACTGTTCTTTGCCAGATTTAACTTTGTGTTGTCTTACCGCCCGGGTTCCAAGAATGGCAAGCCAGATGCCCTCTCCCGACAATCTGCTGCCTCGGAGGGTCCTGCTCAACCTAGCCCCATCCTGCCGGCCAACTTTTGGAAGGATTTCTGTACTTTGCTTGACGTGTCTGTTAGTCTGTCCTCAGGGTTCCACCCCCAGTCCAACGGCCAGGCGGAGTGGTCCAATCAGCTGATGGAGACGGTCCTGCGGTGCCTCGCTTCTCGGGACCCCGGCTCCTGGAGTCACCTGCTACCATGGGTGGAGTATTCCATCAACTCCCTCCCCTCCTCCTCCACCGGTCTGTCGCCCTTCCAGTGCTGCCTCAGTTACCAGCCCCCACTGTTCCCATCCCAGGAGGAGGAGGTGGGAGTTCCCTCTGCGGTGGCTTTTGTACGGCGCTGCCGACAGACTTGGAGGCGCACCCGCTCGGCTCTGCAGCATGCGTCAGGTAGGATCAAGCGTGCTGCTGACCTACACTGTTCCCGAGCACCTCGCTATCTACAGGGTCAGTGGGTTTGGTTATCAACCAAAGACCTGTCCCTCAAGGTGGACTCTCGGAAGCTCGCCCCCCGATTCATCAGGCCGTTTCCCATCGCCAAGGTCCTCAGTCCGGCGGCGGTTCAGCTCAAGCTGCCGCCAGCGCTCCGTCGGATCCACCCAACCTTCCACGTCTCTCGGGTTAAGCCCGTGATTCACAACCCCCTCTGCCCGGCCCCCAAGACTCCTCCGCCACCCTGGTTCATTGATGGGGCAGAGGCTTACACTGTGCGTCACCTGCTGGGGATTCGACGACAAGGTCGTGGTGTCCAGTACCTGGTGGACTGGGAGGGTTACGGTCCCAAGGAGCGCTGTTGGGTTCCGGCCTGGGACATTCTGGATCTTGCTCTCATCAGAGACTTTAAGAGACTGCATCCTGAGTCCGCTGGAATGCCTGGTGGCATTCGTGGGAGGGGGGGTACTGTCAATACTGCTGTATGATTTTGTGTGTTTTCGGCCGTTTTCGCATGTTGACATTTCAATGGTCCATGTGCTCTCTGTTTATGTTCCCCTATTTGCTCCGCCTCCTGCTTGTCTCATTGCCTCATCACTCATGTGTTTCACCTGTCTTGCCACGCACCTGTTTTTTGTTACCTCATTTGGTTGTGTATTTAGTCTCCCTGTGTTACCGACCTCTGCCATCTATCTACCTAGATTCCTGGATCTCGTTTTTGTGCCTTTGCCGTGCCTGCCTGGTTTGACCCTCTGCCTGTTCCTGACTATTGATTTTTGGATTTTGGACTTTGCTCTGTTACCTAATAAACCGCTGTTTCTCACGTCCGCATTTGAGTCCATACTTTATCCTGACACAAGCCAGGTATAGAAGAGAGTCAAACTTTCAAATCTCTCTTGCACAACTTCCACCCCTGTATTCATACTCATGTTGTTTTGTCCTCAACAGATAAACAATCAATGCATGAGATTAAAAGGGAGGCCCAGAGCATTTGGGACACCCTGCGTATCGTGCCACAAATGAAAAAACTGAGGTTGACCAGAAGTTTCAGAGTAAGTGCCAAGTCACTCAGAACCTAAGAGCCCCCAAAACACATTAAGAAAACCTTTTGGCAAAATTTTACTCTTGTTTTTCTCAATCCAATGGCAGCAAAAATTAGAGAGAAGAGAATTCAAATTGACCCACAGGTACAGACACAGATGGGGAAGGAGGCTCAGAATAGTTTGACAGTAGCTGCACTGCTTATAAAGGAACACAAGTTCCCATATGCTCATCAGGAAAAGGAAACCTGCAGACAGAGTACTTCTCCTCCTCCATCACTCTCTTCTCTCTTTGGACAACTCCACCTTACCAAAGGGGGCTGCAAGAGTCGTTTTTACTCAGCTTGGTTTGCCTGTAACAACAGCAGCCCTTACTCTCGAACCATTAGTTGATTAAGCCATTTAATTCAGACATATTAATGGTAATTTAGTCAGTTACTGTAGACTGTTAAACCTGGCCCAATCAGGCAATCACAGCTACAGGATGATCTTTGCAGGTGCATTGGGCACATCCCTAGAGTGCTGCCCCATTGTTACATTTTTCACAACACCTCCTCATTGTGAGTAGCTGCTCACTGACCCAGTGTCATGTAAGTCAGTAATTAGCTGGACTTTGTGAAGTACCAGTAATGTAAGACTGTTAACATATATCTCCTGGTTAGGATATCACACAAACCAGGATGGACTGTAGAAATGAGATCATTATGTCTGTATTTCCATTTCTTTACTAAGTCACCAGGATAAACAGTCTCTGTCAGAACAGCACAAGGGTACCTGGGGGTAACAGCCAGGAATCACCCTTCCACAGCAGCTCCTGTCTGAAGGGACTAAACAGTCCAGTCCGGTCTGGGCCAGACCAGACCTCAAACTGCAGTCAAAAGTTCATCTGATCCATAGAGCACCCCCCGCAGACTTCTCATGACTGGATCACTGACAACTCATACTCTACCTCACTAACACTCCCAACCACTTTAAGCATGAACCTCGCAGGTGTTGCTATTTTCTTATTTTCCATTATGTCTTATTGACTGAGTTTGTCTGTAGATATGAGAGTACCTTAATAGTCAGTTCTTGACTGTTAACAGTGTTCTCTTTTGATATGTTATTCATGATTGGATAAATGTTACACATAACTGCTCAGATGTCTACAGCTGTGTATGAACTTCCCAGATTTGCCAAACTGACATAACCTGTCAAATAAACTTGAGGACCTGTGAAATGTTGAATGACTTTTGCGCTCTAAAGGAATACTGGCTTAAGCCACATTCTGAGACCAAAGGGGGGTGTAGGGACAATGGAACTACATTTCCACACACTCCACAGGAAACACCAGTGATGTTTATAGCACCAGCCCAGCCTGACATCCTCAGTTACAGTCAGCCAATTCTATAACCCCAGAAACAGGCGATGGACAATGAAAGTTATAAAACTAGGAAGAACCCATTGTTCCCTCTCTTACTCTCCCAGCTCTTACTCCTACATGTATCCTCATGTGCAGAATACACACTGGAAAACTCAGACACTCTCACACGATAACTACTCTGCACTCAACACAGAAAAATATGCTGACTAATTCAATGAGTTGAAAGTAAATTTACAACATTATGAAGTTCTATAAAGTGTAGTCCACTCATTCAACATTCACCTAAATCAATGGTAAATTGGTGGGATGTTATACAGAGAATGTAGATAACATATAGAAAAGGTTCAGGGTCAGGGTAAGACATCAGAGAGGGCAGGTAGGGGAACTCTCTGTCCCCATGTAGGACACAATCAAACTGTCCTGAAATCATATGAGTCTAATTTTTGAAAATTAATTTAAGTTGAGAAGAATGGTAGCATTCACAAAAATACTCATCAGGGAATGACAGAATAGCTATCTAATCAGGGTTTAATCTCCTTCTCCCCATGTAAAGCTCTGCAATTAACTGGTAACCCCAAATGTACATCCATTTTGGCTGTCATAAGTGTTTCGTTTAAGTTTCTGAGTGAAGCTCTGCTCCTTGCCATGCTTGAAAAGCCTGTTGCCTCTTTGGTCACTGATTCAGGGGTATTTACAAGGGGGTGGAGTCCATTTGTCCCTCTCAGGCTGTGTCTGGGTGCATGGCAAGGGACCATAAAAGAAGGGAGCAGGGTAAAAAACCATACAATGCATGTTGCTGTCTCGACACTAGTCTATGGATAGAACACACACACAATCCCACTTTCACACTGAACTTCAACACAAGATAATTCTGGTCACGAACCACACAGCTGGCAACCCTAAGACTCATGGGGTTTTATCCTGCTTTACTTTGCTGTGATAGAGGAGTAAGAAGAGAGGTATAGGACCAATGTGGACAAAGGAAGGAAGGCTGGAGAGAGGAAAAGTTTGACTGAGAGAAGGAGCTGTTTAAGGTTTCTCTGTATGGAGCCATAATCACTAACTATTTACTAAATGTCACAAAGTACACAGCACTACTCACCCAAGTGTCTGTAGTTTACAGTTTGGAGTCTTCAGTCCAGCACAGAGCAGCTTCACTCCTGAATCTCCCAGGTTATTGTAGCTGAGGTCCAGTGTCTGTAGTTTACAGTTTGGACTCTCCAGTCCAGCACAGAGCTGCTTCACTCCTGAATCTCCCAGGTTATTGTAGCTGAGGTCCAGTGTCTGTAGTTTACAGTTTGGACTCTTCAGCCCAGCACAGAGCAGCTTCACTCCTGAATCTCCCAGGTTATTGTACCTGAGGTCCAGTGTCTGTAGTTTACAGTTTGGACTCTTCAGTCCAGCACAAAGCATCGTCACTCCTGAATCTCCCAGGTTATTGTAGCTGAGGTCCAGTGCCTGCAGTTTACAGTTTGGACTCTTTAGTCCAGCACAGAGCAGCTTCACTCCTGAATCTCCCAGGTTATTGTAGCTGAGGTCCAGCTCTCTCAGGGGTGAGTTTGATGACTGGAGAGCTGAAGCCACAATTTCACAGGATTCCTGTGTAAGACCACAGGTACGGAGTCTGAAAGAAAGAGGTGATGTGTTAATATTTAACACTTAATATTTTAAATGTAGTATTGATAGTGCTCACTGATAAGGAGTGATATTGAGGACTGTAAGATCTACAATGCTCTGATGAAGATGTCTGTGCTCCACTCTCCAACTGCAGCACTTTACACCTGAGAATAAGATGTCCTCCTCAAGTTGGACAGTTCTACAGCTGTGCTTCTGACCCAAATATTCCCTTTTCCTCTATTCAGTTCTGTCAGAATTTGGGGCTAATGGCCCAGCTACCTTTTCTACAGTCTTTTTCAGATTAACTCTGGGCTGTATTTCAGTATTAAAGCAAATTCCAGCCTTTAGAGTGAATAGTGAGATAGCTTGCCAAGTTGTGAGAAGTTTGTATTTCCTTCCAGTGAGATTAAAAAAGCATACATTTTCACACAGCCAAAGGTTCACAGGAGTATTCACAGGAAGGCAAGGGGTTTTTTAGTTCACATCTGATCAGCAGTGCAGTGCGTCTGTTCTGATGGTGATCATTTCTCAATGACCTGTGACCAAACTGTTTGATAGTTATTGGTTTCATAATTTTTATAAAAAACACCCAACGTAGGAACACCAATGTCAAAACAGTGCACATCACTGAGCCATCAGCAGGAAACTAAAATCATTTTTTGATGTTGTTTAACTAAACACAATTAAGGTGCTCAGATGAGAAACAAAATATTTACTCTCTGTTACTTATCTGCCATTCTCTGAAAAAATTAAAGACAAAATAAAAAAGCAATCAATATTCTAGGCTACTACAGTCTGATTTCCCTGTTTTCAGGCATCAGTCAGTTTCAGTGCTTGTTTATAATCAGGTCTGCATTTCACAACATTCACAGTTGCTTCTGTTCAACTTACTGGCCTGAAATTCAGAGTTGAATGATTATGGTTAAAATTATAATCCCAATTATTTAGATAATTATTGTGATTACATTTTTTTATTACAATTATCTGTCGGATTCAGGAAACAAAATTGTTTTATTCTCACTTTACGCATCTTATAACATGTTCATCTTTTTTCTTAGGCTCTTTTAAATCAATGCATTATTCATTTCTCAAAGTTGCAACAGGTAAAAAAGCTCATTTTCAATTTTACTGTGGTCCTTATTTTAGTATTTAGTTTTATGAATGATAATGATGAACTGATGTTAAACCAAAGTATTTCCAAATTCTGTGTTCACTTTCCCACTTTCAACGGGCCCTCCTGCTCCTATACTGGCATCAAAGTCCAGCATTTAACCAGGTTCTGGGTCAATGTGCGCAGCATCCAAAAGTATCACAGTCTCTTTATCCTCAAACTCTCATATTATGCTGGATGGAAAGTGCTCAGTAATTCTTTGGAATTGAGTGATTTTTCTCAGTACCAGGAAAGCCTTTGATACTTCAGTATAGTCTGTATAAATACCCACATTTTGAAGTATGATTAAACTCTCACTGTCAATGTCATATATCTAGCATAAATTCATTCTGTGGCACTGTACCACTGAATTATCCGATTCACAAATATACAACCCAATGCCGTGTGCCAGAAAATCCTGTGTAACCCAATATCATTTGAAATATAATTTTACACAAGGTCTGAATCATCAGACTTTTGTGATTAGGATTAGAAGCAAGTAAATATTTTGGCTGTGCATCATTTTCCCATCTTTTGTTGTGTTAACTTGTCTTTAGTGTAATTGAAATTAATGAACCTCGAGAACAATAATACTCAGTTTTACAACAAAACCAACACAGATGTAGCATTAACCGGTTGCACAAAACCAGAAATGAAATAACACACAAAGCTGGATCCATTTGGGCCCTTATTCAGAAGAGTTTTGCTGTATCTTAATGCTTTGGCTCCTCTCTAAGCTCTGCTACAGTTACTAAATGAGTTATCCCTCCACAAAGAACAGGCTGCGACACATTCACGCCAAAACTATAGTGAGGATATAATAATGAAGCGCTGCGTTCCAGAGGTACCGCTAGTTTATGGCTGTGCATGATTTGTGTTGCTCAACTTCAAAAGCCACCAATGGCATCCAAATTAAAGTTTCATCTGTCAAAGTCACCAATTTGGTGTAAAACAGAACAGAATATTCAACATATACCTTGTGGGTAGTCGAGCTTGTACCTTGCCAATAGAATAAGTTTGCTTGGTAACTGGTACACATCCTCCCTCTTAATCTCTGGCAGAAAAGCTTCTCTGTTGAGTCTCTTATTGTGGCAGGAGAAGCAAGCTCCACTGCTTGTTTGAGCCTAACTGCCAATCAACTTGGCTGTTGTCGATGTCAGGTTTTTGTGAAAACCTTGCTTTGCGTTCACATAGTTTTGTACAGGTCTCGCTTTATAATCTTGTAATCGCCATAATTTAGCCTTCTGACACATAACCTACACTGACTTCAGTTGTGACTTGATTGTCTCTTCCCTTGTTGAGTCAAGTTCCATAACATGCATTTATGTAACTAGGATAAATGTAACTGCAAGTAAAATATTTTACTGTGTCCCACATGGAGTGATGAGGGGTTACCACAGAGCTAGAACTGTGAATCTATAGGGACTCAAAATGGCGCCGTCATGTCTGAGTCTGGTACCTTTACAAAGTAAACTCAATCATAGACGGTCATATGAGACAGAAGTAAAGTAGGTTTGATAATCATATTTAATTTCTGCAGGCAGGTAAATCGATGTTTCATACTGTGGCCAAGTATTTAGCCTACAAGTTGTTCTAAAACATCCATTTGAAGAGAGACTTCCACCACGTAGTCAAGTTCGCACACTCCAGGATTACTGGAGTGATCGCCTACAATGTCCGAGTGGAGCCTGCTGGATTGAGAGCTCCAACAAAGTTTTCCCGGCATTCCAATTGGAAATGATTACGAAAAAATAGCTTACAATTGATGTGGATTCCAAAAAATTTTTGGTAAAACAGGATACATATTCCTAGCTTGATACAGTCACGGCCTCCCTGGGCAGACACTGCATGCCTGACCTTACTCTCGTTGTCTTTAAATTCATCAATGCTAGCTAGAAGGTTGCTGAGTGTAGTAGTGTGCGGCTGATACACTCCACTTGTGTAAATACAGTAAGAAAGAAAAGAGGACTGACGTTGCCTCCGCCGCTTGTACCCGACGCCGGTGCTTCTTATTCCGCGGCCAGCTCGCTTTTGTCGCCGGGGACTGACAGCCTGGTCTTCGAATTGCAAAGGCAACAGTTCGCTGCCCCCTGCAATCAGTTTGTTCAGCGTTTTCTAAAAGATCCCGATAGCCTGGGCTGAGCGTCACGTTGTTGCACAATTTAGTTGGTTAAGATGAACAAGGAAAAGAAAACCGTGGGGAAAAACAATATTCGAGTAGAGTGGATGAGTTTTGGGAGATCCGCCTCCAGGATTTACCAGACGCCGCTGAACTGCGTGCACAAACCTCACTGGAAAGAGCATCGATCCAATTCACTCACTGATCACTTTCCGGGTCACAGATTCAAACCACTCTCTAGTTAATTTAACAATGTCAACCCTCGTAAAACAGTGTATCCAAACAAGCCGAAGTGCTTTTAAGTCTAATATTATTAAACATTCTAAAATTAAAGTTAATTCTAAAATTATTTAAAATTATTAAATAAATCTGAAATGTATTATTTTAACAAAAAAATGTATAGCATCATAACAGGCTTATTTGGTACTAATAAAATCTCCTGGACAACATTAGATCTCAGTAAGAAATGGTCTGTCTGGAACAATTGGCTGGATCATCTGAAAATGTACTTGGACAAATTATAGGAGAATCTCACCAACAGTCAAGGCATGGTTAATGAATTATTGAAATAATTCAATACTCAACTGAGCTTCTTTTTTAAAACATAAACGTAAGTTATTAACTAATTTATATTAAGTTATTTTATGTCATCTCAACCCTGCAGATCATTATGACTTGGCGGTTGTTATTACAGATGGGTAGTTTTGGAATTATTATTTATTTCCTTTGGAATATTTATGGTTACGGCCAAAATAAGAGAAATAATTATTTCCTAGATGCTATTCATAATGAATTCTGAGAAATCAGTCCTAATCTGAACATTTTATTAGGTGGAGATTTTAAACCAGCCCCTAAATTAACATGGATTTATGACCTCACAGGCCCCAACAAAACTGTAATCACACCTCCTTAACCAATATAATGTCTGTTTGATCCAACCAGCATTTTAAGGGTCAGGAACCCTGATCAAATGGTTACTTGGAGTAATAAAACTGGCCCATCTACACCTAGGATCGACTGATTTTATACCGGTTTATATCACATTCATTATGTCCTAACATTGTAAAAGTAGAGGGTGTTCCAACACCACTGTTCGACCAGAACACTATTGGAATAGCTTTCAGTCCTTATGATATTCATCCAAAAAGAAGATGCTCGTACTGGAAACATGATACCTCTTTGTTTGGACTTGAGCCTACTAGATATCAAATTATAGCATGTATTAATTCTGTCTGGATAAAACCAAAGCGAGAAACATTATATGATCTTAACTGGGATATTGTAAAATTTGAGATACAAAACTCTAGCAATTAAATCGGGTTCTGAAAAAAAGGGAGGAAAATAAATAGATCACAAACACGTGTTTTTACAAACTGCATTTTTAAGTACATACAGTGAATATAAACCAGAAGAAAACCTAACTAAATGAGCTCATTTGAAAAGCAAGTGAGTCAACAGTGCATCTACAAAGCCAAAGGAGTTTCATAAGGACAAGCTATAAATGGCTGGATGAAGGTGGACATATTGTAATTACTTTTTAAAATTGGAAAAACAACATAATATCTGAACTAAATTTAAATGCTATCTTGATTTTAAAAAATCCCATGGAAATCTCAAAGCTTGGCAAGTAATTTTACTGAACACCATCTGGTCATTTAGGCTGTAATCTTTACACCTCCCAAATGGAACTACATCAGCACACAGAACTCACTAACTAGGACCCCCCGCAGTCAATACGTGCAAAACAGCATGAATGATTCACACGGTTGGAGAAAAACCAAAATTGTAAATTTAATTGTAAAATGACATGAAGCTAAATTTTGGCGCCCGGCACCATCTTGGCTGCCTACATTCCAGAAGACAGTGCCATTTAACTGCTTCTCATGCATGGATAGCAAATCAGATACCTGTCTCATGGAGACTCCGTTATGGAGCCAAGTGTAAATGGAATGTGTTTACACAGTCAGATATATTCAATCAGTCCAACACGCATGGTGTCCAAGTGTAAAAGTGCCTCCTAAGTCTACTGAGTTCATGTTCAGTCCCTAAAATGTTAGAGGTATGTTCAGAAAATGGAAAACTGGGAAAAGCCCTGGGCCAAATAGGATTACAGGAAAACTACTTAAAATATGTGCATTACAGCTGTGTGGTATTTTCTCCTACGAGTTTAACCTATCCATAGAACGATAAGAGAGTACCCAAACTCTACAAGGAGTCAATCATTGTTACCCATAGCAAAGAACAAAACCCCCAAAGAACCCAGTGGCACTGACCTCATTGGTCATGAAATCATTTGAGAGATTGGTCAAGTAAAAGCTACATAGCAAAGGAGGGTTTACTCGACCCAATGCAATTTGACTACAAAGCTAATAGAGGTGTTGAGGACAGGTTTGCTTTTAACACAATTTAGCAACACCTACTGTCACTTTTTACACAATACATTAACCTGCTGTCACTTTTTTATGTTAATGTTAATATTGTTAAATTGTGGAAAATGATCATCAAGTAAAATATATCAAGTAATATTATTATTATTACAATTATTTCATATTGTTTCTGGTTGAAACTAAGTGGCCAGTTAGTTATAAAAGTCATGTAATGAGTAATGTTCATGTGAGAGAAATGTTTTAACCCTCAATCTGTGACGTTTGACCACTATGATCAAGACCTACACAGAACTTTATTCTGAATTCATTTCTACTGCTTGGCAAATATCATGCACATAATGCAATTTTCTTTTACTCTGTAAGACAATATAATTAAATATTTATGATATCCAAAACATGAAAGTTGTAAAATGCAAAATTAAAAAAATATATGATCTCTACAGTTTTCAGTTTTATGACATATCATATGTCTCTTTCATTCTAAGCTCTTTCTCTTTGTTTCCACAGTCTCTCCATCTCTTTCCCTAGTATTTCCATCACTGTGTACGTGGGGGGCAGGATTGGAGGGGCTTTCTAGGGTTGGGGTGAGTTGGATTGATTTGGACAGACTCAGGTGGTGGGGCATCTAAGTCAAATTATGTCTGAGTATTTGAGACGGAGAGATTTGAACACTATTCACTAATTCACAAGCAATAAAAAACTATTTTTAAAACAATTTTGTAAAATGAGTAATTCCATAACTGTGGGATTTTTAGTTCCCCAGAGTCATCAATTCTGAAACTCCACAGAATCAATATGCTTTTGAGAGAGTGAGCAGCACCCTGGTGGTGAGTGTCTAAACACAGGTCAAATACATGAGCATGTCATCAGCTAACACGACCGTTAGGAAAGTGGTGAGTGAGTTCCTAACTCATTCAAATGACTGGGCATCAGATACATTCTGTGTGTAGAGAACAGCTTCACACGATGTGATTGTATTTAATGACAGGACTGCATAATAGAATATACCATCATTATCTCTACTGTGAGTCAGTTTTAGATTAAGTGTTGTTTTAGCCAGAATAGCAAAGACCCTTTGCTTACTCCTGGTGGTGAAAGATGTAATAATCTTGTAATGTTGGTTTTGCAAACTGTGTTTGGATTGTTCTTGAGTCTCCTGCAGATATCAACACTGTTCATCTCATGAGGACCTGGGGAGGAAGATGGCATCGCTGCCAAGTCCAACTCCACAACCATCGCCGAAAGAGCCGCAAGGAGCAACAGACATCCAGCGGAAAACAGAGGAGCTGTCATGTGAAATTTGATCCGTCCAGGAAATTTGATCCGACCTGTCGCAACAATGGGTTCTGAACAGTGGACATAGCGTCCGTTGCTATAACAATGCAGGGACGATCTAACAGTTAGAACATTAGGAAATAAAATTGCACTCAGTTTTGCAAGACCATAGGGATTTACACGACCTCACGAAGAGAGCGGAGTTGAATCATTTCGGTGCAGTTTTGAGATTTTTACTATTAATGAGGATGTTCTCTATTATTGAAGATGATGGTAACTACACTAAAGCTGACATCTAATATGACTGTCAGACTGTCTGACAAGGTTCGTAGTTGTGCCTGACAGTGTTGCCTGGCCTACATTATCGTTAGCTCGTTTAATTTTTAAAGGTCAAACCTACAGCACATACAGATACCTTAAATACGCATGTGAAGATAACCAGTAGCTGATAACGACAGAAAACAGTATCCATCTTTCAATGTCAAAATAAAAAAACGTTCAAAAAAGAACCATTGGAAAGGCAGACAGAAATAATGTTTGTTTCAGAGAAATGTAAAGCTATTAAAAATGCTAGCAAACACCACTGGATCATGGTGTATTTTCAATGGACAGAATGATTCTTTTCACTGTAATATTGGACTATTTGGCTTTCGTAATAAAGATGACCACAGGAAAGCTGGTCAGATCGCTGCATTTACTGTTTATGTTTGTGTAAATATGCACCCTGGCCAAGTATTCAGGAGCGACCAGTAATCTGACTCATGAATTTATATGTCCACCAGGTTGAACCTTAAGATTCACCACCATCGTTTGCTTGCCACTATAATTTCACTTTAATCACTAAAGCACTAAAACATGCCCCTTTGTGAAATATGTATTTGCATTTTAGTTTTTTATTTCTCAAAAGAGATGCAATATCAGCTGCTCAGAACCCATTGTTGCGTCAGGCCAGATCAAATTTCCCAGGTGAATCAAATTTGGCATGGCAGAGCCAGTGGACAGAACAATAAGGATGGCACAACACCCCACCCATCCTCCACAGACAGAGACCAAAATGCCCAGCATGACCTGTTTGGAGGTGAAGGTTCCAGGCCTCACTTTGAGGTTAGCTTTATAATGCTAATGCCCTGGAGAGGTTCTGGAACCTCCATAGAGAGGGGAAGGATAAGAGTCCCTCAGTAATTTCACTAATGAGCCCCTGTCTGAGATGGAGGAAAAAAACTGGTCACTGTGCAGCACTATAAGGAAGCTGTATAGGACCTCAGTGCTGTAACATGGTGTGTTTAGGTCAAATATGATACCAGGAGGGTCCTGAGGGCAGAGTTTGCACAGGGGCCAGGAAATGGCTGGGCCGGCTCAAACCCCACCCCTCTGCAGTAAGCAGAGTGAGCCACATCCCCAGCACCAGCACACTGGGGAACAACAAGGATGGGGTGTGCTATCACAGCATGCCCAAGCTGTGTAGGAAATGCAGTGAGCTCGCAACCCCCTGTCAACCCCCCAATCCCTACCAAATTTCAGAGAGGATGCTGTGAAGATAAGGAAGACCTAAACTGCAGTGAGGTTTGACACTTAAGATGGAAGTATAAAAATGCTGTTGAATGAATTTCAAATTGTACATTCATTTTCTGCATCCTATATGGCCAATTGTTCACCTATAACATCACATTCAGATTACAGTATTTTACCATTGGTTTTTCTTTACTACATACACCTAGGTGTATGCAACAGATACCTTCTGAAATATTATTCATGAACATTTTCTGAAGGTAGATACAGGCTTTTGGTCATGATATAGGTGAGCTAGATTCATGCACTTTATTCTCACACAATAATAAACTGTTTATACAAATAACAGTGGCAATCATCTGCATTGTGAATGATTTACCAGTACTCACTTGGCCTTCCTGCAGTTCCTCACGACTGGTACCAGTCTCTGCTGACCTGCTGCTGATGTGTTGTACGTCTTCAAGTCAAACTCATCCAGGACCTCCTCTGACATCAGTAACACAAAGGCCAGAGCTGAGCATTGGTGTGGTTCCAGCTTTTTATCAGAAAGTCTTCCTGATCTCTGGGAAGTCTGGATTTCCTTCGCTAGAGAGTTGTCATTCAGTTCATTCAGACAGTGGAACAGATTGATGATCCTCTCTGCTGAAGACTCTTCTCTGATCTTCTGCTTAACATACTGGACTGTTTCTTCAGTGCTCTCTGATCTACTTCCTGTTTGTGTGAATAGTTTTCTGATGGAGTGTATGAGTGATTTGCCCCCTGTTTGAGTCATTGGGTCTGACACAGGTGAACTGCTTCCTGTCTGTGTCAGTAGTTCTCCTAAGAGATTCTGAGTGGAGTCCAGTGAGAGGCCCAGAAGGAATCGGAGGAAAAGGTCCAGGTGTCCATTCTTACTCTGTAAGGTCTGATCCACCGCACTCCTGTGTAACTCAGACAGATGCATTCTGTCAGTTTTAGGTCTTGACTCTTCTGGTCTGAGTGCATTTTTGTTTTCATTTACACATGAATGAAGCACAAACAAGGCAGCCAGAAACTCCTGAATGCTCAGATGCACAAAGCAGTAGACTTTCTTCTGATGCAACCCAAACTCCTCTTTAAAGATTTCTGTGCACACCCCAGAGTACACTGAAGCTTCACTGACATCAATGCCACTCTCTCTCAGGTCCTCTTCATAGAATGTCAGATTGCTCTTTTCCAGCTGTAGAAAAGCCAGCTTCCCCAGTTTCAGGATCATTTCTGCATCTGATGCTGAGATCTTCTTTGGGTTTGTCTCATTGGTGTCATGATACTTCTGATTCTTCACACTGGTCTGAATGAGCAGGAAGTGTGTGTACATTTCAGTCAGAGTTTTGGGGAGTTTTCTGCAAAACCCTTTACCCAACAATGTCTCCAGAACTGTAGCAGAAATCCAGCAGAAGACTGGAATGTGACACATGATGTAGAGACTCCTGGATGACTTTATGTGTGAGATAATTCTGCTGGCCAGGTTCTTATTTCTGATTCTCTTCCTGAAGTACTCCTCCTTCTGTGGGTCATTGAACCCTCGTACTTCTGTCACCTGGTGGACACACTCAGGAGGGATCTGATTGGCTGCTGCTGGTCGGGAGGTGATCCAGAGGAGAGCAGAGGGAAGCAGATTCCCCTTAATGAGGTTGGTCAGCAGAACGTCCATTGATGTTGACTCTGTTACATCACAGCAGATCTCATTGTTCTGGAAATCTAGAGGAAGTCGACACTCATCCAGACCATCAAAGATGAACACAACTTTGACTTCATCATGTTCAACACTTTCAATCTCTTTCAGCTGTGGAAAGTAGTGCTGGAGGAGTTGCATCAGACTGAATTCTCTCTCCTTCTTTAAGTGCAGGTCTCGAAAAGGAAGAGTGAAGATTAAATTAATGTCCTGATTTGCTTTTCCTTCTGCCCAGTCAAGAATGAACTTCTGCACAGAGACAGTTTTCCCAATGCCAGCGATGCCCTTTGTAAGCACGGTTCTGATGTGTTTCTCTTGTCCAGGTAAAGGTTTAAAGATGTCATTGCAGAGGATTTCAGTCTCCTGTGTGGTTTGACTCTTTGATGCTGCCTCAATCTGTCTGACCTCATGTTCATTATTGACCCCCCCACCTCCCCCCTCTGTGATGTAGAGCTCTGTATAGATCTCATTGAGGAGGGTTGGGTGGCCCTGCTGTGCCAAACCTTCAAATATGCATTCAAACTTCTTCTTCAGCTCAGATTTCAGTGTCTGTTGGGCTGTTGTTAGTTTTTCTGAGAATAGGATATATGACAGATAATTTCATAGTTTAAAAATAATAATTTAAAAAAAATGTTATAAACTTGTCCCACTGACACAATATTTTTTTGAATTTCATTATTAAGTCTGTTGCACAGTGTGTTACAAATCACTCCAACAATCTGTGGAAATGGTGAACAGAAATAGATTCTTCCTTGTTCATGAAGACACACACACAAGAGTAGGGTCGATTAGATTAAGTGAACATGTACAGACAGATAATACTAGATCCATATACAGTATATATAAACCCATCATAGCAGTATAAATAATCAGGTGTATCTGCTCTAAACTGCATAGACAGCTTCACAGCCTGGTGCAGAGGGCCACTCAGTTTAGATGAAATTTCAGAACTTTGTCTATATGTGGTAAGAATGAACAATTCTATTATGTTACTAACAGTAATAATATCATGAATTGGGTTTCATTTGGTGGGTGTTGGTGGAATGATGCATTATTCTAGTGATGCTGAAATGCTGAAAATGCTTTTCAGATGTTGGAACAGTACACTAAAATACGGTCTGTTTGGCACAGTCATATTTATCTGTTATCTGGCATATGCTCTCTCACTGTTACTTTAACATATCCATTATTCTGGTGTTAAATGAGCACTACAGCCACTTTATGAAGAACTGCACCTGCCTGTGGTGCTAATTTGACACCACACTAAGGGAATAAGAGATACAGAAAAGTAGAGGCAGAAAACCTGCACTAACAAACATGGAAAATAAGGATGTGTGATGCATCCACTCATTTAAAGGGAATGTGGAAAACATCCTGATTGGTCAGTGTATGATCAAAGCTTTAAATCAGTACTTTGCTCTGTCTGCTTCTCTTTCAGATATTAAAATGCTAAACTTATTCTGCCACAGCTTTTTAAATCTGCATTAATGAACTTTTTCAAACATTTATATCCTTACATAAGGGGCCTGTGTGTTGCGCATCTCTCTCAGGGCCAGGTTTACTAAGGAATAGTCACAGCACAAACACATTCACTCTTTAGTAGCTTGTTTGTAGTTGCTAATACTGTTATATTAATGACTGATTTACACAAAATAGTGTCTTACTCTTCTGCTCATCTCTCTCCAGTGAGTCTACAGGATCCTTCTGCTTTATGGTCCTCAGGATGTGGAGTGTGATCTTCAGAGATCTCTCACTGCCACAGGTCTCCAGCATCTTCTCAGCTACATGCAGGGCCTCAACGTCCTCCTGTTGTCTCCCAGTGCATTCTGGGTAATACTGACTCAGATGGCTGTGAAACTGTTTCAACTCGTCCTTCTTCAACTTCATCAAAGTGCGCTGGAGAGACTGAAATAAACACATGAATTGGTGTGCTGTATCAGAGAGACTGAAATAAACACATGAAGAGGTTTGCTGTATCAGAGTGACTGAAATAAACACATGAAGAGGTGTGCTCTATCAGAGTGACTGAGATAAGCACATGAAGAGGTGTGCTGTATCAGAGTGACTGAAATAAACACATGAAGAGGTGTGCCATATCAGAGTGACTGAAATAAACACATGAAGAGTTGTGCTGTATCAGAGTGACTGAAATAAACACATGAAGAGTTGTGCTGTATCAGAGTGATTGAAATAAACACATGAAGAGGTGTGCTGTATCAGAGTGACTGAAATAAACACATGAAGAGTTGTGCTGTATCAGAGTGACTGAAATAAACACATGAAGAGGTGTGCTGTATCAGATTGACCAAAATAAACACATGAAGAGGTGTGCTCTTTCAGAGAGACTGAAATAAACATATGAAAAGGTATGCTGTATCAGAGAGACTGAAATAAACATATGAAAAGGTATGCTGTATCAGAGAGACTGAAATAAACACATGAAAAGGTATGCCATATCAGAGAGACTGAAATAAACACATGAAAAGTTGTGCTGGATCAGAGTGACTGAAATAAACACATGAAGAGGTGTGCTGTATCAGAGAGACTGAAATAAACACATGAAGAGGTGTGCTCTATCAGAGTGACTGATATAAACTCATGAAGAGGTGTGTTGTATCAGAGTGACTGAAATAAACACATTAAAGTGTGCTGTATCAGAGTGATTGAAATAAACACATGAAGAGGTGTGCTGTATCAGAGAGACTGAAATAAACACATGAAAAGGTATGCTATATCAGAGTGACAGAAATAAATACAAGAAGAGTTGTGTTGTATGAAAAAGACTGAAATAAAAACAAAGAGGTGTACTGTATGAGAAAGACTGAAATAAACACATGCATAACTGTCAGAGTAGGGAGGATGACGGGGATCATGAGAGGGAGTGTGGATGAGGTAGAGCAAGACAAGCAACCAGAGCAAGATCCAGACTATCAAAATAGATTATTGTTGGTTATTGAATAATTATTGCATAGTTGATGATGATGAATAAGAACAATAGGTAGTATGATGGCAATGACAAAACCAGGCTAAAGTAAATGCTGTATTTGTTTAAATTTGAGATGACTCGTAGCTCTGCATTGTGCCAACTGCAAGATACAGCCTGTTGTTATTAATCAAAGAAAGTAAAAGGGAACAGTCAGAGTAAAGACAGGTTTAAAGGTAAAGTTTTTACCTCCTCTGACTCCAGCTCTCCAACCACTTCTGCTGGATTCTCATTTCCCTCAATATTTCCCTTTTTTTCAATACCATGACTTTTTAAACCCCCAGACGAGCTGGAAGTAACATTTTAAAATACTTATTATAAAATGGGTAAATCTGGTCCTGGGTCTTAAACCACATTTCAGCTGTGTGTTTATTCTTGGGTTGTGTTCCAAATGAGGAGTGTGTTCTCTGCACCCTACACCCTGTGAGTGTGTTCCCTTTGCAGTAACTCATTAAAGTGCTCAAAAGGGAGCACAAATGTTGCTCAGTTCCAGTGGCATTGTATGACCAGTTCAGGGCCCTTCTTCCAGTTCTTTGCTGGAAGAAGAATGTATCTGGTTAATCTTACACCAATAAGGTTTCCATCTTGGAGTGTTGTTCAATGTCAAATGATGGATTGCTAGTCAGAGAAACAAGTTTACAATTTCCCCAGAGTGTGACCCACTCACACTTTTGAAACCATTGAAAGGGAGTAATGATGCTACTAATTCTAACATTGGATTAACTCCCTCTTTACACAGTGAGCCACCTGTTATTGTACTTCCCTGGTTTTCTCAAAGGGGGCGCTGTGCTAGTATCAACTCAGAGCAGGTTGGTTTGCAAAGTTTGCCAGGTTTGATTTGACAGTGTTTTCTAGACAGTGTTTCCAAGAGACCATCATGGCCAGTCACAGTGCTGCTGGGAGTTTGAGTCCCATAACAAACATGTGCCTTTACTCTGTGTGGCCCCACAATCTGAATAAGATTGTGATTCATCAGAATAAGTGGTTTCTAGTTAAGCACTTCCTTTGAATTTGTGCAGAGTTACATCACAACAGAGTGAGAAGTTAGTCATTCTCATAGTTATGAGCCTAAAAAGAGAGTGGGAATAGAGAGTATTCTCCAGGCTAAACCCGTGACGAATAATACATTGATAATTTAAAACGACATCACACCTTTTTTGTGAGGGCTAAATCCATGCACTGCTCTCTCTTTTCTGGACTCTTCTCATCCAGACAGCTGTAATCTGCTAACCGCTGGACCCTGGAAAGAAGTTGGTGAAGAATTAAAAATCAGACAGAAGAAGCAGTAAATGAGGAAGAAACCCATAAAATGTTTTAGAGAATCTCAACCACTAGGTGTCACTCTCAGTGTCTTGTTACCAGTTGAAAGTCATGGTAGGTTTAAAAGTAAAGTTTGTTCCTCCCCTGTTTCGATTTCTCTAGCCGCCCCAACAGTGTAGAGTGTATATGACAGTGTACCTGTATGTAAAACCGTTAACCAATGAAATCACCTTTGGGGCATAAAATAAAAGTTGAATAACATTAGTGTATAGATTATTGTGCCACAACGACAATTCAAACAAAGCTGTGTTCACATTTCCAGTTCCTTGTACTTAAACTTCATTTAATACAATTTAACAGAACCTTCAAATGCTGGATAAAACATTTAACTTAACACTATCACCTATGCACCCACCATTCAAGTTATAGCTTCTCCTGCCTAATGCTGAAGACACTCACTGACTCACTTGCTACTGATTCGGACTTCCACTCACCGCAACTTGTGAAAATGTAAACTTAAATCAACATGCAATATTTGAATGCCTTAACTACTACTTCAGAAACTGATGTTACTTCATTAAATTAGCCTTCATTTTATAAATGTTTCCAAAAAAATATGCACATTCAAACTTGGATACGTATGAAAATATGATATTAAACTACATTTCTAACTGAAAAATGTGTATTTTATATATAGCATGGAACTAGAACAGTAACACGCATTAAACTAAAAATAAACTCTAGAAGGAAGTTGCATGAAAACAAAACTAGCATGTCATATTTTTGGCAGTTGGGTGAATGGCTAAAGTTGAGAGAGTGAGGGTGTCTTCTCATCCAAATTATTATCTCAGCCGCACATGTGGTTTGTCCCATTCACAGCCCAGTTGGCCAGTAGAGGGCTCTAGAGAGTAATGAAACTTGATTTTGACTGTGCAGGACATTCTAAAGAAAATGATAAATTCTACTTACAACCTGATATCATTGGGAAGTGTCTCAAGATGCAGGTGTTGTTTGAAACAAGAAAGTCAGGAAAAAAGATCTGCTAACTGCAGCCATGAGTGGAGCTGCTAGAGTGAAAAAGCTTGTTTATATTTACAGTTCTCATATCAGATTTTTTTTCACTTTGTCGAAGCTGGATCAGCAAAACTACACAATCAACACACACAAAGAGGAAGGACAATGTGAAAACTGTCTCAGACTCAGGAATTCATGAAAGGATTCTCAGGGTTCATATGACAAAACTCACAGAAAATGGAGACAGAGCTTCCAGTTAACCTCATCCTCTTACTGCAGCTCTAACTCACAGTACATGGAGACAGAGCTTCCAGTTAACCTCATCCTCTTACTGCAGCTCTAACTCACAGCACATGGAGACAGAGCTTCTAGTTAACCTCATCATCTTAATGCAGCTCTAAGTCACAGGACATGGAGACAGAGCTTCCAGTTAACGTCATCATCTTAATGCAGCTCTAACTCACAGCACATGGAGACAGAGCTTCCAGTTAACCTCATCCTCTCACTACAGCTCTAACTCACAGCACATGGAGACAGAGCTTCCAGTTAAACTCATCCTCTTACTGCACCCTTCACACCTCCACACATGAATGTGGCATAGTACACACTTATACACCTGACTGTAACATGGTACAGCCCACTTACACCTGAATGTTGCCAGTGACAGATACACATAACTATAATGCAGTGTAAATAAGCATCTGCTTGCTTACCTTGGATCACCTGTGAACCCTCCACTGAAAGTGACTGGCAACATCATTGAATCTTCACTCTTCATTGACAAACAGCTGGGTACAGGTGACCCTGCTCTTTCTTGGTGGACCCTATTGGAGAATACAGGCATTGCATATTTGTTATGACAGACTCACCAACTGTCCAACTTAGAATATTCATTCTACATAATTATCTTAGTTGTTCATGGAATTGAACTATCTAGAAGAAGCCATTTCCCTTTTCTGATCGAAATTCAGGAACAGCTGATTGCATTCTACAATGTGCTGCACAGATTTCTAAAATACAGTACGGGAACTGGATGTGAATGGACAGCAAATAGGAAGAACAAGTACAACTTTGAGTTTGACTGGCAAAGTACTTCCATGTCTCATCATCAAAGAGTCTTAATGCAGGGCTAAGTCAGAGGATATGCAGACAGAGCTTCCAGTTAACCTCATCCTCTTACTGCAGCTCTAACTCACAGCACATGGAGACAGAGCTTCCAGTTAACCTCATCCTCTTACTGCAGCTCTAACTCACAGCACATGGAGACAGAGCTTCCAGTTAATCTCATACTCTTACTGCAGCTCTAACTCACAGCACATGGAGACAGAGCTTCCAGTTAACTTCATCCTCTTACTGCAGCTTTAACTCATAGCACATGGAGACAGAGCTTCCAGTTAAACTCATCCGCTTATTGCAGCTGTAACTCACAGCACATGGAGACAGAGCTTCCAGTTAACCTCATCCTCTCACTGCAGCTCTGACTCACAGCAAATGGAATCAGAGCTTCCAGTTAACCTCATCCTCTTATTGCAACTCTTACTCACAGCACATGGAGACAGAGCTTCCAGTTAAACTCATCCTCTTACTGCACCCTTCACACCTCCACACATGAATGTGACATGGTACACACTTATACACCTGACTGTTACATGGTACAGCCCACTTACACCTGAATGTTGCCAGTGACAGATACACATAACTATAATGCAGTGTAGATAAGCATCTGCTTGCTTACCTTGGATCACCTGTGAACCCTCCACTGAAAGTGACTGGCAACATCATTGAATCTTCACTCTTCAATGACAAACAGCTGGGTACAGGTGACCCTGCTCTTTCTTGGTGGACCCTATTGGAGAATACAGGCATTGCATATTTGTTATGACAGACTCACCAACTGTCCAACTTAGAATACTCATTCTACACAATTATCTTAGTTGTTCATGGAATTGGACAATCTAGAAGAAGCCATTTCCCTTTTCTGATCGAAATTCAGGAACAGCTGATTGCATTCTACAATGTGCTGCACAGATTTCTAAAATACAATACGGGAACTGGATGTGAATGGACAGCAAGAAGGAAGAACAAGTACAACTTTGAGTTTGACTGGCAAAGTACTTCCATGTCTCATCATCAACGAGTCTTAATGCAGGGCTAAGTCAGAGGATATGCAGACAGAGCTTCCAGTTAACCTCATCCTCTTACTGCAGCTCTAACTCACAGCACATGGAGAGAGAGCTTCCAGTTAACCTCATCCTCTCACTGCAGCTCAAACTCACAGCACATGGAGACAGAGCTTCCAGATAAACTCATCCTCTTATTGCAGCTCTAACTCACAGCACATGGAGACAGAGCTTCCAGTTAACCTCATCCTCTTACTGCAGCTCTAACTCACAGCACATGGAGACAGAGCTTCCAGTTAACCTCATTCATGTACTGCATCTGCAGAAGTTTGTTATCACTCATAATAATCATTTGAAAGTAGCTGATAAATGTGCTGTACCGCAGATACATATGAACTTAAATTCATACACCTGATAATGTAATTATACCTCTTGCTGTAAGGGTTGGGAGTTCCAGCGCTGGTCTCTTTCTTCCCAGAGTGACTCATTTTACTCACATACAGCGCCCCCTGTCTCAGGATTATGGAACACGTTTGACTGGGTTAGACTATGAGAGGGTTCTGACCCACATCAGCAGACCTGTAAACACACAAAGAAAAATCAGAAACACACACACCAGAGTCACACTGATTAAGCACATTACAGAAACACACAGGCATGAGGTTGGGTGTTTGAATCCCAGCTCTCATCCCTCTCTAGTGGTCACTCCTGCTTTGACCGGATACCTGCAGGACTGAATGGAAAATAGACAGGGCTGCACTGAGAGCCATTTATACAGGTTTGATCATGGATCTGAAGCAGTTAGTTAAAGAAAATATGCAATACAGTTCAATTCTTCATGAATCCCTGATGCAGTTATGAAACTGAGTATCTTGAGATGGTGAACTGAGAGAGTATCTTGGATGCTGTCTTGGTACATACATGGCCCTGACCATTAAAGAGATAGTTTGAGCATCCTAGGAAACTTAAAATTCAAATATTTGTCAAAAATCACCAATATCTAGGGGGGGGGAAATTATTGACATTTTAAAGTGTAAGGCTCTATTGATATAAGTCACAGCATTTCACTCCTTAAAAAATCCTGCTTAATTAACCAGAAGAAACAAAAGTCTCCTGATTACTATGCATGTGGTTTGGAGTATCGTGTGCTAAGATTCTGTTCAATGTATGCAGAGGTCAAGGTGGAACTTATATAATTTACATTTGCTTATACACCCCTAATAAATAAAATGTATGAAAATAAATACATAAATGTTGATAGTTAAACATTGTGGAAGGCTTCATTAGGACTGCCTCCTCAGTGTGCCTCTTCAGATCATACATCATGCCTCTCCCAGAAGCTGTTGCTCTAACAGAAATGTAACATCCACAAAATAACAACATACTGAATAAACAGAGATAAACACAAAAACATCTTGAACACCACAGTAATAATGAATTAAAACACACAGACAGACGTGCAATATAGTAACATGTAGTAACTGTATCGTAATTCTAAATAAACACAAATACACCAAACATGCACACATACATAGTGTATTATTTCTATATTATAGAATATATAAAGTATAATATATCATGCACATTATTACATGATAAATGGCACTACAGTCAGAATGGCAGAGGGTGAGAGGGTGGTAGCTGAGAGATACAGGTGAATTTACTGTGGGGTTTTATCTTTAGGTTCTTTAACACCTCTAGACTCTGGTCATAATAGAGTTAAGCCCTCTGTGTTATTGGACCCAACACTGATAATCATAATCACAGGGTAACTGGGTATATCTGTGGTACCATGTCACACCCCCCTCCTCATCTCACTTCACTGGCTACCTCTAGAAGTGTAAAACCTTGGTACTTGCCCACAGGGCAGTGAATGGAACTGCTCCATCGTACCTCCTGTCAATCTTCAAACCCTACACCCCATCAGATCTCTCTGTTCTGCTACCACAATGTGATTAACTGCCCCCTCCCTGCACAGTCACACCTCCCAGTCATGATGCCTGTCTGCACTGCCCCCCAGTGGTGGAATGAACCCCCCACTGTGATCAGGACAGCAGAATCATTGTCCATGTTCTGACACAGTCTGAAGACTCCCCTCTTCAGACTACATCTTTGTACACACTAAGGTTATGATATTTTATGTTTTGGTTATGATAATGATGGTCATGATTTTCTCATTAAGGCTGATTATGATCATGTTGCTTGTACTCAGGATTTTTATTACAGTTAACCTGCATTAGTGCTTTAGTGATGTTACATACAGTATATACTCACTGGTCTGGGAATGGGGTGAGTCAGGTCTGGCTCTATTGCTCACATTAATCTGGTGAATACACTTATGATCTCCCACACTGTAAGTCACTCTGGATAAGAGCATCTGCTTAATGACTGTAATGTGTTATAATGAATTTGCTGCCTGGCTACCTCACTTTGTACTGTAAATATGTGTACTGGAGCCAAAACAAACAGTCACACTTCCCTGGGAAAGTGACCGATTGTACATGAACACAGACTCATCTCACAAAACGCACATAAAGGCTTTAGGTAGATACAGCCTTTTGTCTTTCATTCCAGTTCTAATTAGACAAGTATTCAGAATTACTGCATCACGTATTGTTATATGACTGCCATGTGGAAGAATCTGCTTGTGACAAAAGCTTTCAAAATACGCTTGGCGATTATTAAATACAGTAAAACGTCCTGTTAACACTGGTCTCAAATACGTGGTGGTCTCTCATAAAAGCCAGAGAGCATGCCATATTTTAGTCAAATGCGAAATGCCAAATGCGTACCAGTTTCCAAAACATGTTCAGGTTGCTCTCGATAAAACTCATGAAGCCATTGCAATAATATAGACTCACTATCTCTGCAGTCTCCAAAGCTTTCACTTTGATCTCACTGTTTTAAGGCAAGTGCTTACACGCCACACCATTCTGTACATGGCATTGGCATTGTTCAGAACCCTCTGTCTCCCAACATCACATTTCAGTACCTTCAGCCTCCCATCATCTCACACATTTCAGTACCTTCAGCCTCCCATAATCTCACACATTTCAGTACCTTCAGCCTCCCATCATCTCACAAATTTCAGTACCCTCAGCCTCCCAACATAACACACATTTCAGTACCTTCAGCCTCCCATCATCTCACACATTTCAGTACCCCCATCCTCCCATAATCTCACACATTTCAGTACCTTCAGCCTCCCATCATCTCAACACATTTCAGTACCTTCAGCCTCCCATCATCTCACACATTTCAGTACCTTCAGCCTCCCATCATCTCACACATTTCAGTACCTTCAGCCTCCCATCATCTCACACATTTCAGTACCCCCATCCTCCCATAATCACACACATTTCAGTACCTTCAGCCTCCCATCATCTCAACACATTTCAGTACCTTCAGCCTCCCATAATCTCACACATTTCAGTACCTTCAGCCTCCCATCATCTCACATTTCAGTACCTTCAGCCTCCCATCATGACACACATTTCAATACCTTCAGCATCCCATCATGACACACATTTCATCACCTTCATCCTTTCAACATCACACACATATCAGTACCCTCAGCCTCTCAACATCACATTTCACATTTCATTTAAATATATATATATGTACATTATTGTTATTCTGACAGCCCAGGGGCTGGGACAGAACTCTGCACAGCTCCCCATCACCTGCACCCTGCTGAAGAGGTGCTAACTGAAATCAAACTGAAGGGTGTTCACCATTAAGCCCTTGTCTTAGATACATACTTCACTTGGATTAATGATTAACACAGTGTCTTTAAGAGAAAGTACCTCTAGTACTGGTCCCATATCAGCTTCCCGTATTACTCCATACCAACCTACAAATGCATTACACCATACAAATGTGGAACCTACAAATGTGTTTAGGTATTACACAAGCTTGTCACTGCACAGCAAACTTATTTCATTCATGTATTTAATCTTAACAAATTCATACATTTTTGTAGTTGCAAAATTTTTTGTATAAAAATCATATTAAACTATAATATCCCTCAACCTGGCAAAATTATGTCTTGATTTTTTGTTTTTGTCACACAGGCTCCTACATGGAGGTACACAGCACTCGGCTAAGGTGCCAATGCAGAAGGCTTTCAAACGCAATGGGAGATGACACTCTCATTCATTTACTATATGTTACACCCAGCACACACCTATACACAGTATAAGTAAACTGTATAATGAAGTCCAAGTCTTTTCATACAGCACTTAAATTACAGTCTGTTTTACCATCATGTAACTCGCAAAAATGGATTTTGACATACCACATACCATAAAAGCAGTTGTATAATGTACCATAGACCACAAAGTAAGCTCGTTAACATATAGCTCTAATGGCTGCTTGTTTAAATACTGTTCAGAAATAAGGCAACATCACTTTTTGATTGAAATTAATAGAGGCCTATCTGTGACCTAATCTACTTCTTAAATGTGAATACCTGAAATGGCCATGAAATGGTTTCAGCCACCTTGAACAGACAGTAACCTGCCTGTCCTTAACCCCTAATCACAGCACAGGTGAAGCCCAGGTAGCATGAACACACCATTACTCATCTATAATCAGAGGCAGTTATGACTCAATACAGAGGAATTTAGAAATATATATAAACTTTCTGTGCAAGTTGTCTATAGCCAAAAATCTGCTTGTTATCATCTGTTCAAAATTAACACCCTTGAAAGTGGGATATATATATAAATATTCTGTTGGGTGGAATACAAAATAAACATTTTACCATGAAAAAAACACTGACATGGCTGATTCAAAATGAACATTGTTTAAGGAAACATATCTACATCAACTTAGTATAAGTCTATCAAAGAAAATGCAAGTATCCTTTTATAAAGAACAAGTTTTAAAATGAACACTTCATCCAGCCCAAGATGATAGATTTGTGCTCAGAGAATGAGCTCTTTTTGGACTTCAATCTCCATTTCACAGTATATGTTTCATACTGATATTATACCTGATATTCCCATTCCTCCTCACAGCCCTCTTTAGCTTCTCTCCAACCCCCATCACACTCCACAGTACTTACTGTGATATTTTATTCCATTTTGTTCTTTTACTCAGTCCTCTGTCTGTAAAATGGCGTTTGAGTGCAAAGATTACTTTCAATTTCACAGTCTAAATTTGCACAATCAGTTTATTACTTTGTTGACTTTGTGAGCTTCAGTGGGTGGGGCTTGTAACCCACCTTATTTCAGTACAGGCATTTTCACCTGGCTTGCACTTTAAAGCACATAGGCTACCTGTATTCAATATTCGATTTTAAAACTCAAAATTAGGTTCTGTGAAGGACTGAAGAAACATTAAAACCTCCACACACAAACTTCAGCACAACAGGAATGAAATTCTTCCAATGAAGGCTCCAGTATACACTGAGCCCTCATAAGGAGTAATGAGGGAAAGACAGATTTTTTTAAAACCTCAGCCCAGGTAGCATGAACACACCATCACTCATTTACTAACGACTAAATGAAGACGAATTTAAAACAAACATACATGTATGTGCCATTTGTAGCCTTTAGCCCAAAAACTAAATATTCAAAATCGATCTGCCTGGGAAACTGCAGACTTAAAGATTGGGTGATGAATGAATATTGCATTGGATGGAGGAGAATATGTTCAATTTAATCACAAAAACACTAACTGGCTGCCTCATTTGGAAAAATGCTGTATGCACATTAAAAAAACATTCAACTTTAAACTAAAACATAGAAAATTGATGCATGCAAACTAAAAACATTTCACTCGACATGTGCTCATATTTGACCTAATATGCCATTTTAAATAAGAACGTATGAATACTAGACAGGACAATTGAACTCAGCTAGGTTCACCATTTTACAGTCAATGATCCACAGTTTTCTGTTTATGAATTAAATATCTTACTGAGATTATGCCTCTATATTCCCATTCCTCCTCACCAGTGATATTTTATTCCATTTCGTTCTCTAGTTTACCCCCTTCTTACTCCTCTGTCTGAAATGGCATTTGAGAGCAAAGTTTACTTTCAATTTCATACAATCACTATATCACGACATAATGTTTACTTTGAGCATTTCATCAACATGTGCTCTTTGAACATGTGCTCTTATTCAACCTAAATTGCCATTTTATGTAAGAATGTACAAGGACTGTGACCATTCAGCCCAACTACACTCACCATTTTATAAGCAATGTTTCTCCTGTAAATAAATGAGGCCTCTAACTGACATGATACCTCTTCAATCCCATTCCATACAGCCCTCTTTAGCTTCTCTCCAATCCTCATCACATTCTACATCTTACTGTGATATTTTATTCCACTTTGTTCCCTCTTTTACTCCCTTCTCCTCACTAAAATGCCATTTGGGTGCAAAGGTTACTTTCAATTTCACACTCAGGGCTAGCACAAACAGTTAATTACTTTATCTACTTTGTGTGCAGTCCTTGGGTGGAGTTTATAGCTTACATCATTATATCTAGCATGATCTCTTTATTACTTTGTTGATTCTGTGAACTGTGTGTGGGTGGAGTGTGTAACATACATTATTTAAGTTCTGGGCATTTTTAATCACACTGGCTTGAAAATCACATATGGTAGCCCTCAGCTTAAAATTAAAGTTAAACAGGGTATTGACATGCTGTTATTCAAGTTAAAGGTTGACGTATAATTATTTTAAAGCATGGATAGGCAGATAGGTCCTGGCCCTTAGATATCATCTGTGATGGCTTCGCTTAATTATGGTGTATATTCCATATAGTCCTGGGCAAGGGAGGGTTCACACTGAACTAATTCACTTTCATTTGTTTAATTTATTTAAATTAAATTGTTTAATGTACAATTAAAGTACATGGTCTTCCACAATATCAAAAAAAGACATATCATAGAAGTATAAATCAGGGGAGATTGGTTAAATCTGGAGGTCACTGTTCTACTTTGTATGAATTTCTGTTTCTGTTGTATTAGGTCTGGGGTTTAAAACATAATATGTCCATTAGTTTTGACGACTGTGCTAAAATCCAGTGATGTCATGGTTCAAAGGAAGTATTTGATTAAATACTTAGACTTTTGTGGCAGAGCGTAGAAGCCATTAGATTGTTTATTAACTGCCCTCTGCATGTAGTAACCTGTTTGACCCTCACCCTGCCTCTAACCCTCACACTAACCTTCAAACCTAACCCTAACCCTCACCCTGCCTCTAACCCTCACACTCACCTTCAAACCTAACCCTAACCCTA